>HG995259.1:7220000-7820000 GCA_905332985.1 Mimas tiliae
ATCGAATTAAAGCTATAATGATCATCCGGGATATATACCTATGCCATTCGGGCGCAATCATCATAGATAAAGTCCTCTGATATTTAAGCTATCTAAAAAGTAACTTGGCTTTTTTTACTTTGTGGCCAGTGCTGTTATAATTCATTGTTACTGCGATGTCGGTCCTTTAAATAATTAACGAAGTATCTTCGTATAACCATAGATACATAATATAATGTGTCTATGGTATAACTAAACTTCACGATGTTCTTACTTTTTTATGCTATTGACTAGTTGACAGCTTCTTCAATAGTTTTTTAAAACTTTCCCTACGTGCTTTGTTACTGGGAAAAGTTTTTCTTTTTATAAAGAACTCGTTTGACGAGTGAAGCAAATAACATTTTAACGCCTCGAGATGGCGTTATTTATAGATTTATATTATTCCTTTATAATTTCTTATTATAGTAGTTTGTAACAATAAAGTCTGGTGGTTTAAGGATATTAATAAATTCTACGAAGATTTGTTGATGCTAATCTAGAACATGAACTGTAAAAAACACGTAGATAATTTAATTTGACCAGTGTAATAACGTTATGGCATGATCGATTAATAAATAAGTAACTAAAGGAACATTAAGGATACCGTTTATCTCAAACCTGACAGCCCAGACTCAACATTAGTATTGAGTCTGATTACTTCAAACACAACTTCACTCAACAAACCATGTTGAATGTACATTTTAATGTACATATGTTTTGTGAGTGGTAGAGCCACGCTGTAGACACTTTTGTCTACAGCATGTATGGGCCGGCTCGTCCGGGTCATTACCACTGTCTCACAGAAAACCGGCGTAAAGTAGCAGCTTGCTGCTGCGTTTCGTACGGTGAGTGAGATATCCGAGGGCCAAACCCCCTTCCCTTCCCAATTCCTTAATTATCCCTTTCCTTTAAGGTCGGCAACGCACCCATGATACTTTTGGTATTGTGGGCGTACATGGGCGGTGGGGATCACTTACCATCAGGTGACCCCCTTGCTCGTTTGCCGGCCTATGCCATAAAAATATATATATATCTGCGAGACTCATCGGCATTCGAAAATGTGCACATGTAGCAATTTTATACGGTTATTGTAATCTAATATAATTTTATTTAATTTTGCATAATTTTAACTCGTTGTGTACACCTATTTGGCTACAATCTACATTAAAACTCTATAATTTTATTCTATATATTTTTAACAATTGTAATTGTTGTGTATATTATAATAAGATAAACTAATTTACCATATTACATTCTACAGTGTGTTCGAGTATAGGCACTGTTATGTGATTTACATGCCTTATATCCTTATAAATGTTGAATAACCAATATGTACACAAACTCAAGCAATAAATAACACGCACACCTTCGACCAAATGCTAATTCAATATTCGCTAATGTTTACATTAAACGAAATCACCATATTACATTCGGTCGGACCGAAATTCATCTCCGAGACAACTTTCATTCGAGTCGCCTTGACCAAATTACGAAGATCCAGTTCGTAGTTATCAAATGGTTTTGTTTGTTCGCAGATCTCATGTCACAAGGTGCATCGATGAAACTACGATAAACGCACGTGACGTGGGGGTCGTCACACTGTACACTTTACTCACTTGTAAGTATATAGTATATAGAAAAAAAGAATCCTACCCTATAAAGGATTCAATGCAACACATACAAAATTGTAATTAGAATTATATAATAATACTAGCCCTGTATTATACACGTCCCACTGCTGGGCACAGGCCTCCCCTACTGAATGAGAGAGGTTAGGACTTTGTCCACGTTAGCCTAATGCGGGTTGGCAGACTTCACATACGATTCACGATGTTTCCTTCACCGTTAAAGCAAGCGCTAATTAACAATTAATACCGCACAAATTTCAGTCCCGGGCAATTCATGTGTGATTTTTCCAAAAGACAACTAAAACAAAAAAATTACGTACATAGAAACGTCCGGTCTGCTATCTTATTAAAGAACTAGCTACATAACAATAGATTTCAAAGTTAGTTAATGTTTAGGTAAAACGTGGCAAATACCGCTACCGAGTCCTTGCCCATTCAACTCTCAATTTTACTGCGAAACTATTCGAAATAGTCGTTCGGAGCTCGGTAGCTACGCGGATTTCTATTCTACAGGGAATTTCCTGGTACATTAGAACTAATATTATGCAAATAATCCCGGTATTCATTGCAACTGTTCAGTGTTTCTATTTTGGGTCGTTTCTCATTATGTTTTATGCAACGTCATTGTGTTATGGTAAAAGTTGGAGCTGTTAAATACTATCGCGGCAAACATTTTAATAGTCTCGTACTTTTCTCTTACTTACTAACTTACTCATATAGATTTATGCCTATTAGATTCTTATTGACAGTACTACAATTAAAACTATGCGATTCAGAAATAGTTTTAGGGCGATCAGTTTACAGTCACATATGCCATTGATTTGAATATGAACTGATTGCGCTAATACGACGATGTTACATAGCAATGTAAAATATATTTGCTGTCGATCATTTGTCGGTAATAGTGTGTTATTGTCACTTTAACTTCCTTTATCGTTCTTTTTAACCGACTTAAAAAAGGAGGAGGTTCTCAATTCGGTCATCGCGAAGTTTTGTTAAATCTTTTTTTGTACTGCACTGGTCTTACCATTGTTAAATGCCTCCGTCCTTCAATATCCCTTAACGAATAAAAGTGTCTACAACCAAACCTCACTAAAAAACTTTCTGGCGAAACGGATGATGCACATCAGGTCAGAGCTATAAAGTTCTTTGTCTCCCAACCTTCGCATGATACGTTACGTCCAATTCATGTCGGGCAATCATTCAATAAGCACGGTCATTGGCCCGGCGCCGCCTGCTTCGTTTGGGCTTGGCCGATGTGCGTCGCGGATGGACGGTCACACATTCAGATCCGTCTTTAGAGCGTGGCCTGTGTAAGGGAATGATTGGAAGAGAATGACTGACATTGATTTGATTTTACTATTTACATTAGATGTTTTTTCTTTATTAGCTTGAATGACGAGACGAGCAGGTCGCTCTATATCTATTTATTTATTTCCCGATCTTTTGACCGAATATCTATTTGTCGTGACTCGTGATCACGGGTTGACTGGTGAGAGCTTAGTGGCGTCTTCGTGAAGTGTTCCATAGTGAGTTGTGCTTCCATAGTTCATATCTTTAATTATTTATTGGTAATAATAATAACTCCAGGCCTGTATTAAATACGTCCGACTGCTAGGCACGAGCCTTTATATTACCTATCACGAAACATTTTTTATTTAAATACACCCAACAGTCACACACATAGTCCTGACCCCACACTAGGTAAACCTGTATCGTGGGTATCAAGAACTACGAGGGACTTGCGGTCGCACAACACCCAGACCCGAGGCAAATATTTGTGAATCAGACAAACATTTGTCTAGGTGCGGTAATCGAACCCAAGGCCTCACGCTTCGCAACCGGCTACTCGCCCGCTGCGCCATGGAGGCTGGCTGATATATATCCCCGGTGTAGCATAACCACTTGTCAGTCTGCACATGTAACATGGCGGTATTTATGCAAATTGTGAGTGTTTTATGATCGTTTAAACGTGCAAGGAGCGCTCCCGACCGTCGTCGGGGACGTGTCTAGCTCAAACTGTATGCGAAATTCAGTCTTATTTCTTAAGTCACACAACATATTAGTTTGACTTGCCTTCGGTATCATTAGCATTCTGTTAGATTGTTTCATATCAATATCGTATATGGATGTTTTTTTTTATATATGGATAGGCCAGCAAACGAGAAAATGGATCACTTGATGGTAAGTGATCTCCACCGCCCATGTACGCCCATAATACCAAAAGAATCAAGGGCGCGTTGCCGACCTTAAAGGAAAGGGATAATTGAGGGATTGGGAAGGGGGATTTGGGCCTCCGGATATCTCTCATCGTACGAAATAATATGTTTTAGCTAGAATTACTTGACATTTCTAGAAGTGACATACCCATGTGGTGTATCGACCTTGCAATCGTATTGGTTCTAAGCTTCTTAAATTATTTTAGAATGCACCAAATCGGTCCATTATGTCACAGGTAATCGCACTGATCCACTGAGTATTGGGTATTGGTTTATTGGAATACCTAATTAATAGTCGGCTTAGAATAAGATTTTCAAGACTTGTCTATGTCGAGCTCTGTTTCCATTTCTCGTATAGGAACGGATGATGCGACGTGTATCGAGTATTGACTATCGACAAAACTCGCACTAGAGACTCAGATCAGAGTTCGTTTACAAATTACGCAAATTAAAGACGAAACACAAGTCAGGGAAGTACTAAACAGAGAGTTTAACGTCATATATGTCATATTAATAATATCAGCTTTGTATTAAATACGTACCATAGCTGGGCAGAGGTTTCCTCTACTGAATTAGAAGTGTACTACTGAATTAGTGGTCTTGGTCCACTACGCTGGCCTAATGTGGGATGGTAGACTTTACATATCAGCCTCAGCCTCAGCCTCCGTGGCGTAGCGGGCGAGTAGCCTGTTGCGAAGCGAGAGACCGTGGGTTCGATTCCCGCACCGAAACAAATGTTTGTGTGATCCACAAATATTTGTTTCGGGTCTGGGTGTTGTGGGACCGCAAGTCCCTCGTAGTTCCTGATACTCACGATACAGGTTAACCTAGTGTGGGGTCAGGACTATGTGTGTGACTGTTGGGTGTATTTATTTTATTAATTTATCTTCAAAATTCTCATGCATAACTCAGGTATGCAGGTTTCCTCACGATGTTCCTTCACCGTTAAAGCATGCGATAATTAACATTGAATACATACGTAACTTAGAAAAGTCAGAAGTGAATGCTCTGGTGGCTGGTTTCGAACCCGCGACATTCCTCTCCACAGTCTGTACCACTCGCCAATGAGCTATGCCTGCTATATTCGACCATAAATTGTAAATCTATGTGGTAGATGTCTCCTATCGCTTTGTCTATTTCTGCCGCCAAGCAGCAGTGTGTAAACATTGTTGTGTTCCGGTTTGAAGGACATAGAAGCCAATGAAATTACTGGGCATTATGAGACTTAATATGTGTCTCGGAGTCTACTTATGTCTCGGGGTGACAAGCTCAGTTCACTGTATTCCAGTACTTCATAATTCCAAGTTCTGGATGGTGTTCATTCTGTTTATGGGCAGACGTGACGCTTACCATCAGGCGAGCGACCCGCGCGTCTCGTTATTTAAAGCTCCTAAAAAAAGTTAAAAATCTTACAAAGATTGCTCGAACAATTAAAGTACCCAACCCCATCGCTCACAACTGACACCAATGACTGCTATCTACGTTACCTGCTACCCTTGCTACTAGCATTACCCGCTACCCATTCAACTAGCACGGCACACATACGCTGACAATGTTATAAATCAAACATGTTTACAACACGTATGTCCAATTATGCGATTTGTTTAATTAAACCAGCGCGGCGCGATCGACGTGTTGCGCAACTACCTAATTGCACTTTGGAATTTGCGGGCGATTTACTTTTTACTTTTTTGTGCTTAATCATTACTTGGGTATTTGAAATGATCAGTATTGAATCATAGTTATGTGTTTTAGTTTATACAAGGTGTTTCTAAAATGTTTTGATTTTTGTGAGCCGTTATGATATTTTCCGAGACGGAGAGACCGCGTCCGCTTTGTATGAAAAGTATTGAAACGGTCCCACATTGCGCTTTCGTAACTCGGTCCCGTACCTCAAAACATACCTATTCAATAGTATACAAAGCGGTCGTCGATCCGGGGCTGATCAGACGCATGAAAAGACATAAAAAAAAACTATGTCGTTCCGTAAGTCATTATTCTACATATAAGATTGTAATCAATATAATGATAACGTTTATAGATTAGGTAAGCATTCATTGTATAGGATTTAAGCTTAATTGCCTACTAGGAATATAATGACTATTACATGCGTCAAAATTATCGATCTACATAATGTGATAACACTGTAAACTTATGTTAATATAATGATAATTGTAAATATGTGATTTGAGTAATAAAAGTTTGTAGAGAAACTAAAATTACTTACACTAAAATTGTTTACCAGAATACCTAATTCAATATGGCGTATGAGTAGCAGAGTGGCGAATTGCATCCGTATGATCTATCGGTACAGAATGTTTTTTTATTAGCCTAAATGTCGATACGAGCTAGTCGCTGTCAAGTCCCATAATGCCCAGTAATTTCACTGGCTTCAATGTCCTTCAAAACTAAACACAACAGTGCTTAAACACTGCTGCTTGACGGTTGAAATAGACAGGTACATGGTACCATTCCAGGCGGCCTCTCGCAAGTAAAGTAAAGTCCCTAAAGTAAAGTCGTTCACCACTACGTAGTAAATAGTAATAGTGTTTATATGCCGGCCTGTCACTTACCATCAGGCTAGCTACCTGCTCGTCTCGTGATTCAAGCTAATAAAACAAAAACCTGACCGCTCATCAGTTGAGGATTCCCGTGCTCACAGTGGTACAGTGTAATGCAGAGCTGATATTATTTATTTGTTTTACACTTTTTTAAATCTATGCACCTTGATAATCTTGTAAGAGGGTCGTACACTATATTTTTCTTATCACATCTGCGATACAGACATTATCAGTAAAGTTTGATACGCACGTGCACACGACACTAGCGCCAAGTTATAACGAGAGCGTCATAAACTTTACGGTTCCTGGCATTTTCTATAGTCTTAAAAATGTCCTCCGTGGCGCAGTGAGCGAGTAACCGACTGCGAAGTGAGAGGTCGAGGGTTCGATTCCCGCACCAAGACAAGTGTTTGTGTGATCCACAAAAAAATTGTTTCGGGTCTGGGTGTTGTGGGACCGCAAGTCCCTCGTAGTTGCTGATACCCTAGATACAGGTTTACCTAGTGTGGGGTCGGGACTATGTGTGTGACTGTTGGGTGTTGGGTGTTGGGTGTTGGGTGGGGTGTATAGGTACCTAACCTAAGTTACTCATTATATCGTCGGCCTAGTTTTAAAACTCTATCTACCTCATTAACACAAAAATATTAGCCTTATCTTCATGTCGCAGTCGCAATCAAAGACGCATTCGATCACAAACAAGAAAAACTGAATAATTGTACACCACAAAAATGACACACACAGTGAACAAACAAAATGATGAGCAAAACTAAAATCGTGACAGAAGGAGATCACGCTGCGATCTCCACCTTTAATACTAAGGCGGCCATACACCTTATTATATATCGTTACGATTTATCAGTTTACATGTTTTAATTAAAACTAAATGAGTGTAAGTAGGGCACTAATATCTTAGGCCCACGAGGTAATGGCGAAACTTGGTTCTCGTTGAGGCTTGTGGAGGTCACACGATAGGTCGCCCCACATACAGAATCCACCGCCAAATCATGATGCGAAGGCCTGCCCTGGCATTAAGCCGGGATAACTCAAAAAATAATCGAATAGTTCGTGCGAATATGTTAGAAAAATGAATTTGTTAGTTTGCTCGCAGTTCGCACGTACGATCCGACTCATCACTCAGGCTTATCTGGTGCAGGCCACATATGCCCGATGATTTGAAATTTACAGCTCAAATCTATATCACCGAGTAATTGAAACACGTGTGTTGAACATGTTCTCCATTAATGGAGACAATAAAACAAATCGGATTCTTTATATTGAATGAAACGACAGTGTTGACACAACTGTCAGTTTCGTTGTATTCAACTGGTAATTACTGCGTAGCTCAGCAACCAATGTCGTTTCATCTGCCCAGGCCCCTGATGCTTCACTTGTGAAAACCACTGAGAAATCACACAGTTTTATCACGTGTTTGCGCAGAACAGTATTGAGCGTCCGTTTGTCGATGCAGTATGAACTGATCCGGATCGATTGTAGACATTTCTCGGAGCGTGTGTGACCGGCATAAAACGATACTTAGATCATAACGCCGTACAGTCATATGCATGGTCGCCTTTATATAAAATGTACGGAATTTAACAGCTGAATATAATAGATATTTACTACCCGTACGTACCCAATTATTGAATTTCACGGATGTTACGATTCATCGGTGATTTTAATGTACTTTTGATAAAAAAATAAATCAGCGCTTAACTACGTTTTGTATGTTTTGTGTTTGCTGATGTTTATATTATACTTTTTTTGTGTTTCTGTAAACGATCATTTCTCTGAATTTTATTGCATGCTTCTAGTTCTATGTGATTTATTTCACTTTACAACCATAATGACTATATGTGATTTAAAAATAAAATTGTGAACAATCAAGAACACCACTAGCCTAGAATCACAAAAATATATTTACATTTCACATACTAATCTCGATGAAACTATATATTTTTTATGAACAAATCATCGACTGTAAACGATCGTATAAACACTGCATAACGATTAATCGATAGGCATTATGTTGTTAAAATAGACAACACATCTCGCAACAGTGCGCAGTTACTTCTCGACGTGATAATGTCTTTACATTCATGCGGAACATTTCATTGATGTATCGCGAGCGGGAATGTTCGCTTCGGTTCGCACACCTCGTGTCCTCGTGTATCGCAGCACTATTCAATATTTTGTAGTATCGGTTTTATAATATACATATGCACTCACGCCTGTAATCCCCGAAGAGGTAGGCAGAGGTGTAACCAGTACACCCACATTTCGCCGAGCGTATCTCCGTCCCATGATGTGATAGGGGGCGACCCTATAGCCATATCGGGCACAGTTCCAGACTCCGGGCTGATACTGAGCATTTCGTAAAAGAAAAACCCAATACACCACTTTTACCCAACCTGGGGATCGAACCCAAGACCTCAGCGTCAGCCTCAGTCGTAACTCATACGCATTACAACTGCACCACCGAGGCAGTCGGTTTTATATGTCGGATGTTATGATGCTTTTACGACATATTTTTTGTAATTATAAGGAATAATTTAATTTTGAATATGTTACGCTAACCAAGCTTACGCAAAAACTGCAACGGACTTTTTATAATTGATTATACGAATGAACTGGTTTAATTAATTAACATACATTTTATCAGCATTAGGTTTTATCAGCTTATGGCGCCTAATAATAATAAAACAACATTTCGCAAAATGTGCAAGAATGAATTTTTATTATTGAATATGATCTACAAAGATTACTTCATCTTAATAAAAATACAAATCATAAAAATATATATATATTAAAATTTAATATATTCGCTCGTGTAAATGCGATTTAAAGCATTTTCGCGGCGTCAATTATCGGCTATTTGCTATATTTATTAACAACATATAGTTAATTATCGTTAGAGAAACACCGTGTTTGTGAGGTAATCCTCTACGACCGTGACTTTTTGTTTTACCATTGAGTAATACGCTGTTCTTAATAGGTTAATGAGAAGCTGTCGTGTTGAGAATATCGATTAAATTAATACATAGCGATATGATTGTTCTATAATAAATGTAGGTGTCACGAAGATGCTGCGAAGATTAATAAAAATCCTATAACATTATTTAAATGGGATGGCCTTAGATTTTGCTTGTGAATAGTCAAGTAAAGTTTCTACATTCCATTCACTCGCCAATAATATGGATCTACGTACCTAGTGGATCTTTACATAGGTGTTAGTCAGACAGTGCACGGCAACTGTGAACCAAATTACACAACTTGTGTAATTGTGTAAAATGGTGCATGACTAGCCATATGCCCAAACTCTACCACGTGGGCTGGTTTGAGGTGCGCGACCGAGACGAGAGACCACGACGCGCGACATGAACTTCACATCCATTTTGTATGCAATTGTATAGGCACGTTTTGTAGTATACTACTGGGACAGGATAGCGCGAGACTTCGTGAGCTAAATAAAAAACAACCAGTAAATACTCCCGACATCAATTAGAAAAAGATCTGTAGTTCCTAAAGGGCTAAACAGATGACAAACATACATGGGAACAATCTCGATTAAACCAGTTTTCAAAAAAAAAACTCATTTACGTCGTTCCAGATAAACATACTGACAGACAGAGGGGCGAAACTTATAACACCCACCTTTTTTGTGTTGGGTTGTAACTTTTGAACAACTTGACCATTTGCGGTCATATTCACAACATATATTTTTTTCGTGACAATGCAATATTTCATTACTATATAAAATCGCTCTACGACCCACGGAAGAGCGGAGCAAAACATACACGCGGGTGAAACCGCGAGGGACAGAGAGTAATATATAAAAGATTTGTAACTTATTTGCCACCGTTCCAGATGTTTACGAAAGAATACATTTCGTCTTACAAAATGATTTAAATTAATACTATACGTTGGAAATATATCAGAATATTAGCAAACTGCAGTATTTAACATATTTTTTTTATAAATTTAAGAGAAAGGCTAAATTTACGTTAGTGTAATAAATGATATATTATTTGTCAATTCGATAATTACAAAACTACACTAGGGACAAACTTCTTATTTATTGATTGATTTAGTATAAAGATAAATTTCACATTACTTTAATCCCCCATCAATTCTGTGCTATGGGTATCAGAAACTACGATAGACAGATGGGCCGACTAGACTCGGCCGGGTCGTTACCACTGTATCACAAGAAAACCAACATAAAGTAGAGTCTTGCTGCTGCGTTTCGTACGGTGAGTGAGATATCTGAAGGTCCAAATCCTTACCCTTTCCCAATCTCTTCATTATACCTTTACTTTAACGTCTGCCCCGCGCCCATACTTCTTCTGGTATTGTGGGCGTACATGGGCGGCGGAGATCACTTACCATCAAGTGATCCATTTGCTCGTTTGCCGGCCTATGCTGTATGAAGAAAATTATGCTTCTATCAAACGCTCGTACGTCGACCGATCGTTCCATACATTTACAGTTATAAATTCACCCGCCTGCTATTATTAGAATGCGATTTTGTGACTAACTTCGGCCTGGTCAAGTTATTTTGCGCGTTTTGTATTGTGTACTATACAATTGTCAATCAGTGGATGTCGTTCCGATCGCCATTGTCGTCGTCACGGGTGATTGCACCGTCAAGGGCGGCGTCTACTTTTTGTACCATATTAGTTTCTGTATTGGAAACTCTATGCCATTGTTTTCTAATGTATTTTGCTTTTTTTATTGGCCAGTTATTTGTGTTGTTGCGTGTCATTGATGATGCAAACTCGTATTTATAACGATGATTAAGCGACGCTACTTCTTTCGAGGTGATCTTGGAAACCTCCCAAATGACTTTTGAAATTATTTCACTATTCATCTGATAAGTCGATCTTGGAATTCCATTTCCAGTTATTTAATAAACACTAATATATACAACGATGGAAAAGACATTTTTGTCTACAGCGTGAATAGTCCGGGTCGACCGAGTTGTAAATTGTAATCACTGGCTTACAGAAAACCGACATGAATCAGCAGCTTGCTGTTCTATTTCGTACGGTGTGAGTGAGATATTCGGAGATCCAAATCGCCCGCCCCTACCCAATCCCTTTCCCTTAAGTTCGGCTAAGCGTGCATAATTCTTTAGGTGGCGTTTGTGGGCGGTGGAGCTCACATACTATCAGATGACTCACCTGCTCGTTTGCCGGTCTTTGCTATAAAAAAATCACCAAACACAATTTAGCCATTTATAGCGGAACAACCACTGACAACGCGGTGACTGCCTCGGTGGCGCAGTTGTAATGCGTACGCGTTACGATTTAGGCTAACGCTGAGGTCTCGGGTTCGATCCCCGGGTCGGGCAAAGTGGTATTGGGTTTTTCTATTACGAAATGCTCAATATCAGACCGGAGTCTGGAATTTGTGCCCGGTATGGCGATAGGCTCGCCCCCTATCACATAAGGGACGGAGATACGCTTTGCGAAATGTGGGTGTACTGGTTACACATCTGCCTACCCCTTCGGGGATTACAGGCGTGAGTGCGTACTAGCGGAACAAACATTATAAAATTAATTTCGACATCGATCGAACCCATTCACCGAACGATAAAACATCTCAAGTACGAAGTAAGCATACTTGCGAATGAATTAGAGTGTTTCAAAACTAACGCAATAAGGTGAGCGGAAAAATTTACATGCGGAAGCAATTTTATGAGGCTCAATTGTCGATTTGTGTGTCTGTATGTAGTACGGTATGTAGCCGGTTTATGTATTACGTTAACAGTAGCTTTGAGATACGGTTCGTATTAGAGTTCAAATGCAAAATTCTTCAAATTATGATTTAAGAATGTAGAAAGTTCGCTTTCATACCGCAGCCCAACATTTCACCTATTTACACTATTGTTATGTATTCACCAAGTTAACCAAAACCCCCATGTGTGGTTTGGTTATGTGTGCGATCCCATCACCGTCTAATACCCAACCTCGACTTGCGCTGAGTTGCTTTTTGTGACATGTCAAAGGCAAGGGAAATGTAACGGGTGAAAGGGGATGGGGAGTGAAAGGTATTGGAGCGAATGTGTGGTATATACATTCGGCCATTCAAAGGAGACAAGCTTGAATGCAAAACTTTAATCCTTATGTGACCACCGCATTAGATTGATAAATCAAAGATATAACGAGGTCGTATACAGCATGCATCACTTTTGTTCCAATTTGCACGTATTAATTTTTGAATATGTAAGTATTAAAATAATTTTGAAATCGGTAAGAACTCTGGTTTCAAAGAAAGTGAATACGTATATTTCTAAGAAAATTAAATGAAAGTGTACGCGGTTATTTGGTGAATCATCTTTACATTTGACTCAACATTCGCTTTGCAGATGTAACAATACCACGTAATTAAAAAAATCAAACAGAACATATTTATTATAATGTTCGTATTCATTGAATTTAGTGTAAAACCGATAACGATGGAAATTTATTGTCGAGACTGCTCCGTGGCCAAGGTTCCAGATGTTCCTCGACAGGTGTGTAAACATTACTACATCGGCACCATCGGCATATTAATCGTTAGAATCGATTAAATGAACTTGAAGAAATAAGACTGTCTCGGTGGCACAGTTGTAATGCGTACGCGTTACGACTGAGGCTGACACTGAGGTCTCGGGTTCGATTCCCAGGTCGGGTAAAAGTGATATTAGTTTTTCTATTACGAAATGCTCAGTATCAGCCCGGAGTCTGGAACTGTGCCCAGTATGGCGATAGGCTTGCCACCTATAAAATAATGAGACGGAGATACGCTCGGCGAAATGTGGGTGTACTGGTTATACCTCTGCCTACCTCTTCGGGGATTACAGGCGTGAGTGCGTATGTATATATTTATAAGAAATATGAATAAAAGTAATAGTACGACAGTCACTGGTAATCTATTTATTTGCCTAGTGTTTGAGATATTCAATGTCCTGGGACATTTTTTGGATCAAGACAAATCTATGGTACCTTATTTAGTGAAATCGTTTCAGTAATTTAAGCTAGGCAGACGTAATGAACTATTATAACAGCCTGCGATATTCACATACTCTTCCTGCCGTTTAGTAGGGTAAAGAAAGAGCGTTCACGCACTCTCGTACTCAGACGTAACGTAACAACTATATTTGTAGGACAACATAGAAGGACACGCTTGTATACTTGAAGAATTAGACAAAAGAACAACTGCAGCACTCACGTTTCCCGGTTCGCCGACCTTATTTCCGACCTATAATGTGTTGGGAGGTGAGCCTATCGGCAAAAAATCGAGTAATGTTGCTGTTGCTATTGTTTATGGGTAGGCGTGGCGCTTATCGTCAAGCGAGCGACCTGCTCGTCTCGTCATTGAGATATATAAAAAAAAACTCTTGTTTGCCCAATTTGAGAATCGAGTTCAGTCTGTATCGGTTTAACAATATTAAAGGGGATGATATTAGATATTTTAGTAAGTTTTGAGTAAAATTTTATGAAAACACGATGGTGTCAAACGTTAGTCACGGAGCAGTGTGGTAAAGTGTTCATACTTCGTTTTGCCTTGATCGAATGTTTGCACTTTACACGTTTATGATTCATACACGTAACTTAATATTAATGTAAAGAATCTGTAATTACGCAAGCGTGTTACATAGTTTTGTAGCACAGCACGTGCAGTTTTAAACGGAGATGATCACGTTTGATGTGTGTGGGTTGGGCGTTCGATTCCCGTTGTGTTTCTAACACCGAAGTATCCAGGTCTTAACATAGATAATTTCCGTATACTAGAATATTAGTGATTTTGAGTATCGAGTTGCATAAACAGTTATAGGTACTAGGTACGATCAAAGTTATGCGAATGCTATCTTCGTTTTTAGTCGGAAATACAAACGCATAACGATGACGTAAGTAATATAACAGACATGTTACATTATATAGGTATTATGTCCTTTTTTTCTTGAATTACAAACATTGATTACATATTGGTTCGTTAAAAACGAAGATTACTGGAGCATATATCATTGTAGTGGTGTAATAAATAGTCATTTTCATAGCAATTGGATCACCTGATGGTGAGTGTCTTCACCGCCCACGAAAACCTACAATGCCAGAAGATTGGTGGATGCATTGCTGTTCTTAAATAAAAGCAAAAAATAAGACAAAAATAGCATTCGGAAAGGGGATTTTAGGTCTCCGGTAGTTCTACTATACGAACTTTCTATCTCAATACATCCAGACACCACGCGACTCATATTTTTCATCGTGTATTAAATACGTAGCAGATGTAAAGACTAGTTTTTTTAATAATTTGAAAACGATAATAGCTCGCAACAAATCGGTCAGAAAAAACATGTTTCTATAAAACCGTTCATTCATAGTTTCCACGTATCGTTTTTTAAACACACAAAAAAAACTAACGGATGGTATTGCTTAATGATTGAGCGAAAGCTGTTAGCTTAATATTGAATGTGGATATAGCAGATGTTTTATCATACCAACATCTGGCCTGGTAGCCTGGTACGGGCTGTTAGATTTCAGAAACCTTTTTTATGGCATTGGACGGCAAACGAGCAAGTGGATGATGTGATGATCACCTGATGGTTATTGGTCTCCATCGCCCAAGGACATCCACAATACCTGAAGAATCATGGACTCGTTATCGACCTTAAAGGAAAGGGATGAAAAAGAGTTTCGGAAGGGGAAGTGGATTTGGGCCTCATTGGCATTTCTTAGGAAAAGTTCTCAAGCTTCCTTATGGTGTTTACCTTCACCGTTAATTAGCAGAAATAACCGGACAGACAAACAGACGCAGATAGCGACTTTGTTTTATATACTATGTATTGTTTAGTACAGTCAGTTAGTAAGTCAATGGTCTCTTAAAACATTATGGCCAGTGGAAATCACTTACCATGTGCTCGTTTGCCGCTCTTCTGGTATATAAAACCGCAGAATGCAGAATTCTTCTAACCATGGTCGATTACGTATGGAACCTTGACGATAACCAGGTAATCTCGTTACGTCGTCGAAGGTAATTCTTTTAGCGCACCGGCTGGTATCACCTCGGCCCTTGTTAACTCTTGTGGCGTAATATTTTTGTTAACACCGGTTTTTTTATTTATTTTTTCATTGACAGATTAATTCGCAATCCAAGCTGCAAGTTTAGTGAAATTGACAAAGGATGTTGTTTATTGGTTCCAAGTGACTACAATAGTAGATAAAAATATATTTTCGTAAATCGTTTTATTGTAAACAAATTCAATAGTTTTGATTTCTTAGGTTTACGCGAATATTACACATTGAAATAAAACTAGTTTATACGGATTTTATCGCGGTTTAATTTTTACTAATTTCCACTACGTCCTATTGTGAGTCAGGTCGACACACCAACCTACAGATTGGCTCAGCACGTAGCAAAAGTGCTTTCACCACTCAGAGGAAACACTAGAGCATCTGTGAAGGATTCTTACCAATTTGTCAGTGATATTAAACACCTACAATTAACTGACAATGAAACCATGGTCAGTTTTGATGTCCAGTCGCTTTTCACGAGCTTACCATTACAAGACTGCATCAAAATTGTTTCTAAGAAGTTAGCGGATAATAACATGCCCTTAGCATATGCAAAATTGCTTGAACATTGCCTCACATCTGGCTATATGTTGTGGAACAATCAATTCTATGTACAAGTGAATGGAGTGGCTATGGGCTCACCCGTATCTCCAGTAGTCGCCGATATTTTCATGGAAGACTTCGAGGAGACAGCCCTAAGCACATCCCCTGTCTCACCAAGATTTTACAAACGGTACGTAGATGATATTTTCACAGTTTTACCATCTGACAAAGTAACTGCATTTTTAGATCATCTCAACTCCATTAACAATAAAATTCAATTCACTATGGAGTTGGAACATAATAAATCTCTAGCCTTCTTAGATGTTTTGGTTATCCGTAATCCTGATCAGTCTTTAAGCCATACTGTGTATCGGAAAATGACCCATACTGATAAATACTTGAACGGTGAATCTCACCACCATCCAAAACAGTTAGCTACCGTGGGTAAATCCTTGTTTCAGAGAGCACAAGGAATCTGTGACGAGGAACATCTGGCTACTGAGCTACAGCATGTCAAGCGAGTACTGCGAGACAATAAGCTCCAAATTCCACGCCGCCGTCACAGAAACCGAGTGAAACCAGCCACAGTTGAACGTGCCCCTGTTGTATTACCATATGTTAGAGGTGTCACAGACAAGATTGGCTATATACTGAAGCGTGCTTCTATTAAAACTTATTTCAAGCCGCCCAAGAAGATTAGTCAATTTTTACCATCTGTCAAGTGTCACATACCTCTACAAGAACAGGGTGTATATAAAATAGATTGTGACTGTGGACTCTCATATATCGGACAAACTAAAAGAAGCATAGGGACCCGCGTAAAAGAACACATAGCTGATGTTAAACACCGACGCTCTACGAAGTCTGCAGTTGCTGAACATTCAGATGAAGGCTCCAAACATTACCTTAGATTTGACAAACCACAAATCCTTGCCAAAGAACACCGATTCCTACCTAGGATGATTCGCGAGGCTATTGAAATTAAGAAACACCCAAATTTCAATAGAGAAGATGGTTGGAAGCTTGCACAAGCCTGGGATCCAATTATACATTTAATTAAATCGGAACCCAAAAGACCAACTGCCAGACCTCAAGATACCGTGAGCTCTTTCTGCGTAGATCGGACTAGTGTCAACTAACTTTTTAAATAATTAAAAATAAATGTATAATTTTAAAATGAAGGTAGCCATTGTAACATTAACTTTTCGAGACGACCTACACCTCAGTCTCTCCCGTGACCACGAAGGCTGAAAAGCTTTCGAAACGTCGGGACTAAAATAAAAATTAAACCGCGATAAAATCCGTATAAACTAGTTTTATTTCAATAGTTTTACCAAAAAAAGTTGTAATGAAGATATTCTCGCCCCTCATATTCACTTATTGGGCACAATTTTATAACAAAATGCACACGTGGTCGGTATTTGCGTTACACGGACACCCTGAAACGCTATCTTGCTGTTTGTAGCTTATCATGTAATTCATGGGAGGCAGTTGCGACGCGACGCAAAAAACGGAGTGTCGACCGGCTTTAAAGATGGATGTCGAAGTCTATGAGCACCTCCGCCTGGAAGACGTCGACACCAAACGCAAACTCCGAAAGATTCAACCCAAGTCCTCCTACAATAATCTTTATAATTCTAGCGGACACACTGTCCTACTTGAGATTGCGTGTTTGTAAACAAGTTGAGGTTTACAAGTCATATTCACGCGCATGCCAGAAATAATTGACAGGGTCGTCGTTAACGGGTACGTCGATGAGGACATTACTAATGTCACATTATGAAGACCTAGGTGGTAGGTCTCTCATCTCTCGTATCTGAAAATCCGTCTGGGTTGGTACGCAGACGTGTGCAACGTTTTTGGGCAGTTGTGTCGCTTATCACCAGGCGAGCGGCTTGCTCGTCTCGTCATTCAGTTTTATAAAAAAAATACATCATCCATGAACAGTGGTGGGTACTAAAAATACTTACTTTTGCTATTTCTATAATATAGGGTGATGTTAAGAGTAAATCCTAGATATTTTTCAATGGATTTTAATGCCGCTGTCGACTCCAACTCAAACCACCGCAGCGTGAACAATATACATACAAGTAATAAGCGCGTAGTGGAAGTGCACACACGCCCGCGCTGACAATGCACCATCCACACCACGACTCTAATGTGTTGACACATTGGTGACTTTATTTCACGGTTGTCGTGCTTTTTGTGTTTGTTCCGCTCATTGTCACCGACGACGTTGTTTGAATATATTATCCTGTGTTTAGGGAAGTTTTCGATGTAAATTGATTGTTTGTTTTATGGTTTTTTATAGCAAAGGCCGGCAAATGGGCGAGTAGGTCACCTGTGATCTCCGCCGCCCATGAAATAGGCTCACGTGATTAATGAGGATCCCTAAAATGGTTGTTGGTAGCTGGAAGAGTAGATTAGATCTAGGAGCGGCCTATAGCGATGTCTCACTTGCCTCTTTCGGGCCTAAACCGTTGAGAGCTATTATTCAATTCTATAGTTTTGATACATATACTGGACGTAAATCTCAATGGAAGACGCAAGTTGTATATCCAAAAAAAAACCAGTTTTTCTTTCTTTCTTTCTGCCTGGCGTTATCCCGGCTTAATACCAGGGTCCGCCTGTTCGTACCGTATATTTTACGGTATTTGGTTTTATATGGGGTGACACGCCGTCTGATCCCACAATCCACAACGGTGTCCAAGTTTCGCCATTGCCTCATCCGTGAATCAGCAGAGTGTGCAACGTGCAGTTGAGATTGGCTTTTGGCCTAAGATGTTGGTGACCGATTTACACTTCATTTTCAGCAATTCATCAGTAAATCAAATTTCTCAAAACCGTGTGGAACAAACACAAACCAATTAAATGCAGGTACCGATGAACAACTTTCGTTTTCTGCCGTCGTTTACTCATGTATGAATGATACACGATGTCAAACTTAATACGTTTCCATAAAACGCACGCGATCAGCCCACCATGGTAATGTACGTTAACATTTCTCAAAACCGGTTACTTAACCTAAGCTCACGTTACAAGTAAATCGTAGAAAGTGGAGGCACATTTACTCAATTCCAAATCATCCACGTATACCGTTTAGTGATGATTATATTTAAAGTAAAGTCGTTGATGTGGCGAAAAAACTGAGTTGTTTTAAATATTTTACTGGCACAGCTAAATGACCTCTTACTCTACACCTCATGGCAAGTAATGTGCAATCCAAATAAATATAACGTCGACCGTCGTTGGATGTTGTGTCCTTCGAGGTATCCAAAGCCGTATTGGAAAATAATTGTGTATATTCGTGGCGATTCACAGGTGCCTGAGCGAAGCACTAAGAAATTTGTATTCAAAAGAAATAAAAAATAAAATACTGTTAATTGGCGCAGCGGGCGAGTAGCCGATTGCGAAGCGTGAGGCCGTGGGTTCGATTCCCGCACCTTGACAAATGTTTGTCTGATCCACAATTATTTGTCTCGGGTCTGGGTGTTGTGGGACCGCAAGTCCCTCATAGTTCTTGATACCCACGACACAGGTTTATCTAGTGTGGGGTCAGGACTATGTGTGTGACTGTTGGGTGTATTTATTTATTTATTTAATTTCCTTCTGCGACCTTAATCATAAACAAAAAGTGGGCAACCCTAGTCGCGGGTATCCAAGAATCGAGCGCACGTAAATTGTCGTAACTTCTAGACTGTAAAATGTTAAATAAAACCAAGAAAAAATATTGTATTTTTGAAAAAGACCGACACCATATAAAGTTACAGCTATCCATAGTGTGGGTTATAAAGGCAGAGAGGTCAGAGGTGCGATCCCGGCGCGGGCAATTACTTACCACCATCACATATTTGTCTCGGACACGCTCGTTGGGAAATCTCAAATCACATTCTTCATGTTGTTTATGCTTTTTTTTACTTTCTATGGTCATGGAACTTAAGGGATTCCGACTTTTACCTTTTTAAGTAAATCAGTGGACGCTGCGGCGTTTTTTTTTTATTTGAAGTGATCGATGGTGAATGCAAGTAAAAAAAACATAGATAACTGTTACTGTCGAGAAGTGAGCGTTGTTTGTTACCCATAAACCTATTGCTGGTCACGCTTCGGGTAATTTTTACTTGTTGCCTGTCAGCCAGGGTCAATAGTTAACTTAAATTGCGTATTAAGTTACCATAAAACAGATCGAACTTGACATAATTTTCTCATTCAGTCACAGATTTATTCAAAACAAAAAGAAATTTTCTCGCACTCACTGAAATAAAGAAGGAAGCACCCAACCGATAAAACGGCCTCTGTGTTACCGAAAAAGGCTCAAGGAAACAACACAAGACACAATAAATTAAAGTGTAGTTGACGGTGGATCGTAAATCGGTGGGGCTCCTTCCCTTGAGGCAGGTCGGTGCCGCATTCCATGCTCGGGACTGTAATTGATTAACGTGCCGAGAGTGACTTTACGACTTCATTTTGATAAAGGGTCTATGGATTGAATAGATGGGATTGGATGGCGTTTTTAGTTTATTGTGGTAAATAATCTTTCACTATCGCGAGTGTGGGCGGGATAGTATCTGTAATGAGACAATCGTAGTTAATCTTCAGTGTCAATAATAATATAGAAGACGTTTTCGATCTTAGTTTATTTATAAGATTTTTTAGGATCTTGGGAAAACTGTAAAGTTATAGCAAATGATTTTGGTATTTACTTTATTTGCTCAGCGTTATTTCCTCTAAACTACCGAAGTTTTATATAGATTTTTGATACGTAATATCATAATGACTCTTGCAACCTGTTTTAATATTTTATGGAAATATTTCGTACAAGTCGAAACCGATCAAGAATGTAATGAATTCTTTACATTGGTCAGGAAATCCGGTTTTCTAGTGTTGACTCAAAAATGTACACAAATGTTTTCAATTCAGTGCCAACTAACATGACTCACCATAAATTACTCCCAATTTGGGAATATCTGCATAGCATAGGTGACTTATCTTATACATATTCCGTGGGTTTGTTTTCTTTTTTGTGGATGATATCTTCCTGACCATAATTAGAAAGAGCCTCCTTAGAAAAGCTATTGGCGGAAGACAGGTAACCTGCCTCGAGGAATTAACATAATATTATGTCCACTGATTTAGCTTCCGCGCGTCACTTGGACCCCTTATTGGAAACCAGCGCTGCAGTAATGCTTAGGCCGAACTGCAGCATGTAAATGAATGAGGGATTAGTCGTTGGAGCACTGTACTTACTTACTTACTTTTTATAATTATGTTTTGTGCAACATCTGTACCTTCATATTGCTCCAATAATAAACATATCTTTTTTTTATTTGTACCTACACCAAACATATTCCTCGAACCAGTTTAAAAGGTCACATTCTAAAGTCTAGACCACCACGGATTTAACAATTAATATAATAGCGATTTATATAAGTGTTTAATTGCACGTCAAAGCTAATTGAATTGATGATAGGATGCGCTAAACTGGCTCCATACGGAATATTACCCAAGCGCGAGGTGATAATTATAATTGCGTTCCGTTCCACGGAGCAGTGTTGGTGTTTGCTATGTGAAATGGAACGTGAATCTCGCTTCTTATTTTAATGTCTTAAATTCTAGTTTGTTAGTAATAAACACAACCATGTTTTATAGCAGAGGCCAGCCAACTATCAAGTAACGTCTATCACTTGATGGCAAGAACACTCTCACGCCCATGAACACTCACAATACTAGAAAAAATTATGGACGCCGTCCTTAACGGAAAAGGATAGTTAAGGGATTGGGAAGGAGATGAAGGACTTGGACCTCCGAATATCTCACCGGCCGAAATGCAACAGCAAGCTGCTAACCTCACGTCGGTTTTCTATGGGACAGTGGCAAGAACCTGGTCGATCCGGCTCATTCATGCTGTACACAAAACTGTCTACAGCGTGGCTCTACCAAATGGATATTATAAAATTGTTAGATGATACAATTATCTAACCATGGACATGTCACCTGACATATGCTATATAACACCATAGTAGCTTAACTGACAGGACCTTTGTGTCATGTGGTAGTTCCCCTGTATGCTATGTGTTGTCTGGGTTACTCACACAGACTGTAATTGACTGGGTGAACTGAACTAACTTTATTATTTAAAGTTCTGTGTATGAGTTGGCGTTACGTTTGCCTTCAGGCGAGCAATTTGCTCGTCCAGTCATTCAGATGAATAAAAAAGAGCCATAATACTGGCACGTGAATAAATACAATGCTGTTGGTTGCAACTATGGTCATTAATGTTATCCTCGGTAATATTTTGATGAACGTACTCATCATAATTTTGTTGAAGGAAACTTACGATCAATTTTTTATTAATACACTGTCCGGAAGAAATTTACGTTATTTATTTATTTATTTTTAGGAAAACCAACAGCTAACACAATGTAAATATGTTATTGAAGTAACACTAGAAAGCCATTTATAGGTTTTCACGGATATGATATATTATGATGAAATATAATTAATATCCGGTAATGAACCTTGGTATATTTGGCGAAATCCAATCAAGCTACTTTCTCAAACGAAATTGGCGAATCTTCCTCGTTATGACACCGTATTGGAGGAATTACTAAAATATAATGCCACCAGTGCATACCATAATATAATGCCACCTTAACAATCTGCATTTGTAGTCATTGCGGAATGTTAACCCGCGATTCTACCCAATTTGTAACGGTACAGTTTTTATTGTTTGTTTTGGCTAAGCGACTGCTGGCTTCTTTAATGGTGCCGATAAATGCTACGTAACAATACACGTAATAATGTAAACCCATCAACTAAAGATTTTGGCTTTGCATCCAGGATTCGAACCTCATACCAAACCAGTAAGCGGTCGTATAGGTTGTCTGCTACTAAGTATTGAGTTCTGTATATATTTTATGCGATATGATATTCATACAACAATTTGTGAATCGTGACTTGTAGTGACATTTTAGCTATTGTTTACATTATGTTCAATTAGAGTTATTGTTAGTTTGTACAAGCTTTATTTCATTCGTTTTATGAAAAAACTCAATGGCACTATCTATTTTTATTTGTTTGCTTTAGGTACTAATAGAATTCTTTTTTTTTTCTTCTATACATTTCGCGAAAGTCTAACATCCATCTTAGATCAATATCTTTTAGCTTTACATGATTGAGCAACAAACGAAAATCTCCCATTAAAGATGGATTGCTGTGATGTTTTTATTTTAGCCTTATTTTATCTCAAAGGAGGTGATTAAAACGGCTTTACCGGGTGTTTCCTCTCCATGTTATATCATAGGCTTGACTGTGTTTGATATGGCATAGGAACGCCCAGAACCTACCTCACTCTCTAGTTTCGTCCCAGCTAGTAGAATGCAAAAAATGACAAATGGTGTCGAATTGTTTCTATGGTCTTATCTGTTGTCTGGTGTTTCCTGGTGTCTACAGCAGCGGTTCCTAAACTTCCAAAGCGTGAAATTATACTTTACTAGCTGTCCCTCGCGGTTTCTCGCAGGCATGTTACCGTCCTGCTTCTATGGGCTATAGTGTGATATACTGGGCTCGTTTACTGGTCTGCTATAAGTAAAACCCAATTTTTCTTCTCTAAAATGTTCTGACTAACAATAAACAATACGTGTTTCGGTGTAGATGTAGGCAAGGGAAATTGAGTTACCGTGCTCACACGGCCGTGACCGCCACGATCTCTAGTTTCATAATTAAATCACAAGTTTGGTGATAACACACTTGTTTAAACGTCCTTTATGAAATTTACACCTTGGAGATTTGGAGATATTTTACGATACCCGCATTGTACAATATCTAGATTCAACATTTTCATGCTATTAATATGTATATATTTTTGTGTATATTACATTGTATAACCCTACGCCTGTATTCCCAAAGGAGTAGGCAGAGGTGCAACTAGTTCATCCGGTCCGCCGAGCTTATTTCCGTCTCATAATCTGACATGTTACTAGCTTACTGCCATATTGGTCTCAAATTGCAGTTATGCTGTAAAGCCATGATGAAAGCATTAATCGTGAAGAATAAAATATTGGGTAATCGGTAGAGTAGGTACGGTGTACCTACTCTGCCTAAAACGAACGAGAAATTTGGAGTCGTATATCTATTAACGCCCTTATTATAAAACCTAAACCTTTTAAACTAGGGTTATCAATTAATTTCTATGGCAACTCATATAAAGCGACCGATTGAAACCTAGTTTTAAATTAGTTTACTGTAAATTTTTGCCTACAATTGCACTTAACACAATGTAGTCATTTGCTAAAACCGCTAATAGGAGGATGTACAGCAAAAGACTAAAACCTCATGAAATCTTGCACCATGAACTTCTGAGTAACAGCCATGCGGGCGTAACCGCAAAATGTTGACGCCAAGACAAAGTTGCAATTTGTTTGCTGCCTACCTGTTTGTGGCGCTTTCTAGTTGCTACACGAGACCATCAATATAAGTGGTAATTTTGTTTTGTAAACTAATTATACTAGCCATATTTTATGTTTCCGGTAAACAATGTCATATATTAATTGGAAATAAGTTGAAATGGAAACAGAAATGTAATTTAGAGTACGTGAACTTAACTCATCATGTTATATCATGTATCAAAGTCTATTTTATTAGATACTTTTATTCTTATGATATAAATTTGACCAAAGTAATATTATTTCACTTTGTAACTCCCTTTTTCCTCTTTAGGGTTGAATTTCAAAAAATCTCTTCTTAGATAGGTAATAGACCTACAATATAAAATAACACCTCAAAGTTTCGGTCTTTAACACTTTGGTCTGGGCGATGAATGACGATGTTGAGCAGTCAGGAGTCAAGGCTAGGAAGATAATCATATCACCATTCAATGTTTATATTTCATACCCTATACATGGGTATGAAATATAAACATTTAATTGAATAATAAACTGTTATAATGTTGTTGGTTGGGACACCCTGATTACGTCAGTTTAATAAGGGTAAAGTAGTTTATAAGAAAGCTAGAATTAGCCAATTCTAGCTGTACATGAAATTATATGAAAATATAATTATAAATAATATAGCCACATATTTTGAGATAATTTATATTTTAGCAAAATATTTTTCGCGTATTTATGATTATAATACGTTATTTAAAAATCGGCAATGAAGTTCATACGACAAGGCGGCGGACGGCGACAATGCAATGGTGTATGCAGTGGCGGTTCATTGCACTGTGTTGTGAATTATCAGCAACATATTTGTACGCGTTTCTTAAAATTTGCAATTTTGTCACATAGAGGTTGCATGGTAAAGATAAAATTACTAAAGACTACCTACTTATTCATATACAGTCTCTATAATAAGAATTTGTTTAGCGTGTCGCACGCTTCGAAGAAAAGAGAATCATTATTAGAATACTGTTGTTTTTTATTTATTTTGGTTGTCATTATAACCGAAGGCAGTACGAAGTCAATAGATATATAAAAGGGTGTGGTTTGATCTATAGAACCATAGCCGATTATTACCTACATTTTCGATCCTTATTTAGACGAGAATACCTACACGAGGACATTTACTCTAGTAAGTAACTAAAATATGTTTTACAAGTAATCCTGATTCTAAAAGTGTAGTGGCTAGTTCGCGAATAACTTATCCCATTTCAATCCAAACAAATATCAATTATATTCCTTAAAATCGCTCACACAGATCTGTATCTCTGAGGGAGATGTGCAGCTGACGCGAATGTCAACAGGGGGACGCGGCCGGTTGACCGTTATCTTGTGTGGACAGATGCTGGCTCATGGCCGACCTCTCGCTCCTTATCGTGAGACGTCTAGCCGTCTGGCCTGTGCCAATATACACGGTTGTGTCTGGAACGGGTTGCATTGCTTTATTGATTAACACATAAGATGATATGTGATTGCGGCGGAGAATGATCGAATGTTGAACTAATATTATACATTTAAATGTCGTGGCTGCAACTTTAGAGATTGGAAAAATGTATTATCGTGAAGATTCCTTGTTTCCCTAGAATCCTTGCAATTCCTTGGTGCGGCGATGAGAAAACTATAGCAAATAACTTTATTATTTGATGTAGGTAAGTACCATATGTGTTAATAATAACGTTAAACAATCGCACACATAGTCCTGACCCCTCTATGGGTTAACCTATTTCGTAGGTATTAGGAACTACGAGGGACTTGAGGTCCCACAACACTCAGACCTGAAGCAAGTATTTGTGGATCACACAAGCAATTGTCTCGGTGCGGGAATCGGCTGCGGCCTCACCCGCTGCATCACGAAGGCTGTCGATCAAGCATTAACAATCCCCACATCACATAGCATTCGAAACACTCGACCTAATTCGGACTAACAATTGAGCATCTTTTTAAAGATGTCTAGGTTTTCTTTATTTTTAGATATTGCTATAATAATACTTGACATTGGCGAAATCATCGATGGGGTCATAATCTAAAAATAGAATAGAATAAACCTAATTCGATAGATCTAGTTATCCGACTTATTTCATTCATTCACGCGATTCCATTACAGTATACAGACATAAACAACGTGCTTTCTTACATAAATCTCACTCACATTACATAGCAGGCGACAAATCTCTGCATTATGGTTGACACTCTGAGTATTTTTTTTAAATTTGTAAAAATTTCGACATTAATTCTTTTTATTCGCAAATTGAAACAGTTCTTAATAAATGGTAAAACGTATTACTGAAAACAAAGATATTATAAGTACCAAAATTTTCTGCTTTATTAAGTTCCTATCGCAACTTTGGTCCCGACTAAATATTTATCTCGTCGATCCAGATAATTCTACGTGGCAACCCTATTTAATGATCTTCCATTCATTTCGCCCTCATTTGATTGATGTGTGAACGAAAGAGATGGCGATCTCTCTCCAAGACTGGTTTCGTCGTCAGCTCTTGGCATGGGAAATCGTTTTTTAGTTCCAACACATGGCTGCTTGTTAGTATTACCGTGAACAGCCCAGCTGAATAAATTTCGACATTTATTATGAGTTTAATTTGTTTCATAATCGTTTAACGCGATGTTATCTGAAATTACAACCGGTATTATATCTGCTAACTTAATACAAACGTTGCTTAAATCCTATCTCGGGCGATGCATCGTTCTGTGATTTATAATTGTTTTTTTATCTTCTAAAAGTGGAATAATCCTAAGTATATAACTCTTTTTTTTTGTTGTCGCGGTGAAAAGCGTATTATTGCTACCGCCCCACCCCGGGGGAAGGAGAAGCGGTTATGTTGGGTTCACCGGTCTTACGACCCAACATTAAGCAGCCTGGGAGAGATGGTAAACATCCGGGCGGCCGCTGGGCCGAGTCCCTAACACTATGTACACCCTACACCGGCATACCAACTAAAAACCCCGCGGTGCTCATCTTCGGCGCATTAGGAACGGCCCCGGGTTCCCGATACGAGAAGCGCCTTGGCTTCAGCCGGAACCGCCCCTGCGCGGTGCCGCCTTGCGGCCCGTCTCCGTATATGGGGGGGGGGGGGGGGGGGCCAGAAGCCCCCGCACACCGAAGGACACTCTCGGCGTCAACGGCAGCAACGAGGCCAACCACCCGTGCTGCCGTCCATCCCGGGGTTGCATGTACAATGTACAAAGGGCGCTACGACAGCCCCCCGCTGCGCGCCCACGACCCCCGATGGCCCCTATTAGTCGCCTTTTACGACAGGCAGGGGATACCGTGGTGGAATTCTCCAAACGCCCCCAATCCACAGGGCGATAAGTATATAACTCTAATTCCAGTAGTTGGTGAACCTATATACTACAACAACCCACCTCAATACACCATGGTACGTACGGGTTAATGCGCGGATCAATTAAGATGTTTTTTTACTGCAATAATTAGGATTAAAGCACATCTACTATTTGTTTAACTAATACCAGCCCTGTATTACACACGTCCCAGTGCTGGGCACGGGCCTCCTCTATTGAATGAGAGGTATTAGGCCTTAGTCCACCACGCTGACCTAATGCGGGTTGGCAGACTTCACATACCTTTATTAAGCTAGAAATAGTGTAAATGATGATCATACTCAACTGCAATTAGAAAACACTACCGTTAAAGCCAACTACGTATTTACGTAGTATCTGTACATAAACTCCATGCTTCGTAATGAACAAACACTGAACATTTATCACAGATTTCATACGATTGTGTTAGCTTATGTTTTCTTAATTAGGCAACACAGTGCCGATGTGGGTAACAGAGCTGCTAGTGCTGCCACTTAATAATCAATTCCAACAGTCGGCGTAAGGTAATTTAAAAGATTCTCAGTTACCTACTGTCTATAGTAGTGTAGTGATTGTATTATCTTAAGATCTTTGATTTTTATCTTGGTTTGTACTTTATTATCATTATGTAATATCATTTCAGAGGCGATTATGTGATTATTATCGATAACTGATTAATTTTGATGGGTTAAGGCCTATTTGATTCAAGTTAGAATCAACTAAATATAATATATACAATTCAATTTAAAACCGATGGAATAAACTCAAAGTCGATTAAACTACATCGATCGACTCGAAAAATAATCGATATGTATCACCGCACTATAAAGTTACGCGACTTCATCGACCAAGGTCGTCAACAAAACACCGCCGGCTAGGAAACGTTACGTTTCCACTAATTCTCGCGTGTGCGGACCGAAATTGTTGCAAATCATTTCGTACATAGTAATAGCCTGCAGTACAGGCTGCGTCGGTCAGTACTCAGTGTTCGTTCACGTGTCAAATGTGCCTTTGATGTGGGTGTTAGTTTTTGCCGACCAGTGTCCTTTGAGTGCGGTGACATTGCGAGGGGATTGGTATTTCGGTTTTGTTTTTTGTGATGTCTTCTGATTCAGGTGTTGAGCGGTGGTG
The DNA here is from genome assembly GCA_905332985.1 of Mimas tiliae. Lineage (NCBI taxonomy): Eukaryota > Metazoa > Arthropoda > Insecta > Lepidoptera > Sphingidae > Mimas > Mimas tiliae. Next base: position 7,248,928 of record HG995259.1, read on the forward strand.
ATGTATTTTAAAGAGTGCATTGTAATTGGTCTGCGATTGGTAAACGTGCAATGTGTTTTGTAACGGTTAAGTGGTGTTAGAGCATCGATATGATAGAGATATAAGATTTAGTGCCTCAATGGTGCGGTAAAATATCACTTTATTACTTAATTAAAATCAAATTGCGTAACGTAACTGAATAAATATGTAAATTAGAAGAAGTACTGTAGGACTTGTTTTTAAATCAAACATTAACAAATTATGAATTCTCACATTAAAACATGTTTTTAAATCTGCAGAAATAGCGCTGGTTCTGTTATCTTATCAAGAGTTTATAATTCATGGTCTGTTCCATGACACCTTTACCATTAATGCTGTAGTGTCAACTATGATTTCACATGTTTTGGTCACTTTATTTCATGACATCATAGATATACAGAGAATACTTCCTTACTACATAATCCTTCAAGATGTGGGTAAACAGACGGAAAGTGGGCAAGTTCTTAATCTGTAATTATTGCAGTAAAGCTTTGGGATTTTGGGGGTTTGCCATAGTTAATTGGTTCAGAGCTGAGCGCTGTAATTAGATTAGTTTTTGTTGTCACTAATGATGTCGGAAAAGTAACAAAAATACTAGGATATAATGTCTTCTTCCACCTGCCCTTATCCCACTCGCAGTGGGGTCGGCGCAAAATGCTTTTTAATGCATGTTACAGAAAGATTTGGATTTGTAGTTTTACGACCGACCGGCCGCCTGCCTGACGTCAACTTCTCTGGGGATAAAACACCCAGACCCGAAACAAATATTTGTGGAACACACCAGAATTTGTCTCGGTGCGGAAATCGAATCCGCGGCCTCTCGTTTCACAACCGGCTATTCGCCCACTGTGCCACGGAGGCTATCCAAGGTGGTTTTAAGCTATGTATGTTTGCCGCGGCCGTTCCTAGGCACTAGGATATAATTTAGCACTAAAAAAATATTTTCAAATGTTTTAAAAGTACAGCTTCGATCTAAACTTAACATATGTTAACCAGTAATGTTTGTCCGAATATGAGCAAAGTTTTTGTCGTTAATGGATTTCACATGTCGCTCATTACGCCATCGCATCGATTGTTACTTGTTGCTAATCATTGCTGTTTGTCATGATATTAGCACCGACACCTGTAACTGCAACTATTCGAGATTTTGCCAATTATTTATAGTGTTTCATGTCTTCCGTATTTTTACTCATTTATTTTGTTGCAATATGTTGCATTAGGTCAATATTATAATAAACTGCACACTGCACTGGAATTATACTGTCTCGTCTGTGTTTTCGAAACAGTAGGCAGAGGTGTAGTTATTGCACTCAACGCCAACAGTGATTTTGAATTTAGTTTTGGATAAATCTGTGCCATAAAATCATCCACATTTTGTATTACAATTGCATAAAATTTTCGTCATCGCCCCTTCATTTATATTCCATTGGGGATTTTTAAGCGGCCAGCTGCCCTGTTTAGGGACAGGGTATCTATTATGTCCACTTGGATAACATCAATACATTCGGTGGGGTCATTTTTATCAGATTTGTTTAAAACATGTGTTATAATATCCCTGAAGTCATTTATATTAATTTCATCATTACCAAAATCAACCTTAAATGACTATGCATATCATAACCTATCTATTAGACATAATTAAAAAGATTGTTACCCAGATATTTTCTAATATTTTTACAATATAACCGTAGTTAAAGCAGTCCACATCAACCTCAAGCAATAAACTACTGTTACCCAGCTATACAGAAATAATTAAAATTGTTTAGCGTAAAAATATTTTCATCAGTCGACATCGCAAAACGACCACCAGAGCGCAATTTAATTACGATATAATGATACATAGTACATACTATTAATATGGTGGCCAGATATATCAGAGGATTTTTCGGACACAAGATCTTTTTAGTAAATTCCAAAAAAGTATGTGGTAATGAAAATTTCAATATGGCCATTATATATTTTTTCTTATTCGTATCTACGCAATATCTGTTGTCCATTAACATATGTCGTCTCTTCTTTTATTCCCGATTCTTTTAATGTGGCGATATTTATTTCTTTTAATGTGCGTCTGTTGCGACGAAGTAAATTTTCGTTTCGTGAGTATCAGTTGACTATCTAATTATATAAATTCTAATTTTAACATGTCACTGGCTATTAACTGTTGGTTCTCAAAATGAAATAAAATTATTAAACGACCCGACTGCGTGAAACTGGTGTATACCGATAAATCTCAAGAAAACGCTAAAATCTGGCCACCTCGATCGATCTTTGATCTAATAAAAAACGCTCAATAGAATCGCGAGCGCGCGCGCTATACCGTGAATAGTGTTGTTTGTATACAAATCGTTATCGCTCGCGTAGTCGAGACGAGCGTGGGAGGACTGAGGACTGAGGACAAGTGATTCATGCGTCGCAAGAGTAACTGCTCTCCTGCTCAACTCAGTTGAACATGACTAGAGCGAAGTGTAGAAGGTGCCGTGGCAAAGTGCACCATGTGCTGCAGTATTTTAGGTAAGGTTATTTTTGAAAACATTTACGTTAGAATATCTCGAATTTGTGAACATTTGTGGTTATGCTGATCCTGGTGATGCTTAGTGATTATGTATATCTATCACACCCGTTATCTACAAAATTCGGATTGTTTTAACATCTGGCGTATTTATGATGCTTGAAACGATGCGATGTAATTTAAACACTCGATGATATGGTATGCTTGGTATTGTGAAGACGTTGGTTTGTTTGAATTTTGTTATCTCTCCGTGATAATGGACTGATGTAATAGTACTCAAACACAAATAAGTTTTATTTCGGATTTTACATGTCTAAAAATTAAGGCAACCAAACCAAAGTCATGTATTCGTAAATTGAGTGACTCAGTTGAACTTTTAAAACGCCTTTGATTGTACAGCTGCAAGAGGAATCCAAATTGGAAGGATTGCTTCCCAAGCCTGTATAGCGCAGGCGTCGGTTTTATTTTATTAATTCATACAGTTTACGTATATTTTAACTTACTGCGCAATCGCACCTCGATATATTTATTTAAAACACGTACATACGACACGAGTGGTGCATTTTTGTGCGAGTTCGGTATTATGAATGCTAAGTAAATGCTAATGTCAAGGTCATACTGACACTTAACTCTGTAAGATCCGCAGTTTGTCTGACATTATTAAGGCACGTTTTGATGACACCTCCGTCCGCATTGTATGGAATCGGACGTTTGACGCGCTCTCCTGTCTCGGTCGCATACCTCAAAACGTCCTTATACAATTTCATACAAAGCGAACGTGTCGCTGTCGTCTGCCGTAGCGGTCTGTTGACTCGGTCGCCTGCCTCAAAACGTATAATTAATATCAACGTCAGATGACATTGCACCTTTTAAGAGCAGAATCTTAGCTTAATTAATTATTGTGACCTGTAAATCTCAGTGATATATATATACTTGTTTTATAGCAGTTGGTATGCATTAATGGTTATTAATTCTGCAACCCAGTTTTAAAGGTGGTAGGTCCTTCGTACCCTAGAGGTCGTCTGGGTTGTTACAACCGCTTTGTCTATTCCTGCCGCCAAACAGCAGTGTGTAAGCACTGTTGTGTTTCGGTTTGAAGGACATTGAAGTCACAAGTCTGCTCGTTTTCTCGCTCAAATTAATTAAAAAAAGATAATTATATTTTCTCGGCATGATTTTACGAATGTCAAGGACAAAGTTGCAGCGGCATTGGCATTTGACATGTCCATTTCGATGTCACGTTGCTGTTTCGTTCATGCGGATTAAAACCATTTGAAACGTTTGGGAGTTCGTCATTGTTGAGCTCTGAGTTTAGATAATTAAGGTCCTTTTTATCCTGGCACGAAAAAGTGACAACGTTGAAGCTGATGTTAAGTACAGTGCAGTTCAAATATAATGTCGACCGTCAAGAGACATTGCGTCCCTCGACGATCGGCTGAATTATACCCGCATGAAGATACTGGATATACACTAGCTAACCCTGGAACGCGACCACCAGCATAAACACATCTACCTATGTACTAGTAGAAACATCTACAGGCTAAGATTACGTAGTATTATTAAGTTCTAGCTTTTGCTGAACTGCCACTTCCGGTATAAATAGTAGCCTATATTAAGATATAGGATCATTACCTGGACTAAGGTCCAGGTAATGATCTACCTGTGTGCCAAATTTCATCCAAAATCGTTCATCCGTTAAGGCGTCACTGACGAACAAACATACAAACTTTTACATGTATAATAGGCGTAAGATTCTGTGCTAGATTTTTGGGATCTGCAAACAAATTACCTACACAAATGGGTTGCCAAATTACATAGTTTGAAATTAAAGTTGTTCTCTACGTAAATAAGAGATTGTGAGCCTCATTTCATTAATACAACGTGCCCATGTTGAAATATGCTCCTAGTTTTCGTTGTCTCTTCATTTTTCGTTTGATATAATCTTTTTAATCTCTACAAGAATTTTACGGAATCTAATCAAATTATAGCTATCAACCCACATCTTTATTACGTGTATACATAATCTATAATATATATACAAATAAAATATACAGTATTTTATTTGTATATGTGTCTATAAGTTTGTGCACGCTTATCTCCACAATGGCTGAACCGATTTTAATGTGGTTTTCAAATAATGAGTTAAACTTGCTTCTATCATTTAGTGTTTGTTTCCTTTATATCAGTTAACAAATATGATTGTCAATTATTGAAAAGCGCGACTCGCGCGTTTATACTACGAGTAGGCCTCCATAATACGTGTATAGGTAGATTAAATATTTCTTCCTAGCCAAAATACACTTTAACGTAAACGGAACTGAGGGCAAAAGCTGGTCTTCAAATAAAACGTAATCTCCTAAGCCAACATCTTTGACTAATTATACGATGGCTGTAAAGTTTAAATAGCTCATTTTTTTATGGAGTGCGTAATAAACGATGTGGTGTAAATAACGTCAAATCATGTTGCCTATGTGCGTTATGGTAAACAAACTAAGGTTACAGAATTTATGCATAATATATATCTACAACGTGTTACAGAAAGGTGTGGTCAAATTTAAGCAACGTTTAGTGTACGATATAAGTATTTCACCAACATTTGTCTCAGTGCGGAAATCGAACCCACGGCCTCTCGCTTCGCAGCTGACTACGCGCTTGCTGCGCCACGGAGGCTACCATAATAATGCCCAGTAATTTCACTGGCTGCAATGGATTTCAAACCGAAACCGAACAGTGCTTGCACTCTGCTGTTTGGCGGCAGAAATAGACAACTTGGTTGTACCATTCCAGACGGCCACTCGCATACGAGGGGCCTACCACCTTGTAAATGTGATTAGCGGGATTCCGGGATGGGCCATCAAAACTTTAGCATAGGTCGGGCCCACCCGGCTCGTCAACTAAATACAACACTATAAAGTAATTTTAATAACGTAAGATTATTGTAGAATTCGAAGAATTATGATTTAACCATAATAACTTTATTTAATGTTTTCCAAGACTCGTAAATTGAAGATTATTCTTTGAAGACGTGATTATACGACCTACTCGTACGCGTTAAGGCGGAGAGCGAGTGGGTTGAGAAACGGGAGGTCGCGAGTTCAATTCTCACAGCTGTTTGCATCGATAACTTAGAAGTGATTCCCCCATTTTTTTTATATAACATGTATTGCCTTTTCAACCAAATGGTTTGGTTGATAATACCGAGTATTTACTCGTAAAGTAGATTCTAAGCAGATTACAAAATGTAAAATATCTTTATCTAGTAACGTTATTTAAATAATCTATTTATTTATTTTATTTATTTATTTTTATATCATAGGCCGGTAAACGAGCAAGTGGGTCACCTGATAGTAAGTGATCACCGCCCATGTACGCCCATGATACTAAAAGGATCATGAGTGCGTTGCCGACCTTAAAGGAAAGGGATAATTTAGGGATATCTTGCGAGGCTCAAAGCTAACTTATAGGTCCCAACTGAAAATTAGTGCTGAAGTTCATAACCTCGGTTTTATACTGAGTTGGCGAAAATGTTCTTAACGTTGCAAGATGCAAGGCAAATAATTATTTTGTGACTGCCTCAGTGGCGCAGTTGTAAAGCGTACGCGTTACGACTGAGCCTGAAGCTGATGGTTCGGGTTCGATCCCCAGGTCGGGTAAAAGTGACATTGGGTTATTCTATTAAGAAATCAGCCCGGAGTCTAGAATTGTGCCTGGTATAGCGATGGGCTCGCCCCGTATCACATCATGGGACGAAGATACGCTCGCCCAAATTCGGGTGTACTGGTTACACCTCTGCCTACCCCTTCGGGGATTACAGGCGTGAGTGCGTATATATGATTTTATTTTCATGTATATTGTTTGTGTTGTGTAAGTCAGAAAATAAATGTGTTTTTCTTTCTTTCTTTCTTTCTAACCGTAAAATGTAGCATACTAGTCGGTAGTGTGTGTTAATATAATAAAGCACAGTTATATAATTCCGTCACACTTAGCACTTCACTACATACACTGATATTGATGATAACGCGAGGTATTTTAATTGCAAATGAGCATTTTTATCGTGTGAGGGCACGGCGTATTTCTGTCGGTTACGTGGTCGGACTACTCGTGATGTTATCGGTAGTACACTGATTATGATTCTTGGAGGGATTTCAATTTTAATATTTTTATGGAATACTCGATTTATTATCTCGTACTACATCATTGATCTATTAATGGTTTCAAGCAAATGTGTGTATTATTGTATTAAATAATAAATAATACCCAACAGTCACACATATAGCCCTGACATCACAGTAAGATACGATTATCTTGTGTCATGTAGGCATATATGCATAAAAAATACAAATCAATATACAGGTTCCGGCACGAGTCTTAATCACGTAGTACACGGTAGTTCAGTTATAGTTCTACTTGTCGGAATGAAGAGTGCGGCTCGCGGGGCGACGACACTTCACGATATTGGTTCGTCAGTCGATGCTTGTCGTCTATTGGACTCTCCACTGCCCCCACTACTGTGCTCTCATGCTCACAACTGGTGCCGGTACTTGTACATGAATAAATAACCTTATGACTCACGATATTACCCTTATAAATGTAGTGTGTGGAGTCACTACGTGTAAAAAAACATATTTATCGAGAACATCATTCCAAAGAGATAAATGCAAAAAAAATTTTTTTTTTTATTTTACGATCTTTAATAATTTGGGACAAAATATAAGCAAATATTTCTGTTTGACCTAATATTTCTGATAAAAGTTAGATTGTTAGGCGCACGGTTTTTAGTGTTTTTTTTTTTAAGTTACTATTTTGTGCATATGCTCCTATAAACACATTATACGATGTAAATACTGAAAGTAACTTTAATACTTTAGAAGTTAAGAAGATATTTAGATTCAAATGACCCACATAACCCTCAGATTCTAGTCTTGGAATGCGCATGAACTGAACGTATGGAAGGTATGCACGAACGACGCGAGCGACGCGACGTCTGCAAAGGAAAACAATGAGCAATTAGCACGCGTGACGGCATTCGTGAGGCCATCAGTGATTTGCAAGTGATCACCATCGCAAACTTAGTGAAGGACGATGCATCTGTATTGAGGAGTAAATCAACCTGTCGCCATCTTTGTTACCTATTGCATACTAATAATATACAATTATGTTTCTGTTATTTTAATGGTGGATTAAATAAGCATTGAATGGTCTGAGGTATGCCAATAACATTTAAGGCCTGGTTTGAGGTATGCGATCGAGACAAGAGACTGCGACGCGCGTCGACAGCGAAACTTTGTATGCAATGCAATATTGTATGTACGAGGTAGTCAGAAAAGCGCGACGCGCGACCGTTTCAATTCAATTTTATACAAAGCAGACGTGTCGCGTTACACGTCGCCATGCCTTCTAGGTCGTGAGACAAACCTTAAAAGAGACCTTAAATATTAAAAAGAGTTTGCTGTCGACATCGCCTTTGTGGAATTGTTAATGGAAACTATCATTTATCATTAGTTCTAAACTCTAAATGGTGATTACATCGGCAGATATTAAACTGTAATCTATCGGCCTTACTTATAAATTTTCTTACGTAACGTTTCTAAGTCCCTATATCTCCGATACTAACTGATTTTAATAAAACCTGGTGTAGCATCTAATTTAGACTAGATGCTTTCAAAATTCCCATTAAATTCCATACAGTGATCATTCTATAAATCGTCGGCGAACTTACAATAATTATAAAGTGTCATGGGCAGTATCGTAATTATTATTCATTTTGTTACATCCCTGTACTTACGTGTTTACAATCGTAACCCCGTTTCTATTGTATATTACATTAAATAATGTAGATGTACACAAAGCTTCCGATGTAGAAGCAGTGAAAGAAGTTGTTGTTAGTGATAAGATAACTGCCGTATTTACTTTTACAGTGCTCTTTCTATTTGTATCGGTATTTGTTTGAACGATAGTATTAATCTACTACATTGCCTTCTGTAAGTTCCATAATACAATCTTCTGTACTATATTGCCATGATGATCATGGGAATGACGCTTATTAGCCCTAAACGTCTGATTGGTCTTCGGTACATCATCACTAGTATGTAAGACAAGTCAAATTTTCAAACGTTAAATAACAAATATAATATACCAAAAGTACTTGTGTGTCATAATATATAATTTACAACTCACCCCAGTTTTCACTGTGTCGAGTCGATTAGCATACAATGAGAATTGATAAAGAGCTGAATGATAATAATCGTGTATTAATTATACCTAAAACTGTTCATAATTTAGCGTGAAATTGCGTCCCTTTTTGATTAGCCATTAAAGGCTTCGACCTTCTGTAAAATGTCAGCTATCTAGGCTGCCTGCGAGCTCTTACAACAAAAAACTTTTATGTTTATTTTTGTCTAGCCGAAACAACAAATTTCGGTGATATGTTATTAATTTCCGCCCGGATAGCGACCACCGATGTAAAAACCTGCAACAGTGACTCACACAACTTGTAAGGATCGCGTTCCAGGATCAGCCAGTGTATATCTGATTCTTCCGAGGGGCTTGCGACATGAGTTCATGGTTGGTTTGGGCGGATATAGGGATACAAGGATTGTATCCCTATCATCCGTCTGACTTGTCGCAAGCCCATCGATTTGTTTCTTCTCTCTTCGGAATATGAAGAAGCATTTATACAGGCCGGAATGATTCTGGTGACCACCGATAAACTCATTGTTTTTCGGTGCACTGCACTGAGCTAACCATCAGATGCAGCCACTTTGCGGTGCACACTTTAAAAAAAAAGAGCGGGAGTCGAACCCTCGGCCTCTCGCTTCACAGCCGGCTACTCGCCCGCTACGCCACTGAAGCTGTCAAATAACGTTAACAATACAATATGATCATATGCTCTCCTGATAGTGAGCGGTACACTTGCCAACTTGCCCAATATCCTTTAAACCGGAACACAACAGTGCTTACACACTGCTCATTGGCAGCAAAAATAGTCCAAGCGGTGATACTTACACAGGCGGCCTCGCTATTTATCGCCTAGTGACAATTTACCTTGTAAGATTGTTTATTGTTATTCCCAATATGTGTACATCCGAGTAGTTTCGTCTGTGGTAAAAGCAATGTGCATACTATTGTATACATAATATATGTTGAAATGTTTTTTTCCTTTATATTCCAAAGCTAAAGGATGTATGTATTGTTGCAGAGGGGCGGTGTGTGAGTGTCGCACCGCCATGTCGCATCACAGCGACGAGCAGGCGTTGCACACCACCACGTCGGACTCTTTCTGGGAGCCCGGCAACTACAAGCGCACCACCAAACGGGTAGACGACGGCCACCGGCTCTGTGGTGAACTACAGGCGCTCGTGCAGGAACGGGCTGACATTGAGAAAGCGTACGCGAAGAGTCTGCGAGGATGGGCCAAGAAATGGAACGATTTGATTGAAAAAGGTTAGTTTTAATAATAACATAATACTAGCTCTGTATTATACACGTCCCTGTGTTGGGCACGGGCCTCCTCTACTAAATGAGAGGAGTTCGACCTTAGTCCATCGCTGGCCTAATGAGAGTTTGTAGACTTTACATACCTTCGAAATTCTTATGAAAATGATCTCAGGTATGCAGGTTTTCTCACGATGTTTCCTTCACCGTTGAAGCAAGCGATAATTAACAAAAGTCAGAGGTACGTGCTCTTGGCTGGTTTCGAACTTGCGACTTTCGTCGGGACAGTCCGTACTACTCCCCGCTGAACTATCGCTGCTCCTGATGCTTTATGTGATTACGGAAGTATAACATTGCGTTTGTCATATTGGGGATTTCAAAAAAACTCATTTTTTTATAAAAATCACTATTATAACCGCATTCGTTTATAAACTGTGTTGCATCTAATGGCTACAAAGATCAGGAAAATTATGAATTCGTGCGATATAATATTGCATCCAAAGTCATGGTGGTAAATTCATCATGAATTATTTGTTACTTGGTACAATACATACATACATACGCACTCACGCCTGTAATCCCCGAAGGGGTAGGCAGAGGTGTAGTCAGTACACCCACATTTCGCCGAGCGCATCTCCGTCCCATAATGTGATAGGGGGCGAGCCTATCGCCATACCGGGCACAAATTCCAGACTCCGGGCTGATACTGGGGTATTTCGTAATAGAAAACCCCAACACCACTTCCCGACCGGGGATCGAACCCGAGACCTCAGCGTTGGCCTCAATCGTAACGCGTACACATTACAACTGCGCCACCGAGGCAGTCAGGTACAATACATGTTATTAATTTATCATATCGTCAGTCATAATTTGAATTAATTGATATGTTGTGATATAAAATTTAAAACGCAGATGGGTATAATTATGTGGTATGCGTTGTTGATCTTTATAGATGATGTTTATAATACTTGCTGAACGAGACCCTGACATATATTTAAATGCTTAACATTAAATATTACTTTAATTGTATACGTATATCGGAATATTAAGATTGATAGTATAAATCCCACGCCGCCATACACTTTCTATTTCAACGTACACGTTTATAAATTAATGTTACAACATCGAAATATTCTAAGGTAATAAACCTACATTTTTATTTAACTAGTACGAATGTTATAGTATTCAGGGTTCCGTAAGTAAAAGGTAAACGGTACCTGTTGCAATGACTCTTTAGATCTTTTTATGGCTCAGGTTTTCTTCCTAATAGTTACTGTACTTACATTTATTTACTTCATACCAGATATAGAAATTGCTTCCTGACGTTCATTTCGAAGTGGAAAAGTATTGTATATATTTTTTTCAATATAGCGCAAAAATTTGAAATTATTCTACTATTACTATAAATGTGAAAGTTTGGATGTTTGTTAGTTTGTCAATATGCATGTTTGTTGTTCAATCACGTCTCCGCTCCGTGACTCTGTGCTCCGTGTCCGTGTGGGTTATAATATAGTTATGAAAATTACCTATCATATGATGTAAATCACTTAAGTCGTTTAGAAGTTATACGGTCACACAAACGACGATAATAAAATAACAAAAAGATAAAGATTTTGTACAGAACCGTCGGCGTGCCACTTCCACACATTTGTCTAGTTTTTTTCCGTTCAGAAACAAAACATATCATTGTGCCAGTAGTCGGTACACTAGAATCGTTAATTCACAATCGCGCTTACGTGTGTTATTTGCATCATTGTCGCGTGGGAACATGAATTCTCTCATCAAAAAGATAAAAATCTAGATATTTCAAGTGCAGTCACAGTATTATAGTGAATTTGTTGAATACTGCGTAGTAGACATTTTTTTCTAGTAAGGACGTTCCTATGAGGCGGAAATACCGCGCCGCGTCTAGTTTAAAAATAATATTAATTTCTTTATATCAGTAATGAACTATTGCTGAATTACTTATTTTCGGAACCCATACCTGTGCTGTGGGAATCTACTTTGATAAACATACATACATACGCACTCATATTAAGAGAGTATTTTGTCCATTTCCTGCCAAAGATGGTTGTACAGTCTAAAAAAATTACGACTTCTGGAATTTTAGTCAATCAGTATTCAGTACCTACTCTTGCTGTTTCCTATGTAGTTCCTATATCTATAAGTAGGATACTACCTATACTAATATTATATATGCGATAGTGTTTGTTGGTTTGTCCTTTCACGCAGCAACAGAGCAACGGTTCGACATGATTTTTTGCATAGATATGTTTAAGTAGTAATAAATAACTTATTGTTAACACTTTTACATTACATTTCCATACAATCTGAACTAGGTCACTCTGTATCTTAGATCCCAAGGTTTATGGGCCGGAGAGGGACGAAGGTTACTTTTTATAATTTTTAAGCATTTTATGGTAACATCGCATGATCTTATCATTGTAATAAGATCAGGAGAGTTATAAAATGAATGCATGGCAATGTACTGCGTACATCACCCCGGCACATAAGTTTTTAATAATGCCCAGTAATTTCACTGGCTTCAATGTCCTTGAAACCGAAACACAACAGTGCTTACACAGTGCTGCTTGGCGGCAGAAATAGACAAAGTGGTGGTACTAACCCAAATGGCTTCTCGCATACGAGGGACCAACCACTTAATAAAAGTTCTAGTTGCCTCCTCTTCTTCCACCTGCCCTTATCCCACTGAAAGGAAATGAAAATATTGATTGAATCCATTAAAATGTTATACATCATTTAGATCCACTCGCAATGGGGTCCGTGCAAAATGATTGTAGTTTGTACGACCGGCCGACTGCTTGACGTCAACCCCTGTGGGGAAATTGTTTGCATATTTGTGCTAATTCGAAAAAAAACACAGATCGCCGAGACTTACTTATACACACAAGATCAGGGGCCTTTCCATAGCTGTCGTTATTCAAGGCGATTGAATAGAAATATCTAAAGACGATGCGATTCGAGTACATTTGATGCGTGAAGACCGGATGCTCATTCACTCATTCATTCTGTTAATCCTAAAGATACGGTCGTTTGTAATCGGTAGAGATGAATGCGCGATGGTCGTCAAATCAATATTGTGTGTCCGTCTGAATATGTTATTCGTCATAGCTGCTACCATATAGAACAGCTGAATACGAGATACCGTGAGTGGAAACATGATTTATTTTAATAAATTTAAATTTAAACCGCGATAAATTCCGTATAAACTAGTTTTATTTCAATTATTTATTTTTATCATTTTGAATAACTATTATTAGTAGAAAAATGCACTGTTCTCCCCAATAAAACATTGAAAAAATTCGTGCATGTATGGTTCTATACATACTTGCCGATTAAAACGGTCCTATACAGATAACCAGAAAAATAAGCATTATAATCTTGTTACGGTTATTACGTTAGATAAATGTTTCAATTCTTTATTTTTTATCGCCATCACCGGAACTAGAATTTTGTAACTAAAATATATCTTCAAGTTAAATTCTAATTTTAACCCAACCATCAACACGGCACACAAACGGTGTTTACAGTCGAAGTCTTCCGATACCAGTTCGATACCAGGAAACGTCGTGTTTGCTTTACCTAGAGTACATGTAGAGACGGGTAGATGCGGCCCAACTGGACTGACCGCATGCCTGGACCGCCTGGCTAGCGCGGCGCGGCGCGTACTATTCAACAAACTCAGCTTGATCCCTGACAGGTGAGAGTAAAACAGGGAAATGAGAACCTTTTGTTGTTATTTCATCTGTTTTGGTATTGGTTTGTGAAGAGTTTTATGGTTTTAAAGTATATTGCGAGAGGGCGCCTAAGGTTAATTTATATTGATCAAATAAATAAATCTTCTCCGAAAAGGAGAAGTCATGATTACCCAGACCTGGCGAAATATATATGCATACACACTCACACCTGTAATCCGCGAAGGGGTAGGCAGAGGTGTAACCAGCACATCCACATTTCACCGAGCGTATCTCCGTCCCATTATGTGATAGGGGGCGAGCCTATCGCCATGCCGGGCACAATTCCAAACTCCGGGCTGAGAATTTTCGTAATAGAAGAACCCAATATCAATTTATTTACCCGACCAGGGGATTGAACCCGAGACCTCAGCATCAGCCTCAGTCGTAACGCGTGTCATTACACAGAGGCAGTCAATTTATACAATAATATGAAAAGGCGTAAGAATGTGAAAAAGAGAAAAAAGGTATGTCAGGGTCGTATTTTGTGACACGCAATAGTGTCTGACGAGTAGCAATTGTACCCATAGTGGGATTACCAATGGGATACAGGCGTATATGTATCTTACGATTTAATCCTAAGTAACGTATTTATTTTATATAAAAATGACCTATATCAAAAAGAACAATAGTGCTAAAAACTTTACGAGTCTGGAGAACTCCTACCATCATCTAAAACAACATATTAAAAATATTTTACTTTTATATATATAGATAATGCAGCGCATACCAACACAACCTTTAACTCAGTAAATAATAAAATGCTTATTTACATTGTGATTATGACTCATCAAACAATTTATATTATAATATAATTAGTTTATTTAATTAGTTTAATTCAGTATACTTAATGCCAGTGTTAAAAAATCACAATTTGACCTTGTGTATCTAGGTTACCGGATTATGAATTCGATTTGGTTGTCGTTCGATTATCGATTGCCACTCGAGATTAATCGTGTTGCTGATAAATCATCGCGACCATTCGTCAATTAGAAAACTACTGATAACAATTGTTTGTTAGCGGCTATAAGCGGTACCTATTACGCTTAATTTTTTAGGGTTCCGTAGCCAATGGCAAAAATGAAGCCCTAATAATTTCGTCATATTATGTCCGTCCGTAAGTCAGTCATTTTACTTGAAGACTATTAGGACTATATGGATGAAATTTGGATAATAAGTGTATTCTATGTACCGCTAGACAAAGGTCTGTCCATCCGTGCTATAGATAAAAATGTCTACTAATTGCTCAAAGTTTTCATCCACGTTTTTAAAGCTATTAATATACAGACCTTGATATTTCCAGACTCCGGGCTGAGACTGAGTAATTCGAAATAGGAAAAATAAATAGAAAAACCTAATACTTTTACGGCCTTTGTGGCGTAGCGGACGAGTAGCGTGACGGGTGGTGGGTTAGTTTCCCGCACCGAGACAAATATTTGTTTCTGGTTTGGGTCTTGTGGGACTGCAAGTCCGTCGAAGTTCCTGATTTCCACGATACAGGTTAACCTAGTGTCGGGTCAGGACTATGTGTGTGACTGTTGGGTGTATTTATTTATTTTTATTTTACCCGACCCGGGGATCGAACCCGAGAGCTCAGCACAGCAGTCGTACCACGTACGCCTTACAACTGCGCCACCGAGGCAGTCAGATCATTTATCTCAGAAGATAATATCTGCTGACTGCCTCGTGCTAAACTTTCCTAATAACATATTTCATATTCTGCATTACCCTCTGCACAACAGCTCCAACTAAACACCTCTTAAATTACAACACACAGCTATCACCTCTAAATATCTTTCTGATAATGACAGTCTAAAATGTCATTATTTCGTACCAATATCTCTTAATTAACCCCACCGTGCGGTAACCAACTTTAAAATTGTGCAATAAAAGGAATTAGTTGTGTTTACATACGAATTGCGCCTGAACGAAAGTTTTTCTTACTATTGTGTAACACAACGCAATAGGAATAATGTTCGATGAAATGGAAAGTTAATTATTAATTCGGTGGGTTCGCGGCGAACGTATTAATCGGCGATTGTGTGTGCGCAGCACGTGCTATCGTTTTTGTGAGTTGAATTGGGAGTAACGTGGTGACAAAACTCGAAAGTGCTGCTGAATTTTGTATGAAATGGACTAACTGCAACGCATTTGACTTAATTACTGTGGTTTTCTTGTGTTGAATTAGAATTTTACTTAATTAATTTTACTAGCTGTTGCCCGCGGCTCCGTCCGGGTGTATACTTTTTATGGGATAAAAATATTTCGTTCCATAAAAACATTTCATACAAAGTAATACAATACTAATAAAAAAACTAGTACTTTAATTATAAATAAACAAATAAATACACCCAACAGTCACACACATAGTCCTGACCCCACACTAGGTAAACCTGTGTCGTGGGTATCAGGAACTACGAAGGACTTGCGGTCCCACAACACCCAGACCCGAGACCAATATTTGTGGTTCACACAAACATTTGTCTCAGTGTGGGAATCGAACCCACGGCCTCTCGCTTCGCTGCCGGCTACTCGCCCGCTGCGCCACGGAGGCTGTCAAAATTAGATTACTTTTATTCTTTTTCATATTTAGCCTAAAAAAAGTATAGACGCTCAATGATGTCCTTTGTGTTTATCAAAATTCCTTAGCTAGGCAGATAATAGGTTGTGTAATTTAATCCCGCTAAGGATTTTTGGAAATTAACATTTTAAAGATGAAACATGGGAGCGGAGCAGTTATATATATGCACGCAGGTGAAACCGCGCGGGACAGCTAGTATTTTTATATAAATGCACGTACATCTATTATACTTACAATGTATGTAGATATAAATAGATCTTAAGATATTTCATAGATTATTTCAAAGCTTAAGGTATACTGTGGCCATTTTATACGAACAAGGAATACTGCGAAAAAATACAAGGGAAAAAAGTCTTTCTTTACTCTAATGAATGAAAAGTTTCATCATCATTAAGATGTGTATATTACACAGGCATTCACGTTTCTTCTTATTATCGACAGTAGTCGCTGTCCTCGAAAATTCTATACAAATTCATACAGCAAATGTCCGAAACATAAAAGAAAAATAAAACACATTTCCCTCGACTGCACCGAATGTAACTTATTTATTTATGGTAAATTTAAATTGTGTAAAAAACAACCAAATTACGTGTATTGGCAAATTGTTATACGTAATGTTGTTAAAACTGATTGTAATTTGTATATTGCCATAATAATTCCTCTGTCATATTCAAGTAATTATTCGAGATTTTTAAACCAATCAAATGTTTCAAAATCCGAGTATGTTGGTAACAATAATAAATCAAAACTTGTATACGTCTCACCGCCAACTGGGTCGGAATGCTACCGGCTGGGGAGTTCGACATACCAATCCTCCACCCCCAAGGTTAAGAAAGTATCCGCCTCCATCCCCAAGGTTAAGAAAGTATCCCCCTCCATCCCCAAGGTTAAGAAAGTATCCGCCTCCATCCCCAAGGTTAAGAAAGTATCCGCCTCCATCCCCAAGGTTAAGAAAGTATCCATAAATAGGATTTTCCACGAGGGAGAAAAGGGTAGACTTATGCCATAGATGAATATGTGAACGTACCACAATCTAAAAAAGAACCGTCATACATTCAGAAATGTAATGCATCCACATTGTATTGAAGTTTAGAAGCAGTAATGCCACACCACAGAAACTGTGACCGGTGCGGTCAGGAGTCCGCTGATTACGTCGTAGTCACACGATTAAGTACGAGCGTAATACATTATGAAATGGGCACTTGCGAAAAGAACCGAGCCGCCTTCGGTACGACGCGACGCGACGTGGCCCTCCACGGCATCCAACCGGGCAACATTGTCGGCAGTCGCGCTGGTTTTTGTAATGCCACTTGTTTGAAGAACTTTCTCATACTCCTTGACCATTATACATTAAAGTTACGATTGATAACCGGCTTCGTGTACTTTATGACGACGCGGCTTGACGAATCGGGATGGAGTTATTTTTTATGCATGTTAGTGGATGCTTTTACATGATAAACTTATAAAATTCAACCCATGTTCCTTTTTTCAAAGATGTTTCCAAATTAGAATCGAAACATAACATACACTAATTGGTAGATCCCTTTCCCTCATCACCGGTTTCTCTATTTCTGCCACAGTGTCTAAGAACTGTTGTATTTCCGTTTGATGGATATTGAGGCCAGTGAAATTACTGGGCATTAAGAGTCTTACCAACTTATGTCTCAGGATGACGAAAGCAGTCCAACGAGTGCTTTGTAGTTATGTGTGGTGTTGCTTCTATTTATGGGCATGCCTGGCGCTTACCATCTTGCGAACGACTTACATGTTTCGTCATTCCATCTACTAAAAAATAACAATTGACAGGACTTGACAATTTACCGGTTTAAAAAAAATTGTGTAGTGACTTATTCTAGGATAAAATCGAGTCAATCCTACCTAATTCAAAAAGCGTGACCCGTACTTAAACCAACGACCCACTAAGTTTTGATGGCATACTAGTGTGAGAGGTATGCATAAACCGCATGTATAGACGTCTCGGCTATTAAGCACGATGTTTTCATGACGACCGCATAATGGCTGTTAAATGTTCGTGGTACTGAGATCGATCTAATAAATTATTATTTGTGTTTATAGTTTGATTTTAGTACATTCACTCCGCAATATATGGCATTTTATTTGCTTATAGCAATCAGCGACGTAGCCAATGGCGCGAATCCATTACTGACAAATGAGTAGTACTCTTTTTTTATTAGCTGGAATGACGAGAGACGAGCAGTTCGCTCCCTTGATGGTAAGCGCCAAGCCTGTCCTTAAACAGAAACAACACCACCCAGAACTTTGAATTGCAAAGAACTGTCCATGCAGTGTCATGCACCGGACTGCGCTCGTCATCCCTAAACATAATATGTAAAGTCTCATAATGCCCAGTAATTTCACTGGCTTCAATGTTCTTCAAAAAGAAACACAGTAGTGCTTACTTACACACTACTGCTTGGCGGCAAAAATAGACAAAGCGTACCAACCCAAACGACCTCTCGCATACGAGGGACCTACCACCACTGTCAGCGTTACGCTCGCCACCGATCCCATCATTGGACCGAAGTAAGTTCGGCGAACCGTGGTTTCACCGACACGGCGTGAGCTTTTGTTATGTAAAAAATCTCAACTTGAGACTTCACTGTGCATGCATGCTACCTAGAGAAACGAGGCAATTACATAGTAACTATCTTACACACATAATTGTCCAAAATTATTGTTATTGCGCGTCTGGTGGTCGGCCAATAAAGCAGCGCAGTTACACAACGGTTGCTATCAAGTAAGCAACAGTGTAGGCTACTTAATATTTTTGCGTCATTACATAAATTCAACGACGTCCAACAGTGGACGGCAAAAGGCTGAGATCATAATGATGATGGCATAAATTCATGGAAATTGTTTCAAATAACATATTGGACCTGTTTATGTACGACGGTATAATTGGTAATCTTTTCCTTGTAAATCATCTGTGCTGAAAAGCTGGAATAAAGTGTATTGCGTTATTTCTTGTTCTTCAGTTTACTTGTTAATTTTGTGAACATGTTGACATACATATGCACTCACGCCTGTCATCCCCGAAGGGGTAGGCAGAGGTGTAACTAGTACACCCACATTTCGCCAAGCGTATCGCCGTCGCACGATGTGATAGGGGGCGAGCCTATCGTCATACCGGGCACAAATTCCAGACTCCGGGCAGATACTGACCTTTTCGAAATAGAAAAACCCAATACCACTTTACCCGACCCGGGGATTGAAACCGAGACCTTAGCTTAGCTTAATCGTAACGCGTACGCATTACAACTGCGTCACCGAGGCAGTCCTACGGTGACGCAGTTTTCATTCAGTGAAAATGTTGAGTTTGGTGATTTTCGGAATTGACTCATAAGTTTAATCAATGTCTGTTAATGAAATAATTGCACTTCTTGCGTATGCTTGTATGATTATATACTGTTGAGAAATACATAATATTTATTAAATATCATACTCCAAGAAAAAACACTCTTACTCACAAGTACAGCAACCACATTTGCAAATAATGTTTCGGACAGTGGTGGCTCAGGCTCTGGTTTTCGCAAAATGTTTCTGTAACCTTCGTAAACTCATCATAGTTTACATTCAACAAGGAATCTTATCATTAGATCAGGGTATAAATGCCTAGTATGTCATACAACCGAATACTTCACAAGATAATAACAGCGTATCAGTGTCTCAGTGCTCAAGAGCTTGGTTACAGGCATTTAAGTAACTCTAGCAATTGTCATCTGCCACATCAAAATACACCTTAAGATTAGAGTGATAAAATTCGGAATATCCCGACAGCAATGTCGCCGTTTAGGAGTAATTAAACAGGCGGCAAATAACTAGCGACCAACAAACTGGCAATTTGCTTGAACGTTTTAAACGCTTTATATATCTGCATAGAAAATACTCATATTTAGGCCTACAAACGAGCATGTAGTAAGTGGTATCCATCGCCCATGAACGCCCACGATACCATAAGAATCACGGACGCATTGCCGCCCTTAAAGGAAAGGGATAATTAAGGGATTGGGAAGGAGAGGGGGTTTAGGCCCCCGGATATCTCACTCCCCGTACGAAACGCAACAGAAAGCCGCAAATCGGTTTTCTGTGAGACAGTGGTAACAACCCGGTCGAGGAAGCCCATTCATGCTGTAGACAAAACGTGTCTACAGCGTGGCTCTACCATTTAACTTTACGATAATGTTTGCCTCGATGTAACGGATCTTGACCAGTAGTATACCGTCATTATACCAGTTAACAGCTTTAGCCGAATACGCTATTAAAGTAGAAGAACTACTAGAAAGTAGCTGAATGCGTTCATGTAAACATTTCCAAAAACATACACAAGATTTTTTGGAATTGTACGGTTTTGATTAAAACGGTTGTATTCGGTTATTATAGTTAGGCAGAATTTGCCATTATATGATGATGACTGAGCAGATTTTAACATACGATACGTCTGACTGCTGCCTCTAATATTTGCATAAAGCCTTTTCCGTCTCTTGAACCTGTTACGATAATGACGATTCAGAATATCGAAATAACTGTTATATGAAAATGTATTGTTTGAACACTGATCAATAATTATAAATTTTCTTTCATCTCTCAGCTTGTTGTCTCTCGGTCTAATACCAGGGTCCGCCTTCTCATCATCATTTGACGGTGGTTTTTGTATTATGTGGGGGGATCCTCCGTCTGACCCCCGCAACGGGAACCAAGTTTCGCCATTGCTTTGTCCGTGAATCAGGCGAGTGTACCACGTGCAAGTGAGGTTAGCTTTAGTCCTAAGATGTTGGTGGCCTAAAACCGACTTCAAAACCCGAATCGCGGTGCGTTTACTGGTATATGTCGAGGAGTTTCTTCATCAGAGACAAAATCCTATGCACAATATGAGTTTCTAGTATTAACAAATATTTTCTCCTCCAGGACCTGAATATGGCACAATGGAGGCAGCGTGGAAGGGCGGCATGGTCGAGGCCGAGAGGTTGTCTGACCTCCACCTTGGCGTAAGGGACAGACTCGTCAATGACGTCATGGCGCAGATCAAAAACTGGCAGAAAGACACCTATCATAAAGTAAGTTACTTACGATATATTACAATTCTATGATATATCTAGTAAAAATAATCTAGAAAATAATATGATGTGTTAGAACTTAGTTCACCACGCTGGTCTAATTCGGATGCGTGAACGTCACATATTTTTGATATCCTTACTTAGAATTGACAGATATGCAGATTTTCTTCACGATGTTTTCCTTCCCCGTTAAAACAAGCATTGATTAACAATAAATATACAACTTCGGCAAGTAGTCCATCCTGCTAACCGCTGGACTAGGCTATCACCGCTTTTCCAAATTAGAAAGCACCTCCTTTTTTAAGGTCGTACTAAATTCCTCGGTTAAGAGGGCTTCTTAATTATTTTGTCAGTAGACATGAAGTCGTCTTCTTGACCTTTGGAAGTCTAATTATCTTGCGAAGTGATAACATCATACGTATAGAGTTACCTTCTCACCGTAATACCGGTTACATGATCACGGCGCGGCTGGATCGATGCCAGCTCGTGTGCCAGCCGCTGATTACGATTTGACTCGTGTTATAGCTATGCATTCTACCTATTCTATTAAGCATCCAATTAAGATCGGTTCCAAAAGACGGAGACGTTATTCGTTTAATGGTCTACTTCGAAGAGAAACGGAGATTTGACTACATCAGACATTACACTTACGACTTTTAATGTAAAATCTGTCTTTATGTTGCCATCACATCATAGCGCTTAAATGAAAGAACAGATTTGAATGTATGTTCAAATTCAAATAGTTTATTCAGTAAATTGGATAATAAATATCACTTTTACATGTCAATCATTTTTGATGCTACATTACATTTACGGCGGCATTTCGGGGCTAGCCATGAGAAGAAACGTCGAAACAAACTCATGGAACATGGGCCTCTTTTAATGTCCAGACATTGTTTTATAGAATTATGCGAGTGTAATGTACAGAAATTCCTGGATTGGCCTTTTCAAGAAATAGCCAAGAGTATACCAGACACAGTTAGCACTCGCACTCACATTAAAAAAAAATTCATAGACTACGTACGATAGTTAGAATGTATCTTACATCACACACCGCATCCAGCATAAGTTCCAAGCTTGAGCCATTTGAGGCGTAAGTGGCGCTTCAAGTGGCTTGGACGGGAGCCAACATGTTGCCCACGCGACGAGACTTACAATTAACAAACTACTGTCCCGGCGACACCTCAGGTGCGGGAACTAAAGCTTTACACAGAAAACAACTAAAATAACATAACAACAACATTACTTAAATTCACAAGGTGTAAGTACCCTCGTATGGGAGAGTCCGTCTGGGTTGGTACCACCGCTTTGTCTATTTCTGCCGCCAAGCAGCAATGTGTAAGCATTGTTGTGTTTCAGTTTGAAGGACATTGAAGCCAGTGAAATTACTGGGCATTATGAGAGCATCTTGGGCAGTCCAGTGCCGTGCAGTGCTTTGTAATTCAAAGCTCTGTGTGGTGTTGCTTCTGTTTATGGGCAGGCGTGGCGCTTACAATCAGGCGAGCTACTAGCTCGTCTCGTCATTCAAGCTAATAAAAAAAAACTTAAATTAATAAATAAATAAATAATAAATAAATACACCCAACAGTCACACACATAGTTCTGACCCCACACTAGGTTAAACCTGTATCGTGGGTATCAAGAACTACGAGGGACTTGCGGTCCCACAACACCCAGACCCAGAATAGGATATAATAAATTAATACAATCAGTCAAGTAGCCGACTGTGAAGCGAGACGCCGCGGGTTCGATTTCCGCTCCAAGACAAATGTTGTGTGAGCAATATTTTTTTTTGTCTGAGTGTTGTGAGACCGAAAGTCTCTTTCTTTTATTTAATTTGATTGATTATTCTTGATTTCTTGATACTTACGACAAAATATATCTTATTGTGGTGTCAGGCTACTGTCTGTATATGTTACTGTTGGCTGTTATTTATTCATTTACTAATTTTACGTCGGTCAGCTAACGTGTTCATATTTAAAAAAAACCCAATGTGATTTATAGCTACTACGATGACTTGTAGACAATGTTGTCTACAGCATTCATGCGCCGGCTCGACTGGTTCGTTACCACTGTTTAGCGAAACCGATGTAAAGTAGCGGCTTGCTGCTGCGTTTCGTACGGTGAGTGAGATATCCGGAGGCCCAAATCCTCTGCCCTTCCCAATCCCTTAATTATCCTTTTCCTTTAAGGTCGGCAACGTCCACGATTCACGGCCGGTGGAGATCACTTGCAATCGGATGACCCACGTGCTCGTTTGCCGGTCTATGCTATAAAAAAACAACTGTTATAACTTTAGATTATGTAAGTACTTAGCTTGTCTTAAATGCCTGACGAGTCTCTGATAGCACGACATTGTTTGCATACTCGTACTAAATCGTATAAAACGAAGATTGCCGAAGTACTTAACTTCAGTCGTAATACTGCAGTTTAGGTGGAGCATTGACGTCTTTACGGTGTGTTTGATGATTTCCGTTTTACGTACATTTACTTTGCAATATGTTTAATTTTGTTCACAATACTTAACATTTAAGAAAGCAAAGCTGTACGTGCTTTTCTTTATTTCCCCCTAACATTTAATTTATAAATTGAAGCATCGTCTGCCATTTCGCAACACGAAAGTCCAAAGGAATCGCTCTGCGAAATGCATTATGCAAACAATCTACACAATCTGGTCGCATGTAAAGTTTGAAGAGAAAATCACCTTTCTAAACGTTAGTTTTAAATTGTTAATATGTGCTAATGCCTATCATTTTAATCCACGTACAAAGTTCTGATTAACGAACGTGTTTGCAATATTCATGGAAAATACCTGATATGACGATCGAAATGTGAAATGGTTTTGTGGTTTCTTTAGTTTGTAATTTATTAGTTTTTAATAAAAGTTATTATGGTTAGTATAACTTGGTGACCCGTGCGAATACTTTGCACTGATAGTGGTCAGTTACGTAATTTAATAAAGTAGAAATAAGTAAATACAACAAATTAGTTGATTATACTGTCAACAGATGGCACTTTTAATTGTTTATCTCCTTTTTAGCAAAACCTATGAATTTAAAACATTTATCTATTATAAGTCTATAGCAGCAAACATATTATGCTCTAAAATGGTGTTTGAATCATTAAATTTTATAAATTATGGAAGTTATGGCGTACCGACAATAAACACCTTTCAGAAATAATATAAGTAATGCAACGAGTAGGTATAAGCTCCGTAACATTTAAGTAATTAGTAAGTAAGACATATATATATATACACTCACGCCTATGCCCCATGGGGGTAAGCAGACATCAATAATCATCCTATTGTGAAAATCCTTTATCAATAAAGCTGCATTATCCCTGAGTGCTACATGCTATTTTCATTGTTATAACAATGATTTTTAAGTAAGAAACAACACCTAATAAGACGGGCTTAAATGCGTTCGTGTATTATCTTTTTGAGGTTCAAAAACTCAGATTGATTTTCCGTCACATAATTTTAAATAGGAAACGTAATGAACCAAAAATCCAATTACACATAAATATTTTTACAAGCAATGATTATAAATCTTCAATTAGTTTTGCTTGATTCCATTAATTAACAGTAATCGATTGCGGAAATTGAAAATATTTTCAAACGTAGGATCGTTTCTAGTTGAACCATTTGTATTGTTAGTCAATTACCATATATACATACCAGTTGGTGCGAAACTTAAAAATAACAATAAATCCATCTTACTGTCGAATATAAATGACATTAGCCGCGTTGATTAACCGCGTTGCGTTGAGTGGTATTGGGTTTTTCTATTACGAAATGCTCAGTATCAGTCCGGAGTCTGGAATTTGTGCCCGGTATGGCGATAGGCTCACCCCCTATCACATCGTGGGACGGAGATACGCTCGGCGAAATGTGGGTGTACTGGTTACACCTCTGCCTACCCCTTCGGGGATTACAGGCGTGAGTGCGTATGTATGTAACCGCGTTGAATCATAGTTTATAACGCTGTTTATGTATTAAGTCACATTAAAGCTAAGTGTGGTTTGCATTGCGTAAATAATAAATGTTATCCTTAAGAAACTGCACAATTTGTGGAACGTTATGTTATCCATACTAATATTGTAAAAGCGAAAGTAACTCTGTCTGTGTTACATTTTCACGGCTGCACAGATTTAAATGAAATTTCGTAAGGAGATAGATTATATTTTGGGGACGGACATAGGGTTCGACTGTTTGTCCAGGAAAAGACAATCACGTGGGCGGAGACACGAGCAAAAGCTAGTATCTATATATATTGTCAATAGTTTGTCCATTTAAAAAAAAAACTCTTGCTGTCAATTTGACAAGTATTGCTAAAAATAATAACATGTAATTCTTTTAAGCCAAAAGCCAACGCATCTAACCTCTGTATTTCATAAAACTTATTATGTGATCTCATAGGGGCGATTTCTGTATACGTGATTTTATAGCGCTAAATTAAAAAGGACGGACCATGTTTACAGAAGTACTTAGCAAAGAGCTAACTTAAATGTTGTTCTTAAATACGGGTGTAAATTTTTGGTCCTTCGAGCCGGATTGTACCAGACTAACTTGAACTAACGCGAAATTAAGTCCACATACACGCCGAACTTGCAAGGAATGTTAGCACGTGTCTCGAATTCCACGCCGCCTGTCGCCACGGCCTCTCATGAATTAATCACGCTGGTGGCTGAGTGTACTCTTCACTCTTCACGGGGAATACAGTCGCGTCCGTGACACACGGACGGAAACGTAAGCGTCTGTTTATGTAAGTTGTGCGTAATGCTATTGTGTTGTGAATATGGGTGCTGTTTATGCGGTGAGGTGAAACTCGTGATTGAATATGTTGTATGTGTGTAAGATGTGCTGGCGAAAATGATGTTTTTTGTCAGACTCCGTGATGCAGTGGCCGAATAGCCACCTGTGAAACGAGAGGCTGCGGGTTCGATTCTCGCACCAAAACAAATGTTTATGCCATTCCAAAACCACCAAAACATGTTGAAAATATATTATTCGGTGTAGTCATCTTGTATTTTTTTATAAAGCAACTTTTTCTCTTTGTGTGGTAGAGCCACGCTGTAGACAATTTTGTCTACAGCTTGAATGGGCCGGCTCGTCCGGGTCGTTACCACTGTCTCACAGAAAACCGGCGTAAAGTAGCAGCCTGCTGCTGCGTTTCGTACGGTGAGTCAGATATCCGGAGGCCCAAATTCTCCTCCCCTTTCCAATCCCTTACTTATCCCTTTCCTTTAAGGTCGGCAACGCGCCCATGATTATTTTAGTATTGTGGGCGTACATGGGCGGTGGAGATCACTTACCATCAGGTGACCCATTTGCTCACTTGCCGGCATATACTATAAAAAAATACTTAATCGTAGAAATACGTCAACATTACTTATTGCGGTATTCATAACAAATAAAATTACGCCATGCAATCGTCAGGGTAGACAGCGATTATCACGTTTGCATAGATAGCTCACGTATTGTTTCCAATGTTGCAAATTGCAATGAAGTGTATTGACATTTTTTGCCTTCACCCTGAACGTATGATGCACCTTTGACACACACATCTCATGAACACATTATTATGACATTGAATAATCTTCGTTAGTTATTTTTAGATACAGATAAAGATATACATACATTCATAGACTCACGTCTGTTTCCCATAGGGGTAGGCAGAGATAACGAATTTCCATTTGCTACGATCCTTGCATACCTCTTTGGCCTAAATAAACGTGTTATAATAGTTTTAGACGAAAAACGCAATACACTTGAATTATGGTGGAATTTGTTACAAGCATCAGATACAATGAGCTGCACAAGGATATTGGATACTTTTAGTCTGAAAAAAAAACCAATATGGATAAAATCGCATTTCTCCAAAGATGACCTATAAATTATTTGGCACAGGCTAAAGTACATATTATACATATTATTTCTTGTATTTATACATTGTCCCATAGCTGGGCATGGACCTATTCTACTATTGAAAAGGTTTGGCTGTAATCCACCACGCTGGCTTAATGCGAAATGGTGCACTTCATACAGTTTCAACATAGTGTAAGTGTATTTATAAACATTTTTATTCATAAATTTTGTCCACGATTTTTTCCATGGCCATTTAAAATGCCATCATGAATAGTTTATTTTGTATTCATAATGTTATTAAATTGTGTTCTGTGCCTGTAGTTTATTTGCGAGTTATTCGACAGCTATCACATGAACCAGAAAAATATATATGCAGCTCCGTACAGTGCCCCTAGCGGATCGTATTAAAAACGTATTAGCTTTATATTACAGTCCCGTTTAAGAATGACGTGACAGCTATAAAACAAACTTGCATTACAGCTTCTGTATACGGGTGTATTTTGAGTCATATGTCAATAGCTTAGCTGTCAAGGATGAGACAAGATATTATAATATTTATTGGCTATGCATCAATAAAGATGTGAATACATTATTTAGAGTGCGACAATCATAAGTTGGCGGTGGCAAGTTTTGGAACTAATTGTATATAATATGAAATGAAATAGTTTTATTAATCATGTAGGCAATTAAAATAGCGCTTATGACAAGTCAGTACAAAATAAAGAAACTTAAGTATAGAAATCATATCAACTAATGTATAAATAACATAGAATAATTTTAGTCAAAACTGAAAATCGACCAACAGCGCCACTCATCTCGCCACTTTATTGTTGTCGCATTGTTAACATTTTTTTTCTATGCGTTATCCCGACTTAATGTCAGGTTCTACAATCGGTTTGAAAGTAGTTGGTATTATATGGGGTGACCGCCGCCGTCTGATCCCCGCAACGGGAATCGAGTTTCGCCATTGCCTCGTCCGTTAATCAGTAGAATGCACCACGTGCAGGTGAGATTGGCTTGGCCGGTAGGTAGATTCGCCATTAGTGCACCCACGGTTCGCCGAACTTATTTCCGTCCCAATATGTGATGGGGAATGAATATAGATTGTCGTTATTTTTATTTTTTAATTTTCGAATGAAAAACAGAAATTATTATTTGTTCATACTGGGATTTGAACCCAGGACCTCACGATTACTCAGCCTAAGTACCCTGCCACTAGACCAATGAGGCTATCAACTGTTTAAACATCTTAAAATATTTCATTACCAAAGCCATAACTTGTTTTATTATCAACTGTTGAAGCTTAGTTGGTCTATTGCCAACGTATATAAGCTGTGAAACGGGTGGTTGTAGGTTCCAATCCCAGACAGAGCAAATACTTTGTATTATATTGTATGAGTTTTCTGTGTGTGTTTCCACATCCAGGCAGTGCCCCGCGGTATTTACATGTTGCGGGTACGTTCAGAAGTTTGTGGTACATTAACGCAAATCAAGCATATACTCTATGTTTCAGAACAATGAGTCTACAAGATTTGCTACAAATATTATATTTGTCTTATATTTTTTTCATTGTTTTTGCTAAACTCTTTTGTTTATATTTTTTTATTTATTATACTTATTTGTCAATAATATCATTAAAATAAATAATTTTAGCCTTTGTATTTATTATACTAATGTTTTTTTTTTTGAAAAAAATATATTTCGGGACTATGTTTTTTAATATAATAACAAGTGCGGTAGTAAGTCAGTTTATCTACTTAGGGACCGTCATACTTTGAGATCAACAGTCTGTGGTACAAATTGACAAAAAAAAATACTAATAATCTCGGAGCGTCCTAATAAAACTGTTCAAAACATAAACCGTCGCGCGCCGCCCCGTGTCCGGCACACCGCTTTCAATTAGTTAATTGGATATTTGATTTGATTAAACGAATAGACAACGTTTAAACAACGCCCGACCAGACCGACCGACCGCCCCATTTGTTTCTATCTTCCTTCATGTAATGTTGTTATTTATTTATCATCACGATTAACATGTTTATCGTGAATGTGGGTTATTACATTATATGCATTAAGGGCTAGTTTATTGCGTTCATAGGCAATATAGAATTTGTCTCATGATTTTCATAACATAAACTAATTTGTCTCATAGTTGTTAACGGGATTGAACCATGAATATATAAAGAACGTAACGTACTCGGATTCTGAGATTGAAGCGTAATGTAAACGACTACCTCGGTAGCGCAGTTGTAATGCGTACGCGGTACGGTACTGTTGTGCCGAGGTCTCTGATTCGATGCCCGGGTCGGGTATAAGTAATATTGGATTTTTTATCACGAAGTGCTTAGTATCAGATCGAGGTCTGGAATTGTATCCGGTATCAAATCATGGGACGGGAATAATCACGGCGAAATGTGGGTGTGCCTATTGACTCCACCTCTGTCTACCCCTTAGGGGCATGCAGACGTGAGTGCGTATGCTATTTATATATTCAAACGTACGTCAATGTATGGTGAGCAAAGCCATGGCCTCTGCGTTAGGGTACACCGGTCCGCACTGTACGCACGGGCTGCAGACATTGAATTTCGTCATATCATACATGATACAGCATGTATTTTGTACAATTCGACATCGGCGGCGCGTGTGAGGCGCGTGCTTGTAGTTCGGGGCTGATATGTCTATACTCGTAACTTAGGTTCACTGTTCAGTGTTCACCTTTCGAATCCTTCGAACCTCCTCTAATCAACGTAGACAACACATAATTAATATATTAATTGTATACTTATTAAGTGAAGGATAATGGTATGGTGGCAATTTGTAGCCGGTGTTTTAGAATTCACGGCCGCCCATTGTTCGTATAACAATCATCGTCACCTCGCCTGAGGTGTGATATAATGGGCCAGATTGTGAGTTCTATCCTCTTGCTGTTGTGTAATGTGTTATCAACACCTTACGAGCAAACCACTCAGAAAAGGCGTAAGACGGGGCCTTTGCCCCGTGGGACACAGGGCAAAGGACGGGGACACACAGGGGCACCTCTTCAAAGTAATTTCAAGTAATCACAGTAAAAGTTAATAAAAGGCAAGTTATGGTACATTTTGAGATACGCGACCGAGACAATACAATGTAACTCGTATCTCGAAAATGGTTCAAGATAAAATGCTTAAAGAAAATTTGTAGAGAACTCTACAATATTTATAATGAATACAAATAGCATAAAACCCATAGGAAACGAGATATTTGCAATAAATATGTAAAAAAAATCTTTGGACTTTGATCTTGGAATATCTGTAGTCGCGGTCACCCTACGATAAGTAGGTTTTGAGACAAGTTTTAGGGTGCCAAAATAAAGGTTTATACAAGTTTATAGCTGACTATCTCTCATTCCGAGGTAAATCCCCTAATTTTCCTGAACTATATGTGACAGAGAAAGGAAACTGCGACGCGCGACTGTTTCTATACAATTTCATACAAAGCGGACTCGTCACTTGCCTATCTCACCTCACGCGTCGCAGTGTCCTGTCTCGGTCGCAAACCTCGAAACGTACATTAACGTCGCAATCTAAAACCCTTTAGGTCCGTATTACAGAATGATACTCATTCATGAAACTAGTTTTAAATCTGCTTGTACGTATTGTTTCTATTTTAGAATGACTTTTAAAACTAGATTCATCAATCGTCGCTCAGCTGAGTAGTTTCATATTTTAAAATGGTATTTGATATGAGATTATTGCTCAAGCATCGATTCAATCGTGATTTACGTACCTAAAAACTGTCAAGAGCACTCTTAAAATCAGATCAAGGATAGGCTTATGGACGAAAAGAAGTCAAAAGACGAACTACTGGCGTTTTTATTCTAAGGAATCACAATTATCAATTCGACACTTGAGTGCAGTTTCAGCTGAGTAGAATTTAAAACTATTTCTGAAATAAGATGCATGATTGAGTTAAGATTTCATACTAAAACTAGTTTAGAATCATCAGAGTTTAAACACTGTGTGAGACGTTTTCTGTAATGCGGGCCTATAACTAATAAAACAAATATTTGAAACTTCGACAGTCTTCGTTATCAATCAAAGTTACAGTTAAAGAGATCCGTCAAACCACTTTATTATTTATTTATTCCCTAAGAAATAAATTTCACTTACGCAAAGATGAA
This sequence comes from Mimas tiliae, assembly GCA_905332985.1. Classification (NCBI taxonomy): domain Eukaryota; kingdom Metazoa; phylum Arthropoda; class Insecta; order Lepidoptera; family Sphingidae; genus Mimas; species Mimas tiliae. The sequence continues at coordinate 7,280,328 of HG995259.1, forward strand.
AACGGCGGAAGCACACGAACCACGAACTCCTTATGAGTAAATCATAACGGTGTATGTGTAATGTGTATACAGAACAGTTAGTTTATAATAATTTGCTTTTTATACAGTCGCCGCTGCCGAAGAAGGGAAACTTTGTTTTGGTAACGCAAACAATGACTCGTGTCGTATGAATTACTTTGATAGTCCCATAAATGTATTGCAAAAATAGTGAAGAAATACTATCTGTTATGAATATTAATTTTATCAGCATAAATGTGTATGACTGCTTCGGTGGCGCAGTTGTAATGCGTATGCGTTACGACTGAGGCTGACGTTGAGGTCTCGGGTTCGATCCCCGGTTCGGGTGAAAGTGATATTGGGATTTTTTATTACGAAGTTCTCAGTATCACCCCGGTATGGCGATGGACACGCCACATCACATTATCTTACATCAGAAAACCGTCATGAAATTACAGCTTTCTTTTACAATTATTATTTCTTTTGAAATTACAGCTCAGATCCCCCACCACCTCCCAATCCATTAATTATACCTTTCCGTTATGGTCGACACCGCGTGATTCTTCTGGTATGGTGAGTGTTCATGGGCAGTGGTGATCACTTACCACCACCGTGACCCATTTGCACGTTTACCAGCCTCTATTGAAGAACTCAAAGAACACTTGAAACGCCCATTTAAAAGAAAAAACAGCTCACAAAGCGTTATGGTTTCTTTAAGGCAACGACACAGTGAAATCCATGTCGAGCCCTTTATAAATTTTCCTGTACCATTTAATTCTGACGCTAGTCGACCGTAAAGCATTTCCAACACGGACTATAACTGTATCCAGTCAAAAACAAGTATGTTTCAAGTACCCTACCACCACAATACCTCAGTAAACAATTTCAATATAATGTCATATTGTATACGTGATGAGGGGCGGGTTATCTCGCGCTGTTTGGAGGCAAGCCAACCGTATACTCGGTCATCGCTGAAATGACAGCCACCTATTAATGTATTTTTTTATTACATTGAGTGACGAAACGAGCAGTTCGCTCGCCTGGTGGTAAGTGCCACGCCTGCCCATAAACAGAAGCAACAGCACACAGAACTTTGAATTACGAACCACTGCATGGTATTGGACTGTGCTCGTCACCCCGATAAATAAGATGTTAAGTCTCATAATGCCCAGTAATTTCGCTGGCTTCAATGTCCTTCAAACCGCAACACATCAATACTTACACACTGCCGTCAAGGCAGAAATAGACAAAGCGGAGGAGCCAACTCCGACAGCCTCTCGCAAATGGGGGGGACCTTATAAATTCCATTCCTAGAAATCGTATTAGTATTTAAAACCTATTACCGACCGGAGCTTTAGTCCATATGCATCATTCTCATGCGTATAACGCTTATGCAAATACATTATAGTGTTATTTATACCTCATATTAATTCGTAGCTATGTTTAATTTGTATAATTACACAACATTTCCATTAATACGTAACCGGTTTACGACTGTTTAGTCCATAGACGTGCTTTTATTCTAAGCACGGGTCTCACAATGTGGGACCGGTGATTTTGACGGAACACGGCCCGGCGTCCAGTGCCTCACATGCGTGTTTACACCAACACAGCAGCAAAAAATAAAAAAATGCGTATGTCCGACGAACGATCAAGTGGGTCACCTGATGGTAAGCGATCTCCACCGCCCTTGGATATCACAATACCTGAGGAATTAGGGACGCGTTGCCGTTTAAAAGAAAGGAATGAATACGGGATTAGGAAGAGAAGGGGATACTCTCTACGGATCTCCGGATATCTCACTCATCGTACGAAACGCAACAACATGTTGTTACAGATTTTATAGTATATATCTAATCAATTGTAGTAGGTTTTCGTCCGTTTAGACGGTCCGGAAAACAGTCGTTCCGGTACAGTGAAACCCGGTCGTAAACCATACGGCCTTAATGACTTTATTCGAGACGTTTGTGTGGAGTTGTAAACGTGCCCGATGGTGCCGGCATCAACTGGTTGGATTTATTTGTAGCCATAATAAAATTGTTTAAATGTTTTTGTCTAATTAAAATTTTAGAGAGTGTAAATCATCTTAATCAGACAGCATAGCTGTTTTTTATTTTAATAATATTCTTTTTTATAAGCTTCTAATGATGAGACGAACAGCGGGGTTAGAATGCGGCGTAAGAAACACGACACGAACGTTCGTGCCGTGTAATCGTGATTGGTCGAGCGACCAACGTGTGACGTTGTACGATATAAAGCTAGAATGTAACGCTTTTAGACAGAACACGACAGTCGGTTGCTTCGTATTAAAAAAAACCGACGTTAAACGATTTCCAAAAATAACACGGAACGGTAAAAAATAACAATTACTATAGGTCTTTTTGGAGTCGATGCTTGTGCAGCAACTGGTCAAATGAAATTGCTCCAACTCCAAAGAGACCTATCGAAATTGGTATTTTTTTCAGTTTAATTTTTTAAATCGGTTTTTAAGTTTTAACAAAACATTTTATTTTTATTTTTTAGTGGTAGGTACTGCTATGGCATGTAAGTTCCAAAACAATCGCGATGACTATGCTGTTATAGGTTGAGGAGTTTAATTTTATTACTCCGTCATAAGATCTAAACCAAATTTATTTGAGACCACATCGCAGCTAAACTCTATCGATTGAACTTTGTTTCAACAATATCGGTCCACAATTGGCAGAGAAATCGATGTACATACATAAAAAAGCAAAAAAATAAACTCGCCCAATTGAGAACCTCCTCCTTATTTGAAGTAGGTTAAAAACTAGAAACGATGTCGCTTAGATGAAGCGACGGAATGTTTCGTTTTTGTACTTTTGTATTCTAAGGGGGGCAGGTCGCTCGCCTGATTGTAATCGTCACGCCTAGAAACATTCTAAATATCTTTACCGTGCTTTTGTAGTAAAAAAGCTTAGACCAAAAATAGACATAACATTATTCAAATTAGTCAAAACAGTGGCATATAAAATTAGCATACAATCAATGCGTACTATTGTGACGTCACATCGTTAGATCCATGCATATACTACACTACACATTCGTATATGCGTACGTGTTTATTTATATTTACTATGTCACGTTTCAAGGTTTTACAGAATTTTATAAGATGCAGACGTCACATTGTCTTGTTATTTTAAACAGCACATTTATTTTCACGCAATTAATTAGAAGAATAATTATTCTGTGGGAGTTGTAAGAGGTCTAGAGTCGAGACTTCCCCTCTTATGGTAGGTGGCGGAAAAAAAACATATTTACCCTACTAACTAAAGTACATTGTTATAAACTAAGATTAAACTTAGTCTACATTATGTAATAACTATTATCAGTGATGATTGTATTACTATATATTGATATAAGGTCGATGGCCGTTTTCATGGTGTCTGTGTAGTGTCGGCGAGAATAAAGTGCGCGTGGGCGACTGTTTGTTTATCAGATCGTTACCAGATCAAGAGGAACACATAAAATCTGATATGATTTACAATGAACGAGAGCTTGCGGTATATGTGATTCACAACCAAAAGTGATTTTGGGAGACCCAGATAGAATTGTTGAAAGTAGGGTCCACATGTACAGACATATTCGCTGATCGTCATATTTGTATGCCAAGCTTGAGGGGACGCTTGTCCACGCCGTAGACAGTTTTGTCAACAGCACAAATGGGCCAGCTCGACCGGGCCGTTACTGCTGTGTCATAGAAAACCGGCGCAAAGTAGCGGTTTGTTGCTGCGGTTCGTACGTTAAGTGAGATATCCGGAGGCCCAAATCCCCTCCCTTGCCCAGTCCCTTTATTATCCCTTTCATGTAAGGTGGCAACACATACATGATTCTTCTGGTATTGTGGGTGTACATAGGTGGTGAAGGTTACATATCATTAGGTGACTGACCCACTTGTTCATTTGCCAGCCTATGCTATAAAAAACAATGCATTTCTAAAACTCGATTATTTATGGCGCCGAAATTAAATTATACTTTATGGATTAAACGGCAACACTTGTCGACATTTTCCTCGTGTATATTTACCGTACATTTAGATGCCGTGAAAAGTTGGCCCGTTTGGCGCGAGTCCAAGTTTTTTCGAAGGAAAGTGTGAAAATAACCCGCGTGACCTTTGTGAAGCTGTCCGGCTTACCTTTGCACTCGCGGCTCTATGTTTTAAGTGTCCCAATAAAATAAAATAAATATGATAAATTTAAAATTACCTGCCTAATATTCTTGCATGGATCCAGTGTTATTGATTGTAACTTACTACTCTAGTTTCTATCTATATTTTTTGTGCCAGAATAACAATTATGTTTGAACACGACACTCTTCAAGATTTTACATGTGCTGAACATTATTGTAATACTCTGCATTCGTAGTTCCAATTACATAATATTATAAGGTGGTAGGTCCCGCGTACGCAAGAGGCCGTCTGGGTTGGTACTACCGCTTTGTCTATTTCTGCTGCCAAGCGATAGTTTGTAAGCACTTTTGTGTTCCGGTTTGGACATTGAAGCCAGTGAAATTACTGGGCATTATGAGACTTAACATCTTATGTATCGGGGTGACGAACGCAGTCCAATGCCATACAGTATTTTGAAATTCAAAGTTCTGTGTGGTGTTGCTTCTGTTTATGGACAGGCGTGACGCTTACCGCAATTTGGTAAATTAACACTATGCTAATAACGCAGATGTCTTAAACAGTGCGTAATGTGCGATAACAGATTTCAAATATGCGGATATATACGAGTAATCGTATGAAGCAGTCTTTTTTTATAGCATAGGCCTGCAAAGGAGCAATTGGGTCACCTGACGGTAAGTGATCTCCATCGCCCATAAATACCCACTATACCAGAAGAATCATGGGCGCGTTGACGCCTTAAAGGAAAGGGATGGTTAAGGGATTGGGAAAGGGAAGAGGATTTGGACCACCGGATATCTACGCAGCAGCAAGCAACTACTTTACGTAGGTTTTCTATGAGACAGTGGTAACGACCCGATCTAGCCGGCCTATTCGTGCTTTAGACAAAATTGTCTACAGGCTCTACAGCATGGCTCTACCACTCAAAAATCTAGATACTATGTACTTGCGTATGGTGACGCACTAATTACTGGGCATTATGAGACTTACAACTTATGTCTCAGGGTGACGAGCGCAGTCCAGTGCCATGCAGTGCATTGTAATTCGAAGTTCTGTGAGGTGTTGCTCTGATCATGGGCAGGCGTGGCGGTTCAGGCAAATAAAAAAACACACCGAGACAATAAGTCTCACGATAAGCTTTTATTAAGTACCTACTTTTATTATGTACTACTTATGATTCTGTAAAAACAATCACCAGTTACATAAAACACCTAAATATTTATCGATAGGTATCAATATGTCCTTTACACAGATAATCCACAAACCTATAAAGGTGCCTATCTACTGCATTTTATCACTTATCAGTTATCATGATGCATGGATTACATACTTGATAGATATCACGTGCGCCACATACTTCCACATCTCATTGGTTTACGATAACAAGGTGGTATACGAGTATTATGAATGAATATACAACATGTAACAAAAACCCTGTTGGTCCATTTAGCTGTGTTGTGAGAATCGATACTGTTTGAGTAAGTAAGTAAGGAAATATATCTAATGAGAAAAAACTAACATAAAAATAGGACAGATGGTGGACCAGCAGCCCAATGAAAGTGGTATATTTAATGAAATACTACTTAAAACTATAATTTTATGTGTTTTTCGTGCGTATTAGTAAAACGGCGACTCAATGAAATATTAAAAAGGTTCCGTACCGAATAACTAGTCAGTCCACCTTTGATAAACCACCGGGTGAATTTTCTTTCTAAGTTACATATGTATTAATGATTAATTATAGCTTGCTTTAATGGTGAAGGAAACATTGTGAGGAAACCTGCATACCCGAGAAGTTCTCCATAAGAATTTCGAAGGTATGTGAAGTCTGCCAAGCCGCAGTTAACCCGTGTTTACAAATAAATAAATGTTATTAGAGTAATAAACATCGTGTCATCTACAAGGTGTCTTATATGTCATAATGAGTGAAGTAATTAAGATAGACTTAATGACTTTTTTGCTATTTAAACTGTTCAGGTTATGAAATATAACTGTATTCGGTAACACAATTAGGAACAAATTTACTTGGATTTCTGGAATTGTTTATTGTGATATTATAAACTAGCTGTCAAATAACTTTTCTGGGATAAAAAGTAGCCAATGGCCTAATCCAGTTCATGGCCTACTTGTGAGTCAAATTTCATTCAAATCCGTTCATCCGTTAAGGCGCGTTAAATTAACTAACATCCAATCTTTCACATTAAAATTTATAACAGCCTCCGCGACGCAGTGGGCGAGTAGCCGGCTGCAAAGCGAGAGGTCGTGTGGGTTCGATTCCCACACCGAGACAAATGTTTGTGTGATCCACATATATTTGATTCGGGTCTGGGTGTTGTGGGACCGCAAGTCCCTCGTAGTTCCTGATACCGACGATACAGGTTAACTTAGTGTGGGGTCGGGACTATGTGTGTGACTGTGGGGTGTAGTTATTTATTTATGGCGGGTGTAAGCGCGGAATAGTTTCAGTAGCGAAAAAGCGGTTCAAACTGTGGCCGAGTATGAAAACTCCCTTTTACACGCATTTATGTGATAATTTACACGGTATTTGTAACAGTGCGGTGCCGTGATAAAAGCTGATACTTCTGATGTTCGCGTAATTTTATGTTTGCATAACACGTGGCGGTCGTATTACGCGCACATCCATTTTTGTATTATATTTCATGGCGAATATCATCAATCACAATTTAGTTGGATTGCTTGAGGCTGTTTGAAAATTATTCCACAGTATTGTTTAATGGAAGGTGAAATATTTTATGGTTAAAATATATAAGTACACAGATTTAGGTCAGCGTAGAGACTGCAACTGTATGTGACTACATTATATACAACTGTAGATAGTATTATTTTTCGTTTGTGTTGAATTATTCAGAATTGGTGTAGGTGTTTTTTTTCGATTATCATAATAATACCTACCTGCGTATCTTTCTTCGATGTGGTTTCTTTTTTATATGAATGACAAGACGAGCAGGTCGCTCGCCTGTTGCTCGGTCGCCACGCCTGCCCATAAACAGAAGAAACACCACACAGAACTTTGAATGGCAAAGCACTGTATGGCACTAGACTGCGATTATCACCACGAGACATAAGATGATAAGCCTCATAATGCCCAGTAATTTCACTGACTTCAATGTCCTTCAAAGTGAAACAACACTGTACACACTGTTTGGCGCAAGAAATAGGAAAAGCGGTGGTACCAATCCAGACGGCCACTCGAGTACGAATGACGTACCACCTAACTTGTTACAGGAACAGGAACAATGTACAATCCTCGAAACGCTCGCCATGCCTGCCGTAGTATAAACTCTAGCAACACCACCCAAACCTTGGAATTACAAAGTACTGCACTGCACTCGTCCCTCTGAAACTCAATAAAATCAACATAATACCTAGTAATATCTCACGAACTGTAACACAACAGTGGTAAATCACTGCTGGTTAACAACAATGGGATCTTTTTTTTTACTAGCCCTGTATTATACACGTCCCACTGCTGGGCACGAGCCACCTCCACGCTAGCCTAATGCGGGTTGGCAGACTTCACATCCCTTGGAAATTCTTATGAAGAACTTTTCAGGTATGCCGGTTTCCTCGCGACGACAATTGGATGTAAAGTATCAAAATTCAGAAATAATCTAATATGAACTAACATCTAACAAAATGTAGGTACAACTTACCTACCAGCAATGTGCGCAACTGAAGGTCGTTGCTATGCAACATGTATTGATATCACAGACTACTTAGAGATACTACGTATCAGACTGCCAACTGTAGAACAAAAAATTCATTAGTGAGTTTTAGTGTCATTTGACGTTTCTTTTTTTTCTGTCGAATACATAATCCACAGACTACATAAAATATGCTTACTCTATGGCTTATTAAATGCAAATGGCAAAGGAACTAGTAACGTACAGCTCAAAACGCTAGGCTTATACACCAGTATAATTTACTGTTTTATCTCATTTATTTAAGTAGAGGAAAATTAAATAAAAGTACACATTATTTATTAAAACATTTATTTTTTCATTTATTTTTATAATGTTCATAAGCCTTTTTTTGCATCGCATTTTCCTTGCTGAACTTTAGAGCTTTTTTGGCTCTACGGTAAAAGTCAGTTTGTTGTTTTGCCTTTGTATATTCATTGTAGATTAATGGGCATGTTGGTGTCAAATCTGCCACTTTCTTAATTAACCGCTTCCTGGAAGCTTTCACACTTCGGGGTTTATCCAAACCTAGAAAATAATAAAGTAGTTAGTCCCAACTCAAAGCTGATTAGTTAATTCCATCATAAATTATGTGACGGTCTAGTATATATTGCTTAAATAAATTTATATATAATTTAATGTTGATTGTATTCCTGAGTAACTAATAAAGGTAACTGAGAAATTGCCCAGCACATCATACCTCTAGTGCACCAAATTCACATCATAGCATCTACTGCTTTTCCACATATTAAATCCTATATATGATATTATAAATTTTGTGAGGATGTATGGATGTTTATTATTCAAACACACATACACTGATAGCCCATGTTCTGTAATATACATACAAAACAATATCCTTTCTTTGGGTACATTAAGTAGTTACCTAGGATTTGAGTAAAGCCACATGGGCATAATCTAAGATAATACAGATTCACTAACCTGTAAAATGTGACCGGCACTTGACCTCTGATTGTCCAGACGTAATTATCTCTGGGTTAACAGTTTGCTAGAAAAGTAAAAATTATTGTAAAGTTCTTGTTCGGAAAGATATTAAATAAACAAATAATATGACACAAGATAAATAAGAAATAAAAAGAACACTTTATTACTTAAATCCAGACTGGTTAATGGATTTCCTGGTAAATTCTGGAAATCACTTGAGCCAAAAGCAATAATTTCTGAAAAATACACCAATAACTTATTTATATTTTTTTTTAATTAGGGATGTGTTTTACGAACATTTAGAAGCACAATGTTTGATCGCCTCATCAATTATCAACTATTGGTCTAGTAGAAGCATTCTTAGGCCGGGAAAATTACAATTTGTGTTTGAGTTTTCAATTTGAAAAAAACATACATGAGTTGTCCAGGGTTGAAATAGAAGTAGGAATAGGATCATGAGACAGAGAAGTAAGGTCAGCAAACTGTGGGTGTACTAGTTGCATCTCTGCATACTCTTTCAGAGATACAGGCGTGATCTTATATTAAATTATTATTGCAATTTGTGTATATACAAAAGGTAGACATTAAAAATATTATATTTACCAACCTGTCAATGGTTCCAGTTTGACACAATATGTGTGGTCAATGTGTCTTTTACGTGAGTAGCTATGATCAGTATTAGGATCCATATTTTCTGAAATTGATAAAAATATACTTTAGTATCTAAGAAATGTATTGTAATCTCAAGTGTCATTATGTTACAATTGAGAGTTTTGCATCACTTGATGGGTTAAAAAATACTTGGCAAGGCAAAGCTATAATAAGAAAGTAAAAATAACTGCATTAGGATATCACTATTCCAAAAACAGTGAATTTTTTGATTATAAGTAATAACATGTATGTTAGTGTAAGTGGGCCATCAACATCTTACACTCAAAACCAACCTCATCTTTTTGTGGTACACTCTGCTGATTAACAGCCGAGGCAATGGTGAAATGTGGTTCCCGTTGCGGATTGTGGGACACCAAATCGCCCCACAGAATACCAAATCCACCGTCAAATCATAATGGGAAGGCGGAACCTACCATAACTCATATTAGTATACGGCATAGTGCAGCAATATACTACTGGCCAAACTATACACAGAAAATAGAATAATAGACTTACCAGCGTAATCCTGAGATAGTATTCCAGTAGAAATCGCTTCTTCAGTAAACAAAGAAGGATATGCTTTGCCTATGAGACGTGATTTGCAGGTAATGAACTTCTTTTCGAAATGTTTTTGACAAACAAAAAGCTTCGAAAGTATAATAGTATTCTATAATGTCCAAAAACGCCGGTCAATGTCACTTGTCAATCAACTGTCAAATAAATCCGTCCGGCATTCGCTTACACGTCAGCCAATCACGTCCAAGAATGAAAACCCTAAATGTCATACAACATTAAAACAATATGGCGCTATGTCGAGCGTTTCGTTGTACGTAGATTAACAGCCGTGATTGATATCGAGCATGAATGCGCTCGTCTGGCACATTCACGCCACGTACAGACGTATGAAACGACGCAAAGTATCTTTATATATATAATTCTACTGTACGTGTGTATATCAGTGAACTCCTCCTAAACGGCTGGACCGATTTGAATGATTTTTTTTGTATGCGTTTGAGTGGCGTCCTGAATGGTTTAGATTCACAAATCAGTCCGGCAGATGGCGCTGCAATCGGGTTCGTACTATCAATTATATGTTGCGGGAAACCGCGCGGGACAGCTAGTATACGTATAAATACAGTGTCCATTGTGTGTGACACGATACGCTTTTGACAAAAACAATTTTACGAAAACACACATTTGATTGACTTGGGCGGTATGGGTATGCTGTGATCATGGGACGGAGATACGCTCGGCGAAATGTGGATGTACTGGTTACACCTCTGCCTACCCCTTCGGCGATTACAGGCGTGAGTGCGTATGTATGTATAAAATATTGGTAAAAGTTGACATACGACAAGTTTAACTCTACTGAATGTATGAAAAGTAAGCATTTAAATTGGCTTATGTATCGACTACTTCTGTCAAACCACAAGAGATTTGGTTGCTTTTTCGATAGGATTAACTAAATCGAATAATTTTGCATATTATTGACGTATATACATTTTCTTAAACTTAATCGGCATATACAGAGACCAGCATTATGTACAATGTGGGATAATGTAAATGTATTAAATAAATAAAAACACCCAAGTCACAAACATAGTCCTGACCCTACACTAGGTTAACCTGTATCGTGGGTATCAGGAACTACGAGGGACTTGCGGTCCCACAACACCCACACCCGAAGCAAAAATTTGTGGATCACACAAACATTTATAAGTTCATTGGTATTCTGTAACTACTTACGCCTTCATAGCGCCTACAACACATGATATTCTCGTCGTCGATGTCGTTTTTGGAATTCAACACTATTAAAAAAATACAATGTTTTGCACATTGCACAAGAAATGTTAATAATGGATTTGTAATGAGAAATAAATGGCATGTCTACCACACGTTCGAAGATATTAATTTAAAAATGTTTTGTAATGCTTTCGTTCTGGTTTCTGTCGGATGTTATTATAACTGTATTATTTTGATTATTGTATGCGATTATGACGTTTTGTTTGCGTCCGTGATAGGTATGCCCGTTTTCATACAATGTCATACAAAACGGTCGTGTCGCTATAGCCTGACCTGCATCACGCGTCGCTGTCTCTTGTCTCGGTCGCGTACCTATAAACAATGCCCGAAGAGAAACTTTTCGGGAGGAATCACAGGCCTCCGTCAATTGTCACCAGAGACTAGAGCTTGTATTGCTGGGTTGAACATAAAATTATAATTGAGCACATGCTAGTTCTACACGCCATACGAAATAATAATAATCAAACCTAAAAACGTACCTTTATTTGAGTCACGTGATTTATTTATGTTCATACTATAAAAAGAGCTCTTGTTATGTACTGGGCCCGAAACCACCACGTTTTCTTAAATTCAGTGTTCTTCAGAAGCAATACCGATCGACGATAAAGTCTCAAGTCTCATAATCGCTTTGCCGGCCTTTACAGTGTTGGAATGCACATTGGGTACTCCTGTAACGTATTTGTATAGTGATTGCTCAATTCAAGGGCGAGTATTCTTCCAGCTTATTAAACAGAGTCACTCGGATTCTCTCGGCTTTCCGACTTTCACTTAAAACCGCCTCTCGTTGAAAAAATCCTTTAGCCCGTGTTCGAAAGACACTTTTGTGAACACTTTGCCAAGTGTATTTTTGTACATACGTCATTGGTCCGTTCTTGTGTGGCAGTAAAAACGGACCAATGACGTATATAGAAATCGCTGCTTTGCATTCAGGCGCACTATAAGACCTCATGGTATTGTTTATAAATGACAGGGGTTAGTCTTCTTAAATCGCTGCCATTAGGTCAACTACCTATTGGCAGCGATTGCTACTACTATTATAAATGTGAACATTATATGTTTATTAGATAATCACGCCTTAAGTACTGGACGGTTTTGGATATAATTTGGCTATAACATGGATGAGGATATAGGCTTCTTTTTATCCCAGAGAAGGACGTACACACGCCGTAAGAGTCGCGAGCAATAACTAGTGTAATAATAATAATACGCACTCACGCCTGTATTCCCCGAAGGGGTAGGCAGTGGTGTAACTAGCACACCCACATTTCGCCGTGCGTATCTCCGTCCCACGATGTGATAGAGGGCGAGCCTATCGCCATACCGGGCACAAATTCCAGACTCCGGGATGGTACTGAGCATTTCGTAATAGAAAAACCTAATACCATTTTACCCGACCCGGGGATCGAACCCGAAACTTCAGCGTTAGCTTAATCGTAACGCGTACGCATTACAACTGCGCCACCGAGGCATATTTCTATAAAACTAGTATATTATATTCATTAACTTGGTGAACAGTTTTCCTCCAATTGACTTAAATATAAATGCTATTATTTATTATATATGATATTAAAAAAGCATCACACATGCCCTACACCTTAACGGTTTAGGTATGGCCCTCACTTCATTATATTTAACAACGTTTAACTTTTATCTTAACTAAACTCGTTTAAAGTTTGTCAGACGTGTTAAACTCGCTTGTTTTCCGTCGTAAATGCGCGTAGCTAACGTGTATGGTGACCATCCAACCAGAAAATACCGGTGGATCAGGATTTTATGGAATTGGAGCAAGTTTCCACAGACCTTCTTTTCTCTTTACCCAAAGGAATAGAAAATTTAAGTTTAAAACATTAATTATTAATTCTGCTAGATGTCAATATGATACAGCCGTATTGTTCATAGAACTGGTAATTCTGCGTAAATAAAAATTTGTGCATACTTTTATTTTATCATATTAAGAAGTGAAGACTCAAAAGTGAAGCCTCCCCAGAGGGGTTGACGTCCGGCAGCCGGCCGGTCGTAAAAACTACATCATAATGTCACTTCTCAAATACACTGCAGGACCGAATTCTAAACGTTATGTAGGTGATGTGATTAAGTGATGTGTGGCAATGAATAATAATAATTATTACTGTGCGACGTAGGTAGATGATAGCAGTATTGCCAGATACGAGTATGTTCGACCAATGCGTGGTTTTAATATTTTATATTTTTTATGTAAAAAGCGGGACAGAATAAAAAATATATTATTTTTAATAAGTAAATCAATTTGTTTATAAGAGCGTCATAGTCTAGCAGCGTTGGTGGATATCGACACCTCGATATTATGTTACTTCCATTATTGAGAATTCACTTGTGTTTAATCCCACTTCAGTTTGTTCTTCTGGTTGCCCTACTGCGTAGCTATTGCGCGAGATGTAATGCTCGGCTGTAACACAGATCGTGACTGCGCATCACACACAACAGGTTGATGTGTGTTGCCAGCGCTTTTAGGTACGAGTACCCGTTGAGATAAATGGGCAGCTGTAATTTATATGCTGTTGATCGATGTGCTGTTGTTTGATGCGGAACAACGCTGTGTCAAAAAAAGTTAAATATTGTTTGATTTGTCAGATTAATTTACTAAGTGGGCATCAGACACTGGAGCTGAATGCGCAGCAAACTATAAAGCTCTTAAAAGTAGTCTAAGGTTGATCTTGCCAAACTTAGAATGGCTCGTTAGAATGCCTATATTCTTTTAAGACAACAGATTGTTCATTAAACTAACCAACAAACTGTCTTTGTCCACAGTCAATGATCCAGCTAAAAGAACGCAAGGAGATGGACGAGGCATTCAAGAAAGCACAGAAACCCTGGGCGAAGCTTCTGCAGAAGGTTGAACGCACTAGACTGGAATATCACACGGCGTGCAAACAGGAGAGGACCGCGCAGAATCAAGAGAGGAACGCCAGCGGAGACAGCTCTTTGAGTCCTGACCAGGTTAGTGTTAGTGTCATTTATATTTACTATTGCATGACTTTTTTTTTGTACTCATAACAGGCATGAACGTGATCAAAATGCTTTCTTTAAGCTATTTATATAGAAAAAAGAATGTATGCATGTTACTTTATTTTACCTGCTTTAACGGCATGTTTTTAATGCATGTCTACGGGACAGTACCTTTCGAATAAATTAAGTTTCATTCCCCGCTTTACATTTAATACTAAAAACAGTACTTTTCTAAGTCTATTAATTTATAAATAACGGTTAAGGTACTCGTGGATATGAAGTCTTATTATACACATTATTGATTATGTGATTGATAATAATGCAGCTGTACTTTTGAATTTATAAGGTCTGAATCATTTCATCATTTATCATGAACATCTGCCAAAAGAAAAATAAGTATTACTTGGTTTGGCTATATAAAGTTTAAACTCTATTAAAATTCTAATTCTAATTTAATATTTATGTTGTTTTTTTTAGTATTGTGCATTATGGTTTTTCTAATAAATAAAATAAAAGAGAACTTATAAAATGGTCGATAAAGTAGGAAATTTATTAAAAGAAAAGAATTACATACAGTAGAATTTAAAAAATACTGCGTAGGTAGTTTATATTATGTTTTTATAGTTTAAACTGTGGTTGGTGCACAGGCGCGATGAGGTCACATAGCTGTCCCACATAAGTGTCGTATCTGAAATATTTATTTGTCACACGATATATCGTGATTGACTTATCAATCGAGTGTTATCGAATGATAATATCGTACCATGTTCGCGTAATGTTCGTCAGGTGGTAGTTATTACTGAATTTGTGTTTGATTCAAACTTTAAATTATCTTTAAAAATGTACAAGAATATCGTTGACGTTGTAGTATTTTTTTATACATTTTGTAATAATTATACTATGATACTGTTCCATTATTCTATTATTATGAATGGCATCTTATTATAAGTATTGTTTACAACACGTTTTCGTTTCGATAAAATTATTAAGTCTACGACAATTGAACAACCTGATACTCAGATTTATTAACTCTCTGAGGATTAGTACCCGTAAAAACTCTTTTTGAGGTATGCGACCAAGGCGGAGACCGGAACGAATGACGCGAGGCAGACGGTAGCGACAACTCCGTTTGTATGAAATTGTATAGAAACGGTCGCGCGTCGCGTTGCTCTTTCTTGGTCGCATAACTCAAAACATACATGTACTATTGCATACAAGGCGAACTTATCGCGGTCTTCGTGTGTCGTGGTCTCTTGTCTCTCTCGCGCTCCTCTAAAATCGCATTTAGAACAGAAGTTATGTAATTTAAATATTAGTATCTGCTAACTAGTAACATTCATGACACCGCATACCGACCTGACGCGACGACGCGACGCGTTATGCTGAAATTTGCATGCCGAACCGTTTATTAACATTCCTGCGGAAAATTTAGTTATGTACCTACTGAATTATCATAGGAAATGTAGGTACATAAAATATGATAGTTACCTCAGCACAGTTCCTCACTTATTCACAATTTCATATAATAAAACGAAAATTTACAAATCCACCGAACAAGCGATTGTGTAAATGAATCGATTAATATAATGTCCGAACAAGATGATTGAATAAATTATTTTGCAAGTCCTCGCGATACATTACTCACCTGACATTGAAATAACACGAACATCCTAATCATTCCCTCGACTGATGGATCCCCTCGTATGAGGGCGCGGCGAGGCCTCGCCAGGGCCACGGCTCGGGCGCCTCAACTCCTCTAATGAGGACCGCCATGCGATCGCTCGTCTCAAATGAGGAACATCTCGTACTCACCTTACATGGGAAAATGAGTTACTTCCTCATCCTTCAATTAAATAGACAACTTACCCATTTTGACTACTTACCATCAGGCGGTCCCTCGTCTGTTTTCGAAGAAAAAAGCTTAGCTACAGCTCACAAATTAACACCAGCTGACATTTGGCATTTATTTAATACAGATTATTACTGATTTTCTTATCTATCGTTTAAAGCAGCTAAATAAAATACACCGTCAACGTATCGATCCTGCGACCTCACAGAGTTCTTTGACCACCGTCCGCCCCCAATACTGAAGTCGAACGCGGCACATTATTTACACCAATCAATACTTTGAAGTAATAGTTTTTAAGCCAGTAAACAACTGGAACAAAAAAGTTTTGCCAGTAGGTAGTTAACCTGGTAACGTAATTTTCAATATTATTCATTTAGTAAATATTTCACAAGGTGGTAGGTCCCTCGTTTGCGAGAGGCCGGCTGGGTTGGTACCACCGCTTTATCTATTTCTGCCGCCAAGCATCAGTGTTTAAGCACTGTTGTGTTCCGGTTTGAAGGACATTGAAGCCAGTGAAATTACTGGGCATTATGAGACTTAACACCTTATGTCTCGGGGTGACGAGCGCAGTCCAAGTGTCTTGCAGTGTTTTGTTATTCAAAGCTCTGTGTGGCGTTGCTTCTGTTTATGAGCAGGCGTGGCGCTTGCCATCAGTCGAGCGACCTGCTCGTCTCGTCATTCAATTATCCAGGCAGTTTTTTTTTATTAAATCAGCCTGGTATTAATCATCCGATGTTTAACATCCTATACTAGTATTATAAATGCGAAAATGTGTCTTTTTTTTTTGTTTAATTATGGCTTCGCATTTCCATGCATATAGCCAATGGACATGAATATAACATTGTTTCAAGTATTCACAAGAACGATTAAACACTGGTATGGCCGATTTCAAAGTCTTGTAGGATTTTTGGTGTCAATACCTTCCAGTACGATGCTTCATACACAATTTTCTGCAAGCGGATCGAATGATAAAATTTGATCAATACACTTTGTCAAAAATGACCTATGTTCTCCAATTTCAATATTTCCACGCAATGTCCATCTCAGACAGATGCCAGAAACACAACTTTAAACTAGTTTAGGAATTAATTAAAATAGGAGATTAACCGCACTGTCATAATACCTGCCAAAACTCTGAAAAAATGTGTTTTGTTGATTGATATACGTGCTTTTTGCATTGAGACAGTTTATGCGCCGGATACATAGGCTATTTTTACCGGAAATATGACTTCTATGCGGGCGGAACCACGAGTCAAACCTAGTATTTATATAAAAACGAAATTGGAAAAAAATACTGATGCAGATTTGTAGTTAGAGTAAATGTTCTTTTCTTTACGGTTTTTCATAAAAATACTGCAGTTGATTTTGTATAGAACAAGTATATTTATAGATATTTGTACTAATATTTAGGTAAGTAAATAATACGGATAGGCGATATGTTATCTGAAATCACGTACCTATATCTCAAATATTTTACCACTGTTGTCTATCATAAATATACTGATTTTAGGACATGTTTATGATTTTAATAGAATACAGAGCTTTTAAAGTTAATGTACATTACATTTTTTAATGTAATGTAATGTTTTTTTAATGCTGAACGGTACTTTGACGACAATGGAAATAAAAATTAGACACAATTCTAAATTAGGCCTACATTTATACGAGTTTTCAGGTAGGCCCTGAACCGACCGCGTCCGGACACAGTAATAGGGCTGTAATTAGGCAAATTATTTCTATTCATATTGTCCATAAATATCAGAGGGGTTGATATCATGCAGGCGGCCGCCGGACGTAAATACTACAAGCCGAATCGTTCTGTAACATGTGTTAATGTTGCGCCGACTCCACTGCGAGTGGGATTAGGGCAGGTGGAAGAAGAAGAAGATAGTCCATAAATATATATGAATAAAAAAAAACTTTCTGCCTGGCGTTATCCTGGCTTAATGTCAAGGTCTGCCTTCTTCCATCATGATTTGATGGTGGATTTGGTATTATGTGGAGCGACCCGATGTCTGACCTCCACAACCCGCAAACTGCAACTGAAACCAAGTTTCAGCATTGTTTCGTCCGTTAATCAGCAGTGTACCGCGTGAGGTTGACTTTGGGCCTAAGATGTTGGCGGCCCACGTACACGTACGTTCTGTGTTTAAAAAGTAACGTCTTATCAAAATTCAATAAGTTTATAAATACATGAGTATGCAATCCGTCGCCCCCTCACTCGTTTCTCGCCCACGAATATCCACGACCTCGGCCCTAAAACGGCGATACCATCAAATATTCCTGGCTAAGAATTCTACGAAGAGCGAAATTGCTTCGGTTCTTTTCATCCCCATGTAAATACAGTTTTCATCGATACATCCTATGTAAATAAATAAATCGATGTGTCTGGTTTATCTACGAATAGCTATTTGTAGTAGGCAGGTGCGCAGTTGGGGATTCCGTGTGGGCGCTATTATCTTTTAGTTATTAATTAATTGTAAGTGGGCCACCAACATCTTAGGACTAAATCCAAAATCACCTGCACGTGGTACACTCTGCTCATTAACGGACGGGGCAATGGCGAAACTTAGCTCCCTTTGCGGGCTATGGGGATCAGATGGCGGGTCGTCCCATTTAATACCAAATCCACAGTCAAATCATGATGGTAAGGTGGACCCTGGTATTAAGCTGGAATAACGCCAGGCAGAAAAAAGCAAAATTTAGATTGCCGACGATATTTATTATTTATTTAGTTCTATAATATTATTAAATAATAAATACTATTTGCATGTTTTCGTTTACCCGATATTGCCGATGTCGTTGAAGGACGCGACGATGACCATCAGTTTGTATATAAAAACATAAATGTACCGTGACCAGTTACAATAGATTTAAATATTTATTTAGATACAGTCTGAGGAAATCAGTTCTCGAGTTATATTTGGCGGTGGAGTCCCCAATGAGTGTTGTTGAATCCGTATCTGTGTCGAGTGATTTCTGGAGTGTTGACGTCACAGGCGCCTCTATTTTCGGCGGAATCTCTCGAAATATCTTCTTTTGTTAATGGGCCGCGGATTGTTGACTTCAGAATTGGAAAGTGAAAGAATGAATGGATCGATCTGGAGTGTTTCGTACGCCAGTGTTTTGACAGCCTCCGTGGCGCAGCGGGCGAGTAGCCGGCTGCGAAGCGAGAGGCCGTGGGTTCGATTCCCGCACCGAGACAAATGTTTGTGTGATCCACTAATATTTGTCTCGGGTCTGGGTGTTGTGGGACCGCAAGTCCCTCGTAGTTCCTGATACCCACGATACAGGTTAACCTAGTGTGGGGTCAGGACTATGTGTGTGACTGTTGGGTGTATAAAAAAAAAAAAAAAAAAAAAAAAAATATTGCCATATTGCCATATTGCCATTTAATTTAAAAAAAATATCAAAATCTATATTTACATATACATAAACAATTCTTTATCAGTTTGTGCACGCTTATCTCGACAATGGCTAAACTAATTTGGTTGTGGTTTAAAGTGATTTATGTATGTGTGTGTGTGGATTGGGTTAATGTTGACTATTTTTAAATCGGTCGACATAATTCGCTATATTAGTAGAGGAGGCCCGTGCCCAACAGTGAGACTGTATAATACAGGGCTGATATGATAATTATTACTAAAAGAGTCTCCTGTTTCTCCCACATGCCCTTGTCCTACACGTAGTGGGGTCGGCGCAACATACTTTTTAACACATGTTAGAGAAAGGTTTTCGCTTGTAATTTTTGCGACCGCCTTATTAAAGGAGTATTAGGATAAACTGTACATTATCTTGCTGAAATAAAGCATAAACATAATATGTTACATAATGACGTATGACTGCCTTGGTGGCGCAGTTGTAATGCGTACGCGTACGTACGTACGTGAAGCTAACGCTGAGGTCTCGGGTTCGATCCCCGGGTCGGGTAAAGTGTTATTGGGTTTTTCTATTACAAAATGCTCAGTATCAGCCCGGAGTTTGGAAATTGTGCCCGGTATGGCGATAGGCTCGCCCCCTATCACATTGTGGGACGGAGATACGCTTGGCGAAATGTGGGTGTCTACTAGACCTAATGAACCGTATAATATCAGCCATGTGTTAAATTGTACCATAGCTGGACGAGCGAGATCGGCACTTAGTTGCATCCATGCCTACCCCAAGGGGCATACAGGCGTGAGCTTATTAATGTACATACTAGCTTTTGGCCGCGGCTTCGTCCTCGTGAACGGCCTTTTCCGGGATATAAAGTAGCCTATGTCCTAGACCAGGTTATAGTCTACCTCCATCCAAAACCATTCAGCCTTTAAGGCGTACATCCAAACTTTCATATTTATAATAGTTGTAAGATCAATAAATAAATATACTCACAGACACACACATAGTCCTAACCCCACATGAATCTATGTGTATGGGTATCGGCGACTACGAGGGTCTTTCGGTCTCTTAATACCCAGACCCAAAACAAATATTTGTGGATCACACCCTTCTCACAACCAGCTACTCGCCCGCATTGCCACGGAGGCTGTCAAATGTTAATGTTCAATATGTTATATTTAAAAACGTATGTATGTGTTATAGTTTAAATTAAGGTGAAAAAGAAGTTACGAAACAAACGCACAATAATTTACATTCTTCAGCGGCAGTAGATTACGACAAATAATATGACAAACCGTATTGAAATAAAACTAGTTTATACGGATTTTATCGCGGCTTAATTTTATTTTAGTCCCGACGTTTTGAAAGCTTTTCAACCTTCGTGGTCACGGGTTTTATTTCAATGTGTAATATTGGTGTAATTAATAATACTAGCCCTGTATTATACACGTCCCACTGCTGGGCACGGGCCTCCTCTGCTGAATGAGAGGGGTTAGGCATTAGTCCACTACGCTGGCCTAATGCGGGTTGGCAGACTCCACGTACCTTCGAAATTCTAATGAAGAACTTCTCAGGTATGCAGGTTTCTTCACGGTGTTACCTTCACCGTTAAAGCAAGTGATAATTAACAATTAATACACACATAACTTAGAAAAGTCAGAGGTGTATGCTCTTGAGGCTGGTTTCGAACCTGCGACTTTAGTCTCGACAGTCCGTACCACTCGCCACTGAGCTATCACTGCTTTTATAAGAAAAAAAATCACTATTACAAACCGTAGTTTAAATTATACAGTTACGTGTACAGTGAACAACGCAAATGAAACGAAAGTCATCAGTTAATCATAACAACAATAAAAATAATGATTTAATGAGGGAACGGAGCCTCGAGTGTCGCTGGTGCCTAGTGCCGACACCCAGCCATGACACAGATGATTCAGACGTCATTAAACACTCATCACGATCATGATTTGTGGGAAATGTGCTGAGATGACGTTTAGCGGTGGTTTTAAAGTTAAGATACGTAACCAAGATAGGAGACTGCGACACGTGATGCGAGTCAGGCGATAACATTACGCTTTGTATTAATTGTATGAAAACGGTCGCGGTATTTTTTATTTTATTTTATTAGCTTGAATGACGAGACGAGCAGGTCGCTCGCCTAATGGTAAGCGCCACGCCTGCTCATAAACAGAAGCAACGGCACACAGAACTTTAAATAACAAAGCACTGCATGACACAGGACTGCGCTCGTCACCCCGAGAGATAAGGTGTTAAATCTCACAACACCCAGTAATTTCACTGGCTTCAATGTCCTTCAAACCAGAACACAACAGTGCTTACACACTGTTATAATGCCCAGTAATTTCACTGGCTTCAATGTCCTTCAAAACGGAACACAAAAGTGCTTACACACTGTTGCTTGTCGGCAGAAATAGACAAAGCGGTGATACCAACCCAGCCGGTCTCTCGCATACGAGGGACCTACCACCTTGTGAAATATTTACTAAATGAATAATATTGAAAATTACGTTACCAGGTTAACTACCTACTGGCAAAACTTTTTTGTTCCAGTTCCAGGACCTTCCTTGTGTTACCTTGTACCTAACTCCGTTGTATACCTCAAAACGCACCTATACAATTACATACAAAGCGGTCGTGTCGCTCTCATCGCACGTTGTAGTCTCTTGTCTCTGTCGCGCACCGTTAAAACAGGCTTTAAGATTTAGCCTTAGTTATTGCAAGCTTGTATGGATAGTACTCAAGTGTTCTGAGGCTTGTACACCTTCAATAGAGTCTATATTCAACTGCTCGCGATGTCAATCCGCCAGTCATTACCGCGTTGTTAACAGCGCTGCAATGACACAGGAAAATGGTCGTTAACCGTTGTGTGGATTGATACGAACACAATAGTTACCGTGCCGCAGTACAGAAGTCATAGTAAATCATGGCTGTTGATTATGTCTGTAGAAAACTAGTTTAAGCTTGACTTCATTTGTATTGCCTAAACAGTATGTTGTTGTTATTTACAATACGAGCAAAATAACTTGGCCGGGCTGAAGTTGCCGAACTTCAACTTGGCCAAGTTATGTTCACTCGCCATCAACGTCGCCCTTTAGTCCCTGAGAACTATGCCCTCGCAGCCGCTCGTGGCTAACTTTAGGCCAGCCACGCTATTTTACGTGTATTGTACAGTGTAGGTACCTATAATTAGGAAGTTTCCTGCATAATGTTGAGTAGGATATATTAAATAATAAATACACCCAACAGTCACACACATAGTCCCGACCCCACACTAGGTAAACCTGTAACGTGGTTATCAGGAACTCCGAGGGACTTGCGGTCCCACCCACCCAGACTCGAAATAAATATTTGTGGGTCACACAAACATTTGTCTCGGTGCGGGAATCGAACCCACGGCCTCACGCTTCGCAGCCGGCTACTCGCCCACTGCGCCACGGAGGCTGTTGACTGTCACTGTCGACATGTCACTCATTTTTACTTGAGTTTGTAAGAGTAGCTTATTTTTTGCTGGTCACGCGCTCATTCTCACTCTTTCACGCACGCAGACCGTGTCAAGGAATAGTAAAAGAGTAACGCGACATAAAATTTGAAATAGTACATGCAAAAAAAATAACCACTCTTACATTGTTTCCTCAAGTACCTACGGGACAAATGTACTGGCCCTTGTTAGTCCTCTTCAACACGACTCATGTAGTCCAAAAACATGGGCTAAAACAGATTCTTTGTCAGTTGTAATCATTATGCCGGACACGGCACTAAAGTAGTTGGGATTACGCTGGTTGTTACCGCAATGATTTTTATATGGACGTACACCATGTCTGCCTCGGTGCAGTGGCACAGTTGTAATGCGTACGCGTTACGATTGAGGCCAACGCTGAGGTCTCGGGTTCGATCCCCGGGTCGGGTAAAGTGGTATTGGGTTTTTCTATTACGAAATGCTCAGTATCAACCCGGAGTCTGGAATTTGTGCCCGGTATGGCGATAGGCTCGCCCCCTATCACATAAGGGACGGAGATACGCTCGGCGAAATGTGGGTGTACTGGTTACACTTCTGCCTACCCCTTCGGGGATTACAGGCGTGAGTGCGTATGTCTATGTACACCATGTATCATGGATGCTATCCGATGGATAAAGTTATTGTTCTATGCATTCTATTAATATCAGTTTGCTATGTGTAATATAAGCAGGCTTTCGTGCAAAATAACAAAAATATGCAAGATAAACATAATCTATCCTTGAAAGATGTTTCTTATCATTTAATATGATAGCCTCCGTGGCGCAGCGGGCGAGTAGCCGGTTGCGAAGCGAGAAGCCATGGGTTCGATTCCCGCACCGAGACAAATGTTTGTGTGATCCACTAATATTTGTCTCGGGTCTGGGTGTTGTGGGACCGCAAGTCCCTCGTAGTTCCTGATACCCACGATACAGGTTAACCTAGTGTGGGATCAGGACTATGTGTGTGACTGTTGGGTGTATTTATTTATTATTTATTAATATTGAGCTGTATTTTCTTCTCGGTTACGTAGAGAACATTTTTCAGTAGGTACTATTATTACTTATACATTTCTAACACCAATGCGAAAAACAAATAATGCCTCAATGTTGCTTTCAGGTTGTATTATAAAAATATGAATACTAAGTGTCTGCAATAGGACATAATAATATATTCCTAAACGCCATGGCCTCAATATTTTTCTAAAAAACTTAGAATGAATTACCAAGAATCCATCAATGTATGTATGTTCAGCAGTGGACAATAGGCCGATTTATATATTTATATCTCAATGTATTACGGGAAGTATGACAATGAGACCTCTGGATATACCTACAAGTCTATCTCTAGAGATAACTTATAGGTGCCACCGCTTTGTTGATTTTTGCCGCCAAGGCGTGGCGCTTACAATCAGGCATGCGACTAGCTCGTCTCGTCATGAATGTTGTATAAAAAGAAATATACAAAACCTTTTGATGTAACCTACTCGTCTCGACTACATTCTCGTCATATCTGGTAGCCGTGACACGCACAATGGAGTCGTCACTGAGGCATAAAGGCGCGCTACACTGTCTGTGTGTTTGTGATTTGTATGGGGCTCGTTTGGACCCCAGCGCTAATTGGGCGGCGAGACAGAGCGATGAACTGTCGCCCAAATACTGTTGTGTATCCATCAAGGGATTTCAGATGTATTTTTATGATCTTAATGGGCTATGCGTTGGTGCCAGAATAATTGTTTTTATTGTTCCTGAGACTGCCTCGGTGGCGCAGTTGTAATGCGTACCCGTTAACGACTGCTGTGTTGAGGTCTCGGGTTCGATCGCCGGGTCGGCTAAATTTGATATTGTGTTTTTCTATCACGAAATGCTTAGTATCAGTCCGGAGTCTGGAATTGTGCCCGGTATTGCGATAGGCTCGCCCCCAAAAGTATTATCGACTATCATTTTAAAAAGCCAAATATTATGTTGACCCAATTTTCATATTGATTAATTGACATATCTTATAGAAATCTTGCTCTTGTCCCTTCGAATTTTCAATTACACAAGCACACAATAAAGGTTCGGCGTAATTGAGAGGGGAACAAAACGTTGTAAATGGTCT
Source organism: Mimas tiliae (assembly GCA_905332985.1). Lineage (NCBI taxonomy): Eukaryota > Metazoa > Arthropoda > Insecta > Lepidoptera > Sphingidae > Mimas > Mimas tiliae. The sequence continues at coordinate 7,305,395 of HG995259.1, forward strand.
CAAAGCGAGGACTCAAAGAGGGCTCGAAGTTTGGAAGCTCGAGTGAATGCCTTTTGAGACTCGGTGGCCCGTAAAGAGTGTTTGGGCGTGCCTCCACATACCTACTAGATGTATAACTTAGTGGTGTATGAAACCGTGTCAAAAATGTATGCTACCATATATTTTGTTCAGTTAACTTGTATGTGGTTTGCAGTTTAAGTAACTTTTCTTTTCAAAACATGGATTTTTTTTCGTCAATATTTTTGGAAGTATCGTATCTTTACACCCTTTGATTTAGAGGTGCTGAGGTTGTGAAGCTAGAGGCCGTGGTTTTGATTCTCGCACCGAGACAAATGTTTGTGTAATCCAAGAATGTTTGTTTCGGAACTGGATGTTGTGGGACCGCAAGTCCCTCGTAGTTCCTGATACCCACGATATAGGGTAACCTTGTGTGGTGTCAGGACAATGTATGTGACTGTGGTGTGTATTTCTTATTGTCATTATTTTTTAGGGTTCCTATACAAGTAAATTAATGTTGAGATAATTTTTGCGTTCCGAGTTAGCAATACGATCATACACAATGGTCAATTTCACTTAAAAATTCAGGTTTTTTTCTTCTTTTATGCATATATAGCCAATGAAAAGTATTTATTGTTTTCACAAGACCTATGAACCACTAGTGTGCCCGATTTCAATGTCTTGTTGGAGTTTTGATGTCAATTCCTTCCAATACGACACTTCATACAATTTTCGACGGCCAAGGTCCGATCAATACATTTGGTTTTCAATGTTTCCATACACTGTTCATCACCGCCAATATTTATTGCAAAATTCCACAGCACATTTATACAACAAACAAAACTTTAAACTAGTTTATGAAATAGTTAACATAAGAGATCCAACCGCACGGTCAGTATTCCCGCCAAAACTCACGTTTATTACTTTATTCGTTTCCATGCGAAATCACTAGCAGACGCCGGTATATAATAAAAAGTAAAGATAGAAAAGCCAAGTGTGTACCCCCCCCTCCTAGAGCTCACACAATAGTAAAGTTTTTAGACTAGTCATTTGTCTCGCTCGATTGTAGCAGCTGTCAATGTGACTGCTTGAGTTATTGAAGGGAAATAAATCTTACGGTATGTATGCTGATGTCGAAGTTAGAAAACAGGAGGGCTTGTTAGTGTTGACGAACGTTTATCCATCTGTAGTAATCTGTAGTAAAGAGTAGTATAAAACGAAGAATAAATACTCAACTATATAATAAACTAAAAAATACTTATAAAAATTTACAAGGTGGTAGATCCCTCGTGTGCGAGAGGCCGTCTGGGTTGGTACCACCGCTTAGTCTATTTCTGCCGCCAAACAGCAGTTGGTAAGCACTGTTGTTTTCCGGTTTGAAGGACATTGAAACCAGTGAAATTACTGGGCATTATGAGACTTAACATCTTATGTCTCGGGGTGATGTTCGCAGTCCAACCCTATGCAGTGCTTTGTAATCTGTCTGTTTATGGGCAGGCATGGCGCTTACCATCAGGCGAGCGACCTCCTCACTCGTTTTGTAAGTCAAACTAATAAAAAAATCAAAAAACTACAAAGTACAGATGTATACTTTTTTATAACAAAACCAGAGTCCGTCAAACGAGCAAGTGGTACACCTGATGGTAATACCCACCACCATATACACCAAAAATACCCAAAGAATTATGGATATGTTGCCAACGATTACGGGAAGTAATGGGGATTGGAAAGGGGAGAGAGGGATTTAGGCCTCCGGAAATCTCACTCACCGTACGAAACTGAAAATCAAGATACTTACCACTTCACGTCGGTTTTCTGTGAGACAGTGGTAGCAATTCATGCTTTAGAATTGTAACTTGAATATACGATTTTGAATAAATATTAGGTACTAGCTTACTGTACACCTAAGTAACAATTCAGAAACAATTCAGAGGTCGAGATGTGTTTTTAAAGTCTTCGGGATATTGGATCATTGCTGGTGGGAGGGTATCTGATCATTTTTGTACCCGATTTGACAGTACCACCGTACACATGGTGAAAACCCCGTCATATTGGCTCGTTCAGGCAAGTCTCTTTCGGGTGTCATCCAGTGTATATCTTGTAAATTTAGACCGGCATAGTTCTGCCAACCGTCGAGGAACGCAATGTCTCTTATTTGCTCTCTGTCTCTCGCTCCCCCCCCTCTCTCTCTCCCTCTCTCTCACTCTATCTCCCTCTCTCTCGCTCTCTCTCACTCTCCCTCGCGCTCTCTGTCTCTCTCTCTTTCTTTCCCTCTCTCTGTCTATTATGGACATTATATTTGAACTGCACTGTACTTAACATAGATTTACTTTTCCCTGCCAGGATTAAAAAACAATAAGTAGGACATAATCTATTCAGCATCTTAATTCCCCTGCGTTATTTGCAACACATCTAGCAGTGTAGGTAGTCCTTCAGCTGGTCTAGTGTACGGCAGTGTAAGGTCGAGGAATGTGACCCGCCTCACGCCGCGCCACGCCGCCACGCCACCGACCGCTTTGTTTTGAGCAATTGTTGCAAAAAAAAACTCCTTGTAATCGATCCATCAGTGTTTTATTTATAGCTGAGTTAATGTCAAGTGCGATTCTAAAGATAACGTTTTATTATCTCATTAATAATAAAACTTTACAGGACTTTAGTTTATCTTGATTCTTTTTTTCCCTCCGTATGTTAAACAGAATTTTGACCCCTTTTTACTGACATCTCAGTAGGTTCAGACGTTTACAATTTATAGTGAAATAAAACCTTACGTAGATACATCTCCAACTCCTTAACTTTCTATTTCATTAATTACATTGTGGTACAAAAACAGAGTAGTAGTATTTATTTAGTTTAGTATTCCTAGAAACTCGCCGAGCTTCACTGCTCGGAGTCAACAAAGATGCGTGCCACTGTTGATCCTGTTGCACAGGAGTTACAGTGGTTAGTTTGTGGGCGGAATAGTCTCTAAAATACATACCGATCCTTGAAATTATTACACCTTTTTGGCGCAGTCGTATAAAAGTAGTCAATATGAATAAATTTATATAGTTTATCTTCGAAAAAACGCAATATACGTAGAAATACGCGTACCTGGTGTTGCTATTTCAGTTTATTATTCACAAAATTACCTGGCGCTCATGCAATAAAGTGCCTAATGTATACGAGATATGATAACGCTGTCACGTTTGCGGTTTGAGGCAATAGTCGCGACTCGCTCGTGATAACGAAAGTATCGCCGCTGTTATCAACTCAAATGTGCGACGAGCACTCCCTCGCACTTTTAAATTGGGAATATTTTTGTACAGTACCTGCATTGTACTAACATAACAACGAAATAAATACTATATGCCAAAAATACATACATACGCACTCATGCCCGTAATCTCCGAAGGGGTAGGCAGAGTTACAACCAGTGCACCCACATTTCGCCAAGTGTATCTTCGTCCCATGATGTGATAGGGGACGAGCCTATCACCATACCGGGCACAAATTCCAGACTCCGAGCTTATACTGAGCATTTCGTAATAGACAATTCCAATATCACTTTTACCCGATCCGGGGATCGAACCCGAGACCTCAGCGTCAGCCTTAGTGGTAACGCGTACGAATTACAACTGCGCCACCGAGACAATGATCGCCGCCAAAAATAACTTTAACTAAAATGTAAAAACCGACTATAAAAATTAACACTGAAAAGTATGATCGAAATCGACTCACTATAGGGGTTGATGTCAATCTGGTGGCTGGTCGTAAAAATTACAAGCCAAAACTTTCTGTAACATGTGTTAAAAATAATTTTGCGCCGATCCCACTACGAGTGAGATAAGGGCAGGCGGAAGAAGAAGACTGAAAAGTACGATCGAAGCTGTCACAAAAAACTGTAATTTCTAACATGTATCATAGAAGAGTAGAGATCTTTTTGGAGTCAGGGCCGATGCTGGAAAAACGGAAAAATGCATTTTACAAAATATCACGCATAAAGATAGAGTTTCCTTCTTCCAAATTTCCGAAAATGTTTGATACCTCATTGTTAGTTCCGAGCTGGAGGTTTTAAAGAGGTCTACGTTTTGATCTTTTTTGTTAGTTATTGCTATTTTAATCCTCGACATTGGCGAAATCATCGAAAATCGATGGGGCCATAACTCGAAAAATAGAATATAAATAGTTCCGAGCTATTTGTAGGTTTTTACAATTACCTATCTCGTATATAGGTACGCATATTTTTTTGCAAATTCGTTTGAATAATACTTGTCCTAAATACATATGTTATGAATGAACACTGTCGCCAAGGTTGGTGGTGCCCGGTGGGACTGGTGGGGCGAGTAACCGAGTAACGGTGGCTGTCGTGCCGACGTTCATTCATTCCAAATTGTCTATAATTATTCACTTCCACCTCTGACCGCTTGCCAGTCTTGGTCGTCTTTCAAAACTTGCCGTTTTTACATGATAATGTCGATAGTCGCGCACGTTTTCGACGTCACAAATGTTGTTGACTTCAGTCTATAATACTCTGATTCAATTGATGATACATTAACTACTAATAGTCCGTTACATTACAACACATTTTAATTATAACATTTAGTAGTGATTGAACCAGCTCGACCGGGTTGTTACCACTGTCTCACAGAAAATCGACGTAACCATAAGTGAGGTATCCCAAACACAAATCCCCCTCCTCTTCCTTTAAAACTTATTCAGATTCCTTTCTTTTCAGGTCGGCAACGAGTCCATAATTTTATTCTTCTGGTATTTTAGACGTTCATGGGCGGTGGAACTTACCATCTGGTGACCCACTTAATCGTTTGTCGGCCTATGATATAAAAGAATCTCCTATTTGGTCTTTTTATTTTTGAGTGTTATAGCGGTTAGGACGATTGGATAAAGTTCTCAAGTTGAGGATAAATATTACTAGAAATACATTCGGACCTTACTGTTAAATGTTGCAACTGCGTCTCCCCTAAAATGTTGATTAAGTATCTTATAACAAATGTAGGAAAAGATGATCTGGAAAAAGGAATTTCCACAATGACCTGCCGCCGCAATTGTTGAAAAAGTTTTGTTCACGTGTTTGTATTTTATTCGTTTAGTTCTTTTTATCTTGTTTCGTACTTTTAATATGTCTTAAAGTCACGAATTCTGCCAGTCATCCATGTTTTCTACTCAAATAATCTTCAAAAGGTCATGTCATTCACAATAGTTACTACTTATTAAATATTCTGTGTTTTAAATCTCGAGGCACTTGTTGGACTGTACGCGATGCATCGCCATCGCAAACGCGTGTGTTATATAATAAGGCCTGAGGCCTGCACGTGGCCCACATTGCCACCTGCGCCATCTGGGCCGCATGCCACAAACTCGTTTCACGTCATACTCACTTAACTGCACTGCGGATTAAAATAATTTGAAGTTATAAATGTCAGTATTTCTTTACGATTAGACTTAGAAATGATTTAAGCTTAGAAAATGAGGGAAAATGGTCTCTGCGCCATCACAGACTATTTGATACAATATGAATGTTGAACTCTACTCTAATATAATTATTTCCGGAGTTTCATTCCAATCGGTGTTGCCAGATATCTCGATTTTTGCGACACATTCAGTTCTTATCTGCCTCGGTGGCGCAGTTGTAATGCGTACACGTTACGATTGAGGCTAACGCTGAGGTCGCAGGTTCGATCCCCGGGTCGGGTAAAGTGGCATTTGGTTTTTCTATTCCGTATTAACCCGGAGTCTGGAATTTGTTCCCGGTATGGCGATAGGCTCGCCGCCTATCACATCGTGGGACGGAGATACGCTCGGCGAAATGTGGGTGTACTGGTTACACCTCTGCCTACCCCTTCGGGGATTACAGGCGTGAGTGCGTATGTATGTATTCAGTTCTTGACGCCTAAAACATTATACCGCATGAAACGATGAATATCACGCTCTTTTAAATTCGGTTTATTTTCAAAATGTCTTCAAATATAACAACTATGCTTTACTTTTACATAACAAATAATTTCACTAACAATGCATTCTTGTTTATTATATTCCGCTTTAAAATTATAAATATTATAAAACCCGCCATGATCGAATATAAATCTGGCAACACTTATTCTCATATGAGTTCTTGCTGTAATTATAAGTTATTGTTGCTGAGTTAAATATATAATGGGAAGTATGAATAAACTAAGCGGTCATCCCTAATAAATTGACATCAAGATGAATGTAAGGTATTTAGGATAAACAATAAAATAAAACAAAGGCATGCGTACGTGAACGTCCAGAAGTAATGCCACTTGAGCCCTCGTCAAGATGTCCGACGCAAATGGAACCGGCTTACGAGTGAGTCTCAACGGACTTAAGCCCGTTGTTAAGCACTGATGACCGGCAAATTGTAGGTATGGTACAGGCTGTCTATTATGTTTAGAATGATTTGATATAAAGCTAGTACTGAGCCGTCCATTATAGTTTATCACTATTACTGGTCTACTCTACTATTGTTCACGTAATATTTTATATCGAATGGCTTCACAAGACTATCCCGTCCACACACCCGCCACTGTAACTCCTGTGCACCAGGATGACATGGACACGATAGAATGGTTAGGGCCAACCCAGTGTCAAAGTTTTCAAGTCGCCCGAAGGCCTCCGACTTGGCTTAACGACTGCTGTCAATTGATAACAGCCGGGACCGACTTTATACGTACCCTCCGAAGCACCAGATGTTCAGTTGAAATATCATCATGCGGTCACCCGTCCATAGACTGACCGCGCGAAAGGTTGCTTATAGGCCGTTCCCTATATTCTATTTACAGATAGATTTACTTACTATCAATAGTATTTTGACAGATCTTTTATACAAAATGTGTCAAATATTTACTGGCAGTAAGCGAATCTGTCGATAGACAGATTATTGGGAATGGCCATTGCTCGTTTACAGATCAGTGAGTGTAACTGGCTGAGAGCGCTTTACGTAATAATCTAATCGTTCAGACCCCCCGACGCGATGTAATTTAGAAAAATATGTATAACCTATAAACCATTGAACAGATTTTATCCAAACATAGCCAAGATCCATCTCGATTAAACCTGCTTTCAAAAAAAAAAAAAAGCATTCAAATCGGTCCATTCGTTTAGGTCCTACGATGCCACAGACAAACAAAGGGGTCAAACTTATAACACCCCTTTTTCGATGGTAAGTGATCTCAACCGCCCAAGAACACCCACGATACCAAAAGAACCATGGATACGATGTCGACCTTAAATGATTGGCATGGAATTGGGGAGTCCAGTCGGCCATTCATGCTGAAAACAAAACTGTCTACAGTACAATAGTACTTCTTACAACTTACATTTTTATAGGATTTGTACACTAGAAGCCAGAGCAGTATTTTTTATCCTGACACGACAAAGTAACTACACTGGACCTGATGTCAAGTACAGAGCACTCCAAATATAATATTGACCGTCAAGAGTCAATTTTTGTGTCATCCAAATGAAAATATTCTCAAATCCCTTAATATGTGCATCGTTTCACTGTAATTTTTTCGCTGTTGTCGACCCGATTTCGCAAAAATATGTAGAAGTTTTTCCGTGTTTTGTATATCAGAATGAAATCCCCGGCGGCGCAAAATCTCGTTTCGTCTTTGATTGAACTTCGAGTGTACAAAATTTCGACGTTTTCTCCTTACAAATGTATTTATTGTAGTGATTCGATGAAGTAACTAGAGTTTTGACGAATTTCTGCTCGATGGCATTGTTAGCATCATCATGAGGTGCCATCTTAAATTTGAATTTTGCATATCAATTCGGGGAATTCCTTGCGATTCTGTGCGACTCTTTTTAGTTCGGTATATCGCCGGCCGACCTATTCTCTGATGTCATACGTCATTTCGGCCGGGGGCATTTTCAGAATAAGAATATTTGCCTCATGTTTATGAAGAAAATATGGATAACTTTTATATCTGTCATCAACTGTTTTTCATCATTTTATATCAACTGTTAGTACATTTTCGTATAACGAAATGGGTAATTAGATGCAAAAGAACTAAAGTATTGTAAAACTATGTAGTTTCAATTACTTGTAGCTCCAGCAATACGCCACTACGGTTCCTACAACTATGAAGTACGGCTATTATTCTTTCACACGTAGTTGTCAATAATTACTGAATTTCATGAACATACATACGTCTCAAGTGCCATAGTACGGTGCTGCTACTGTACATTAAGATATGTTATTCACTACAGCTTAAAATTACTTGCAAACTTCAGTTGTTATTTAAGTATACACTGGGCCTGTATCGTACGTCTCTCACCAGTAGCAATCACAACTCCGGTCTTATTTTCCCGGTCGTCGAAAACAAACACAGAAACCAGCTTAATTAAAAACCGCCACTAACTCACCACTCGGCAATGAAAGCCGCTCCCGTCCCCCAAGCTGCGCAATTTAATCTCGTCGCGTTTGCTTAGCTCCACAGTGCATACTCGATTCCATCTATTTACCGGTGTGGACTGTGCAAACACATTCGCCAATGCCTCGGCAAACACTTGCATCGCACTCGTCAAACGTTGAGCCAACTTTTCAGCTGGATGTATGGTTAATTTGTTGAGATTGACTATATGAGTGCGCAGAAATGGAAGTGTGTGGATGAACCAGTCGATAGCAAAATTGTTTCCATCACACCATCTCCAAATACAACATATTTTGAAATGGTGTGATGGAAATAATTGTCACATGAAAAGTCATGCATGCTGCACTGCCTCGGTAGCGCAGTTGTAATACGTACGCCGTACGACTGCTGTGGTGATGTCTCAAGATCGATCCCCGAATCGGGTAAAGTGATATTAGGTTTTCTATCACGAAATGCTTAGTATCAACCCGGGGTTTGAAATTATGCCCGATATGGCGTTATCATGGGACGGAAATTAACTGGGCGAAATACGGGTGTAAAAGTTACACCTCTGCCTACTCCTTCGGGGAGTAAAGGTATAAATATAATATAAATATAAATACACCCAACAGTCGCACACATAGTCCTAACCCCACACTAGGTAAACCTGTATCGTGTCAAGAACTACGAGGGACTTGCGGTCCCACAACACCCAGACCCAAGACAAATATTTGTGAATCAGACAAACATTTGTCTAAGTGCGGGAATCGAACCCACGGCCTCGTGCTTCGCAACCGGCTACTCGCCCGCTGCGCCACGGAGGCTGTCAGGTGTGAGTGCATACTAAAAAAAGTCATGAATGCATAGCACGTTGAACCGATTTAGGACAAATACCTGTTCCCATCTTCCCATTCCGAGGTTTACGCCGTGCCCCACCACGCTTACTTAATAAGTATCGGTGGAACGGTGGTTTCTGTTGGATGTGCTTAGTCTACAGACTTCTTAAGATTAGTTCTTATTCTTTATTATTTCAAAACAGCACGTGCACACTCGCAAAGACCTAGCATTCGACACCAACGTTCGTTCGTACGTGCGTGCGTTCAAACGCAACACGGTCGCATCAATCTATTTCATTTATTAGTTGACGCGAAGCGCGCATCACTCACATCCGTTGTAACTGATTCGTGATGCCGCATTAATTGAAAAAATCCAACAAACTCAATTCACCTCATGAACACGGCTCAGCATTTTTGATTTGATTGCGTCTGAATAGGTCATTTTGTCTTGTTAACCTATTTCATAACAACCAATTTAGTGACAATATATAATTGATAACAGTAATGTATTCAGTGATGTGAGTGACTACTTATTTCCCCATTACAGTAGTTTTCATGATCAAAATGTCGATGAATATTTTGTTATAGAGATTTCTACTGCTATAATCATTATTTTTATAGCATAGGCCGCTGCCCATGGCCACAATACCAAAAGAATCATAGGCGCGTTGCCGACCTTAAAGGAATAAGGGATAATTATGGGATTGGAAAAGGGATTCACTCACCGTACAAAAGACAGCATCAAGCCGCTACTTTGGGTCGGGTTTCTGTGTGGCAGTGGTAATGACCCGGTCGAGCAGGCCCATTCGTGCTGTAGACTAAACATTGTGGTTCTACCACTTTAGAAGTCAAATTCTATTATAAACAGAATCATATTTTAGCTAAACGGATTAGAATTTAATCAACGTCACCCACTGTGATAACACAACAAGTGTACGCATAGCGTAGTATAAGTATTCCACATTGTTGAATCAGGGTGCTTGGGTTTTATTTCAGATAGAAAAATGCCGTATTACACGAAATCAAGGTGGAGTGTCATCTCTTTTCAAAGTTATTTTTTCTTTAAGAAATTCACGTACCCGTAGCAGCGACATTTGAGATTCGTTTACTGTAGCACAAATCGACCTTAACCTTGTCTCTTACAAGCCAGTAAAGTTTCCGAGTCACGAATAAATTATCTCCTCTTAATTTTTATAAAATATAATTTATTTAGAGACACGTTTACTTTAGAAATTCAAATCAATATCTTGTTAAATTTCACTTCAATCCACATTATTACATTATACGACGTAGCAGCATGACCTAGAAAGCCTGCGGCCGCAGTAGGCAGGAAATTGGATGTCACTGTGTGGCGGGTGCGGTGCGGTGGCGGGGGGTAACGGGCCCTGATGCCCACCGTCTGTCACGTTCGGCCCTGGATTACCTGTAGGGACTCATATATTAAGCAGGCTGTATACGGGACGGTATTGCACGGTACATTTTGTATAGCGTCGTGAGTTGGGTCTTTTTATTAGTTTTGGGCAAGTTGAGGCTATAAAAGTGTGAAAAAGACTGCTATAAAAACTGTTGTTAAATATTTAGTATGTAACTATATTCATAAAGAGACCAGAGGCCAAAATCCCTTCTGGCCTTCCCAATCCCTATTGTCTTCTTTTAAGATTGGCACCGCACCCATGATTCTTTTGGGAACGTGGGTGTCTCTGGCTATTGGATATCACTTACCATCAGGCAGCAGACCCACTTGCTCGTTTGCCAGCGTCCGTTATAAAAATAACGTTCATGTTAATTGACTCTCAAAATATGAGCATTCTTTCATTGATTGATTGAGTGGTTGAGTGGTTGCTTGATGCGTGCATCATGCTTATACATATATCACGGGGTGACAATGACACGAAATCTATTTACAATTCGCAATCATTAGTTTCTAATCTCTTTATAGATGTTATTGACTATTTGAAATATTTATACATTGGTACTAAAAATAAGCTCGTAAAGACACGTGATGGTAAGAGTGGAGTACTAACCAGGTAGCCAGGGGGTGGTAGGTGGCAGGTAATGAAGTGTCAGATAGGGGAGCACTTGTATCGGCTGATTGAATTCACGCGCCGCTCGCTCTAAGTGGCTCGCAGTGCCCAAACAAGGGTGACGGTGCTATGTACCTGTATAGAATATATTAACAGGGAGTTTGAGAAATAACATTATGTTTAAATGGAGCATACGAAAATAGAGTATTGAATTATTTCAGTCCATTATTTTTTAATTCCTTGAACGTCGAGTACAGTCTTGATTCTATACTCTAGACTTGTAGAGGATCGATCATAGACTATTTTCTTCTATAAAAGACAGTCCTGAGTCATCATCGCCGAACCTGAACCATTTGGATAGAAATTCTTAATTTTGGGAGGATGTTGAATTTATATTATAAGCATCGTTTAAGAGGGGACTTTTCGAAATGTATCCCCTGATGGGAATAAGAAGGCTGTGAAGATTGTTTGGGATTTAAACGAGCGAAGCTGCAAGCAATAGCTAGAATTTAATAATTATGGTATTATTACCATAATATGTGCGCAATGTGTGTAGACTGTAGTCAAGACGCGAATAGTTTCGTACGTACAAAAGTATTATATTATTTATGTAGTAGGTAATACACGAATATTTTCGCTCTGACTGTTCCTTATTTATTTCTTTCTAATACAATATGACAATACCAGAAGAATCATGGGCGCGTTGCCGACCGTATAGGAAAGAGAAAATTAAGAGATCGGGAAGAAGAGGGGATTTGGGCCTTCGGATATCACACTCACCGTACGAAACGCAGCAGCAAGCTGCTACTTTACGTCGGTTTTCTGTGAGACAGTGGTAACGACCCGGACGAGCCGGCTCATTCATGCTGTAGACAAACGTGTCTACAGCGTGGCTCTACTACTCATACATGTTACAAGATTATGTACAAACATATAAACTGTAAAGTTTATATGGTGCAATATTTATGTAAAAATTGTGATTTGTTTTGCTATTTTTAAATAAATAAATTAAAAAAGTCTCATAATGCCTAGTAATTTCACTGGCTCCAATGTCCTTCAAACCGGAACACAACAGTGCTTACACACTGTTGCTTGGCGGCAGAAATAGAAAAAGCGGTGGTACTAACCCAGCTGGCCTCTGGGACCTACCACCTTGTAAAATATTATTCAGTACATATCATGTAGTTTGTTATTTATGTTATTTTTTGCTTTATTGCTTTCACTAGAGAGTATTAATGGTAAGTTATTTTATTATTTATATTATTATAATTTACTTATTCATTGTCAAAATGTAAATTCCATTTTAACGAACACCTTTTATTTCACCCTTTATTGGTTAAAAGCCATTTCATACGTTCAGAAATTTGTGGAATACATTTCAGATAATTGGAGCACAGAGATTAATATCAAACAGAATATTTGATGTTTATATTAAGCCTATTTAAATAGAAACTACTCATTAAAATATATCACATTATTTAGTATGAGAAATACTTAATAAGACGGCTTTGTAATGTTACGATTTCTACCTACCTACTAACTGTTAAAGTCCGAATCACACTAGGTCAAACTATAAATAATAAAAAGTTCTGTAGCAACATTCTTTGATGTTCCAAAAATAAGTTACTAACGAACAGCTACAGGGTGTAATGGCGCAATGGTAGATCTAGTAGTGATAAGTAGATGAGCTCATTACGATCTCTGTTACGGCGCGAGTTGCGAGACTGGCTTGTTATATTACAGCTTAAATGCTTATAGCAGCTATTAGCATGCTACTGCTTATAGCTGGTGTGTATGTATAATTTACGGGAATGATATGCGGATTTCCCGGGATTCTAGATTTTAGAGAGAATTTCCAAATGATCATGTGGTTAGTTACTTTATGTAAGTAATATTTTCTTCGCTTAGCAGTCACCATATCTGCGTTCTTTTCCTAACTATTGTAAAACTGTTACTACTTATTTGTTTGTGAGCATCGCGCACAACCTGGGCTGATTTTGATAACACTTTAATCTGGTATACATTTTATCTCGCTACGGTGAACTGACCCGGATAACAATAAACCTAATTACTCAAGCGAAGTTACGGGCAAAAGCTAGTATAAAGTTACATTTTGTACATTTCAAACATGCGGTGTTGCCTGATTGAATAGTGGTATTTTTGCAAAGACTTTAATGTATACTACTAGACAAGCTGCGCGGCACATAGAAATTGCGCCACTAAGTTGTGGTCAATTGACCGTAACTCAATATTACCATCTCGCTTACTCTCAACTAGAACCCCTATCGCGCTCCCTGTTTGTGAGCTGTCAAACTCCCGCGTTATGTGACGCAATTTTACTTCTAAACAGCCCGTCTAGTAGTATACCTACATTAAAGTTTTGTACTTTTGATATCTTTTGTCACACTTGACAAGAGTCCCGTAAAACGTACACTGTCCCTACAGTGTACGTAAATTATTCGAAAACTCGAATCATGTCGTGTTTCTGTCATAACATAAAACGTTATGTTTTCATGGGCCAATTCCTCGGGAACCAGTGAAAGTTCAAATGTCTATCCAAATCTTGTAATGGAGGTCAGTGTCCTTAGGGAAAATAACTTTGATTCTGGGCGCGTTAAACTTTTATGGGTCGGATAGAAATCGTATTATCCTTATTAATATTAACGATTGTAATATTGTTTCGGCATTACAAAATATTGTTTAATTCCTGGTAACCCTAAACTAGTACGTTATGTATCTAGATGTATATGTAAGATTGTCACCAGCGGACGCGGTAATTTGCGACGCCCCCCATCCAACCAGCCCCCCTAGCCTCTTGTCCGCACGCCCAATTACCCCCCGAGGTAACCACTCGATGCGGTATACCTGAGAGGGCTGACAAAGATTTTTGTCATTACGGAAAATAGGTAGTTGGATCATATTGTTTTAAATTGCCTTTTTAATAAATTGTAAGTTAAAATTACGCTGGAAAGTTTAAAATCCAACTTTTCAAAAATGTATTCTTGCACATCTGATTGCTTTTTGTATACAACGAGTAGGTACATGTCCCAAAATATGTTATTGAGAGGCTTTTCTCACTTCTATTAAGCATCAATTACAATTATCAAACATCAATTACAAAAATCTCAATGACAATCAATATCTCACATAAATCATATACTTTGCAGGTGAAGAAAATGGCAGAGCGCGTGGCGAAGTGTCGCGAGGAAGTGTCAAAGAGCCGTGAAAAATACCAGGCATCGCTCGCGGAGATCACAGGGTACAATCCACGCTACATTGACGACATGACGGGCGTGTTTGACAGGTCAGGTACCATATTTTAAGAGTGTGATATAAACCGGTAGTACTTTATTTCTAGACCAGTTTTAGTCTACAGAATACTGGACATAATCTTCTGTACAGCCTTTCTTCATTCCACCTGCCCTTATCCAACTCGCAGTGGGCATGTTTTTTATCCACGTTACAGAAAGATTGCCCTGTACGACCGGCCGCCTGTCTGACGTTTACCCCTCTGTAGAGCAATCAATAAAATCCAAATCGTCGCCCAGCCACTTTACGTAGGCCGTTCCAACTAGGCATCTTATTCCAAGAAAATCGTTCATAATATTTCGATACTTAATAAAAATATTGATAAATCGTCATAAAATATATCGTAAAAAATATCCCTATATCGATATTTTTTTCAGAATGCGTATTTCCAACTTACCAGAGAAGTTTCAAGTCCCGTTCTACTCAAAAACTCCACCTCACAATTCATTTGTCGATCCAGCTACTTTGGATGTCTACAGCTAATATCTGTCCACCTAATGACAGGAATAGCGTCAGTATTTACTGTGGCAACAATTTACTCAAATTGTTGATACGATTTTTCAGGTGCCAACTAATGGAGGCGCAACGGCTGAAGTTCTTCAAAGACGTGCTCTTCAGTTTCCACAAATGCCTCAACATCAGTCAAGAACCAACGTGAGTCCATACCATCCAAATATAATTTAAGTTTAACTCTTGTCTTGGAAACTGGTCAAAATATTGTCTTAATAATTGTTGTATTTGTACGAAATACAAAAAAAAAACCTTTTAACAAAAAATAAAATTGACCCAAAAAGAACTAAAAAACAAAACTAAATAATTTTAAGTTGGTGGCACTGTAGTTTATAGTCAATGATTGATACCATCAATTCAAAATTGTTTACCTTTATTTTTACCTCTTTAAGATTTTTCAGTAGGATTATTGGTAAAAAGTTGAAATTAAATGAGACCACCATCGAAGTAAACTCTCGAATACAAAAAAAACACCACCACCCACGCCCACACTTGGCGGGGTTATGCGAGAACACATATAAAAATATAAATATAGACAAAAGGAACCACTTTGTTTTTTTTAGTCGGTTAACAAAAGGTATATTCCAGCTAGTATTCCTCCAAGATATCAACAAGATTCTCACTTCCAATAACCAATCTTCCAGATTACCACAAATCTACGAGGAGTTCCACCATACGATAAACAATGCCGACCATCAAAAGGACCTTAAATGGTGGGCGAACAACCACGGCGTAAACATGGCGATGGCGTGGCCCCAGTTCGAGGTGGGTAACAGTGGCTCCAAAGAGCCTACCGCCCCAAACAAGCCACGCATAACTGCTGTACTGTGAGTTAGTATGACAACTGATGGCAGTCTATAGAAAGAAAGGAAAACGTCTTTCTGTATATCTCCAGCCAACAATTTCAATCGGAAATTTAAACGTGTCGCATGTCTAATTTAAAGAAAACCTCCCTTATTCGCAACACGTTAATATGCCCCAATTTGTCTTACTCTACTCGCGATAGCCTGCAAGCTATATTTATATTAATTGCACAGACTAATGTTTACTACTAGACGGGTTGTTTAGAAATAAAATTGCGCCTCATAACGCGGGTGTTTGAAGGCTAAGGCGGGGGAGCGGGAGAGGGAAGCTACTGCAGGAAATAACCTAAGAGTAAGCGAGATGGTAAGAGTGAGTTGCGGTTAATTGACCGTGCGTTTTGCTCAATTTCTATGTACCGCGCAACCGATCTAGTAGTCAATATTTAAGTCTTTGATAAAAGGTATACTTACAAATATGTTATGGACATTTAAACATTTATTTTAATCGTTCAACAAAGATGCCAAGTTGTCATACTACATCCCAGTACTTTACGCATTAATTATGTATGCCAATACAGCTCAACCCAATCGCATCGTATTAACTTATCGTATGCTTCATACTGTCTGTAGGTAGGTAGTGCATTCCCAACCCGCCTAGAATCTAGACCTTGGCCACCACGTCCACAGCGTAATCCGCAGATTACATTCCGAGCCTAACTGCTTATACACGCCAAACATTTAATGTTTGTGATTTAAATATTTAATCTTCCGCAATAAAGACCTTGAGTAAGTAGAAGATATACTCGGTATAAAAGGAGGCCAAGTTTGCTACTTTTGCATGGTAGACATAAATTTTGTTAAAAGTTAGAGCAAAGTTGTTGACTTCAACTAATTTATTGATTATATTTTAAATTTTAATTGTTATGGAAACCATAACATATTAAAATATTTAACTTTAAACCAATCACATTGTTGTAATAAATTATTAATTTGAAAATTTATTTTGTAGCAGTGTTAAATCAAAATATTAATCTGTTTATTACATTGTGGACGATTGGCAACTATTTAGTACAAAACTATAGGTCTCCTAAGCATGCCTTGATGTAGGTTAATTTCCTATAGTCTTGTCTTATTTTTCATACCATAAAAACTATACTTTGATAATTTTTATTTTCAAAATACATCAACCTTGCGTTATCAAATGCTAATTTCAATATTTACTTTACAATATTTGTACAAGATACGTATGCGTGTATGAATTTGTTTTAAATCTTTTTGTGAACAAAGATGGGCGCGAAGTGGAAAAGTCTCACTATTTCCCTCGCACGCGTGCCCCGTAATGGCATAACCTGTCTTGTGACATCACACAACATGACGTGCATCCTTTTTCAGCCATTTTAGTTGTTTCTAACTTATTTATTTTTGACTTGATTAATATGATTCTTTCGGTAATAGATTTTGGGAAACGTAACTTATTGATTATAATAATAAAAATGATCGAGTCAAATACCCTATTCTTTAAAAATAACGACATAGTAAATGCTTAGTTAAAGAATAACAAGTCAATATTGCTCTTCAAAACAGTTTCTGTAAATGCATTACATCTTTACTATATTTCTTAAAATTAAATATGAGCAGGTATATAATAATATTTAATTTTACTATGTCAAAAGTACTAAGTCTAAACACTAACGTATTAGAGTTGGTGTTAAACCATCCCAAACTGAGACAGCCTTCACATACCAAATATGGTTTGCATGTCTGGACAAAGTGATAATTACTTTAATAACATATTTAAATACACTCTAAAAGTTACGTCAAGCGAACTTGACATATTGGCCAATTTCCACTTTACATCACTGTTTACAATGCTAACACCTGCCATAAAAGCATGGCTTCGTTTCTTTTTTCTTGAATTTTGAGCGTAAATACAAATCACAAAGATAAAATTGTATTGATATTGCGTCTTACAAAGAAATAAATATGGAATGACTATAGTTTGATTGTAGTTTGTGTTGATGTTGCAGAAAAAAATATACTGAAATTAGGATTGAAGGATTTAGATCAGCGTAGAACTAAATTAAATAATTAAATTAAAAGTCAGCAACTTTTACCCAGCAGTAGGATGACCGTTAGGTTAGATCAGATTAGGATCTTAAATAGTCTGAGAAGAACCAGGGGATTTTCAATGTAAACCATTCAACTAAAGGAAGCACCGGATGAGACCGATTCGAATAAGTACTTATCGAGCGCATCGGCGGCGCTGGCCCGCGTGGTAGCGAGCGTGTCCGCGCGTCGGCCGCTGTCTGCACCGCGACTGTGGACGCGCGCCTCACGCTACCTCGCGCTGGCGCTGCCCGCCTTCTGCTTTCGTGCGGATGAGCGATCGAGCCGCGTCGCGCCCTCTGACGACACTTCGCAATGCTACGGCTCCAGCCGATTCTATACCAACCCGCTAATGGTACGCCCTCACGGTGTAGGAACGGTGTACACGCGACGGAAGCTTTTCACTACGCGATTCCAGGATGTGTGGTGTTTTGTACACTGATACGGTCATGGGCCATGGCACAAATCATTTGGATTGATTACGGGTTGCAAACTTGGCAACGCACTGCCGTGCTACATTTGATTGACCATCTGCAATAGCTACCATAATGTGTTTTGTAATTATTAAATTGTGACAAGGTAAGTGTGTATTTTAAATTTAAAGGTTTTTGGGTATTCACTTCACAAAAAGCAAATAAAACTCAAAATTGCACTGTAAATTGCCTTGTGCAAAACCCACACCGATCTCAAAATGAATGAAAGACCGGAAAAGAGTTGAAAATTCGTGAAAATTTGCGTTACACGAAACTACACCGTGATGGATGGTAATAGAGTATAATTTCGGTCGTAGAATCACAGCACCGTTCATATGAGGTGCACCACACGATCACTCATCTTCATAGAAGCGGGTAGATGGCAAACAGCAAAATAATGCAAAGCAAACATGGTTTTAGGAAGACACTGCAAATAGTCAACCACGATACAGTACGTCCAGCAGGTTTTTTAAATAGAAATCTGTTATTATCAGACCAATCTCTAGATTTCAAGAAAAAAATCTAAATTATATTATATTGTTTTAGGTGGTTAAAACAGGTTAAGAATATATTTTCCTTATATGATGTTTTTTTTAAAGACAGTTGTTTATATTATTATAATATGAAGATTAAGATCTACATTTCTATTAAGTCTAAATAGTTTTCTAATCGCATGATTTCCTTATTAGTTACTTTCAAATATTTTCTACCTTTACAAATTCGATAGATTAGCGTTATGCTTGTAATGACCCTATTAACTTTCACGCTTTGAATGGACTTGTTTATTGTTATTTTAATATTTTTTCCATTACCTTTGAGTTCGCTCACGCGGGGAGACGTCGGCACCAAAATTAATAATTATTATTTCTAATAATAATAATACGCGTAAAAATGAGTCGTGTTGTGCCGACGTGTCGCCGCGTATCGCCGTGACCGCTTGTGACTGGGTGTGTCGTGACCCAGGAGTACACTGAAGAGTTCCGGGACATCGCCAAGGGCAAATCCAAGGAGAGCCTGCCCACGGGACCGATCACACTGCTCAACCAGCGGCCAGTCAGCGAGGATGTACGTCTGTTACATTTATGTTGCGTTGACGTTGCGTACGCACGACGTCGTCGGCGATACGATAATACGACTCTCCGACATTATAACACGCCACTCAGTTTCAATTATTCTCCAGTTTATTACACTGCTAGCAGTCACGTATACACAGAAAAAATCGAATGCTGTAGTCATTTATTGCAACTGATTTATAATAAGTTGATTCAATCAACAATAATTAATAATTAATTAATAATGAATTTCCACACTTTGAAATTAGAATTTTTAATGAAGTTGTAATATTAACGTTAGTGGCTTCGGAATTATAGTTAATTTACATAATCAATACGGATTTCACGTGAGTATTGGAATAACGAATTTCTAATAAATAATACTCCGACTAAAATGCCCAGTACGCAATAAAATTAAGCCCCTTATCACTTATCAGTGTTTAACACGTGCTTACGCGACGTCAGAATAGCACCAACAAAGCAGGAGAGGGTGCTAATGTATATTGAACCATAGTCAATATTTGAAACATTCACCAAGTCCTTTTTTATTTCGTTTTAATGATAGAGATCTTGGCAGGATAAAATATTTTTTATTTTATTTTAATACTCTGTTGCAATATCTGGTACATAGTACGTTGGCACTCTCATGGGATTAAAATGAGAATGAAATGGTTACTAAATTGTGGTACCGAACGGCTTTTTAATACCAGCATGTTTGAAATCCGGGTATACTAGTAGTATTAGATTTTTCCGGTGTCGAGGTCATTCTCATTTCGATCTAAAAACAAAATATATTTTATTTAAGCTTGTTATTATACATTTTATTTATTTTATTTATTTTATTTTTAACATTATCCCTCGATGTTGCATGATGGATGTTGCTTTACAATTAGTATGCATTTTGGCATGCCTCTTAACTTACCCACACATCTACAAGTATCGTATGTATACCTGATTTATTATTATTATGAGATTTATAAATAATATTGATATTTAAATATAACATGAAGATTATATATTTGATTATATATTTGATTTATATTTGCTATGAAATAATTAAAATGATATTTTTGAAAATTAAGTATCGATAAGTGACAAGATACAATAATTGTAAATATTTCTGACATTTACTTAATTTCATTTTACAGCAATGAACTGATTTTGCGTAGACTATTTTAATTTCAGAATATTAACTGAACAATAATAATTACAAATTACAAAAAAATGCACTAGGTTAAACACAACTAAGCAAAATAAATGTCGACTAAAATAAATCAATATTTGTACCTTGTCGCATTATTGTCGCCTCAGAATTATTCCGAGTTGTAATAAAATTGTGCGGTAATACAGGAGCTACCTCCCATCATCAACAATAAGTCAAACAAGACGAACCACGCGGAGCAGCCGCCGCCGGCCGCGCCACCTGTCGTCAACAACTCCACAGCTAACAACACCATAGACAAGAAGACCATCAGCGCACCCATTGCTGTCACGTACGTCGAATTCTATTATCTACTCTTGTCTATTATGATAGAGGTTTTATAGTCACGAATTGTATTCAAAATCTTCGGCCTATTGGAGAAGCTGTTCGGGATATTTTTCTTTCACATGATTTCATCACATAACCTAAGCTAATGATTCCTGAACGGGTAGGCAGAGGTTGACCTAGAGCACAGACGGCTCGTCGAGCTTATACCATAATGCCGAGCCCATCTTCATATCGAACACAGATTTTATCGAATCCTCATTGTAAACTGATTTCATCTTCCCATAAATATTAAGCTTTTTTTTCGTAGTATAGTTTAGCTACTACTTCAACGCGGTTTTTTGTGAGACGGTTGTACCTGGTACTGCCCCAGTCGAGCCGGCGCTTTAGACTGAATAAAGTGGCTCTACCACTAACCAAACGTCCGTTAAGCTTTCCTGTTCATCCCATATCCCTCCAGTATAGAACGTCTAGAGATCTACGCGTGTGCCGATCCTCGGGCTCTGATTCCTCGCTCGGAGTCTCTCGGTGGACATCTGCTGAGACTCGCTCTTCGCTCCAATATCGAACAGAACTCGCGTTTCACTATCACCGATGTGAACACTCAGTTGCTTCCTACGTTAGTGAACTACAATTATGACTGCTCTGTATCATGTATAAAGAGCATT
The DNA here is from genome assembly GCA_905332985.1 of Mimas tiliae. NCBI lineage: Eukaryota > Metazoa > Arthropoda > Insecta > Lepidoptera > Sphingidae > Mimas > Mimas tiliae. The sequence goes on from HG995259.1 coordinate 7,327,031, forward strand.
TTGTATTGAGATTAGTTAGCTAGTACGAATAGAAATTCGTGTCATGTTGTAGGTGATTAGATTTTTTTAAAATTATTGATTCTAATTAGTACTTATTTTCTAGTTGTGTCATATTAATATTTAGTTGTATTATATAAGGTTAGTTAGAAAGGGTCTACTAAGCCGTGGCCAAGTTAAAGTGTCACTGATAAGTTTAGAGTTTAAACCATAAATATCTCAGGACGGTAGGCAGCGGCTTTGCTGTGCCCTGTCATTGCAGAAGTCTATGGGCGGCGGTGACTACTTACCATCAGGTGGCCTGTTTGCTCGTCTGCCTATACAGGCAGTAAAAAAAACTCATAAAAAAATATTTTAAGTTTCATACAAAAAAAAAACAATATGTTTTTTTAATTCACAACCATGTCACGCGAATTTTAAGCTCACCGACTTAGATGTCAAATATAAATTAAGTGCAACGCGGAGACTATAAATAAAAATACAGCTGATCATAGAGTTTTGCATGCATAGTTATTTATTAATCTCTAAACAGCAATATCTCTAAAACTATTGGATTTATTGAAAAAATTGCATGTACAAAGTTGTTCATAATTCGAGGTACTTTTATGTCCTAGCGACTCAGTACCCATTTCTTCCGACTAACCTTGTAATTATTTATTTTGTCGTCATCACTCCATCAGTCTAAAGTATCATAATCCATGTGCTTATTTATGTATTTACGTTCAATCAGCTTTTAACATGCATCTCTTCGAATTTCAGTAACGGCACAGCACCAGCCCCGAAATCAGCGAAGACTTCACCAAACAAGGAGACAGCGGGTGGCGGTGGTGGCGGTGGTGGCGGGAAGCAAGACAACCCGTTCGAGGAGGATGACTGGGACGAGGAGTCAGGAGGCGCCCTCACCGACACCGGCGAGCCCGGCGTGCCTGTACGTGCACTGTACGACTACACCGGCGCTGAGAGCGACGAGCTCAGCTTCCGACAAGGTACTGTACTGTGTCGAGCGATTCCAAAACTCATTCATGTTCCTAATAATAATAACAGCCAACAATTTGACAGCCTCCGTGGTGCAGTGGGTGAGTAGCCGGCTGCGAAACGAGAGGCCGTGGGTTCGATTCCCACACCGAGACAAATGTTTGTCTAATCCACAAATATTTGTTTCGGTTCTGGGTGTTGTGGGACCGCAAGTCCCTCATATTTCCCGATACCCACGATACAGGTTAACCTAGTGTGGAGACAGGACTATGTGTGTGACTGTTAGGTGTATTTATTATTATATAATACCAGCTCTGTATTATACACGTCACTGCTGGGCACGGGCCTCTTCTACTGAATGAGAGGGGTTAGGCCTTAGTCCACCACGCTGGCCTAATGCGGGTTGGCAGACTTCACATACCTTCGAAATTCTTATGAAGAACTCAGGTATGCAGGTTTCCTCACGATGTTTACTTCACCGTTAAATCAAGTGATAATTAACAGTGAATACACACGTAACATAGAAAAGTCAGAAGTGCACGCTCTTGGAATTGGTTTCGAACCTGCGACATTCATCGCGACAGTCCGTAGCACTCTCCGCTGAGCTATAGCTGCTATATTCACATTAGTACGCAGATAAATCTTAAAGTACTAGCGTAATATTCAAATGTCGCCGACTACACTGACTTTAAATATTTTTTAAATAATTTCCGCTTTTGTTCATTCTCTCAATCTGTCCTGTATGTTAACATAGAGCGTATGTCAGTCCTGTAATTTTACCGCTCATTTGACAGGAGTAAACTATATTTTGCCTAAGTTTAGTTCGTGCCAACGGAATTGACATTACTACCTCGTAATTTTTTGGTACTTGTGATGTTTCGATTTGATTAGTCAAATTTAATCTCAATATCCTATGTCGATAAATATCAACTAATAGTTGTGCGTCACTATATCATATATTTAATTATTTGCAGGCGACTTATTCGAAAAACTAGAGGATGAAGACGAACAGGGCTGGTGCAAAGGACGCAAAGATGGGCGCGTGGGTCTGTACCCCGCCAATTACGTAGAGCCTGTGGGTCACTAGTGCCGCGACCCCCCTGCATCCCCCACGCCGGCATGTCATCCACTCGTCAACACAATTCGTGCATAATTCTAGATATTTCGGTCAGTTTTATTTTTGTGTAGATGTTTTAATTCCGAAAGTTTAGTCTAGAAATGATTTTTCAACAATATCGAAATAATTTTAAAAATAAATAAATTCAGTCACGTGATTGTATCTAACGCCTTTAAAACGACCATATGATGTCTATTACGTCTATGCTTAATTGGATACAAAATAATACCAAAATTACCGTAAAGCGATGTAAAATCGTTTCTAGATCTAAATAAATAAGTCATAAAAAATTACATTGATAGATAATGCGTGACAGATTCCCTATAAAAATGTTGATTTTTTTATATGCGCGAGTCACCAATTAGTCATTATTGTTATACATAAAAAAGCCGGTAACTTAAGTACATTAATTTGTAACTGTTCTGTAGTTATGTTTGTCGATAAATTAGTTGTAATGGCACATCGACATTGACACGATGATCGATTTCATTCAAGAGCGTATTTTATATTTTACAAGAAAATATCGACCGATGCAAAGTTGTTTTTATAGTATTTGTCTGTGTTATTTACTTGAGAATTGTTGGTCTGCATATTATAAGATTATGCTGATATAAATATAATTTTAACATCCTGTATGAGTTTCTCGAGAGGTTTACTATTTGTTGGCTGTAACTACGCCCCATTTTATTCGGACAAAATATGTATATAATGTTATATAAATCTCTGCGAATTTTTGCCTTCAATGTGCGCCTTAGTCTAGATATTTTAAGAGTTATCACCTTGAACAGTATTATAAATATATATTCGATGGGTAAACAGAGAAATCATGTATTTTAGACGAGTAGGCGCTCTTGTGTGAATCGGTTCATTTTTTATAAATTATTCATCGAAACATTATTGATGCAAACGAGCTCTATATAAACATATTCGAAGGAAATCTTACAGCGAAACTTTTCGATTCGACTTTATGACCTAAATTTTGTACATTTCTACATATTATTATATAATGGAAAAAAAAACTTAATTGCTGTTTGTTTTATGCGAATATTTAAGTCTGCAAAATATGGTACGTATTTCGATGAGATATCTTATGTGTGTAAAACGATAAGTAATCGAAGACTAGTGATATGCTGAGATTATCGATGAGTTTTAATTTTACATATAGAAATAAATAATCGATATTATCATCATAGCACGTGTCGATTTGCATGATGGAATGCTTATCGCAAGTAGCTGTTCAAGTGCTTGAACACTGCAGCATCAACACGTTATCTGCCAGGCGCCTAACTCCTTCATAACATTGTGACATGCCTCGCTATTGTTTTTCGGATATGAAATTAGGAGATACGATTTGCACGAAAACCAAAAATGTTTATTTGTATTAGTGACATTATTTTGTGTTAATGATGCTTCGAGAACATAGTGGTAAAAGATTTTATGTGTATATCGCTCGACTCCACCGCCCCCGGGCGGGGCGCATGTAACTTAGCTAAGCCAAAAAGTGTACGCCAATACATAAATATAATAAAAATAGGCAAACCAAACTTGTAGATGGCAATGGGATATATATTTTGTGATATAAACTGTCGGTGGTCGTCACTGCACTGGTAGGTGTGGTTGTGTACATACACGATTTATTATATACTTGTCGTGAATAAATATTTATTTCCCATTGTATATAATGTATAATTATTGCTGTAATGTGAGCGTTTAAGTTTTAGTGCGTGTTCAACACCGGTATATTTCGAAATGCCGCTAATATTAGCAATGTATGAGGCGATGTGTAGACGGTATATCGATGTAGAACATCACTAGTTAATTATAACGAGGCGGGCGCGAATATGTTTGGACTGAACACTGGCCTAATATTTTTTAAGCGGACAATTCTTGGTAGCTTCCATTATTGTTACGTAGGCCGTGTGGGCGCGTCTCACTGTTGGATGGTGCTATATCGACATTCGGCAGACCTCGGCCGACGCGGCTGTTGTGAACGAAATGCTGTTAATAATATGATACTGTATAATAACGTTAAGAGTGAAATATAAGTCGCAAAAGGTCTGGTGAAGGCGTGCGCCACGCGAAACTAGCGCCCCCTCGCACTTTAGTTAAATATAATAATTATTAATATATTACGAAGTGTTTATCTTTTCTTTTCCCTTTTTTACCTCGTTTTAAACATTTGTATTGTAATTACGTTATGGGAAGTCATTTACAGTCGAGGCTGAATTTTAAAACTTGACCCGATCGTGTCGTGTCCGTAGAGTAGCTCATTGTTTTCATTGTTATGGGTTCAGAGACCTCCTGTGAAAATTATTTGTATTATATTATTATCAGAGAGAGGGTGGTTTTGGACCACATATATGTTAATATATTATTAATATTGGTAAAATAAAATTGTTACATATGACTCGATGCGTTTTATTTAGTTATGTATGTCATGAGATGAAAATTGACATCACATTACTAACTAGGTATATACAACAAAATACAATTTGATTTAGCACAAAATTTTCAATGTAAATTGGAAGAAACTTCCATGTAACCCTAATTGTCACTTAAACCTTTATGTTACTTAATTATTCTGCTGTCAATATCCCTAACGTCAAATAGCATAATATGTTCTTACACGTCGTGTAGGTAGAATAAGTATACTGGACTCTGGTTAAATTTGTATATTATTTTATGCGGAATAGAAGATGATACGAAAATAAACCCTATTGTGAAAATTGAGTCAAAATTGGGCCGCAATCAATATTTTATTCATTGGTAAGCATATGGTGAGAACATCTAGTGAGATGTGAAGCTAGTGAGCTTCCTCGTACACCTGCAATGTAATGGCCATTGCGAATATTCATGTCTTATTTGGTATTACCAGCTGTGCATCCTTTTTATATTGCTTAACAAGATTATATAAGTTCTGACTTATTCTTTATGAGCGGATTCACAAATTTCTTCCAGTTACAGCTCATAACACTGCGAGTAGATTAAGAAGGCTCCCATTAATAAATAAATAAATACACCCAACAGTCACACCATAGTCCTGACCCCACACTAGATAAACCTGTATCGCGGGTATCAGGAACTACGAGGGACTTGCGGTCCCGGTGTGGGAATCGAACCCACGGCCTCTCGCTTCGCAGCCGTCTACTCGCCCGCTGCGCCACGGAGCTGTCAATTCATCATTAAATGTTAATATTATATTAAAGCCTCAGATACTTATGTAAAACAATAAAATCGTTTATAAAGATATCGAGCAGTCAGCTGTAAAGTAAAAACGGACAAAAATGAGAGAGACAAAGTCACTGATGAAGAAAATTAGGAAATAATTAGAAGTAGAAATCAACTTCTTATAATTATTTATATCAAGTTTATTCAACATGTAATCGAACGATCTTCTGAGGAACTAGCACGACCACTTCCGAATTATTATTCGAATCGTATAGCATTTGAATAAGTTTCAAATATTTTTATGACATTTCGATACGAATACGTTTTCCAAGTTGTTCGTGCTAGCCACTCTGGTTTATTTAAATTGTGCGTTTATTCTCGCCGTTGGAAAACAGCGTAAGCATAGCACTGGTTTCCAAGTAAAACAAACTACAATTGACAAATTGCGTCACTTATGCAGGGCAGTTCCCTCCGCGCGCGTGTACTGTCAGTGACGTTTCTACGTGCTGCTAATAAAAAAATGATTATATCGTGTTTGGAGTTCGATTACCGGTTCGTGAGCATGTCTAGTTGTGCGTTATTGATTTGTATACATCGGTCTGTAAGTTTTGTGCGTTTTAATTTGGATTAACGAAATAATTAGCGAATTATTTCTTCGGTAAGTACTTTTATTTTTATATTGAGGGTATCATAAAAAAATAACTCGCGCGGTCGAACACAAGCGTTAATTGTTTATCTACATACATTTACATACGCAATCACGCCTCGAATCCCCGTAGGTGTAGGCAGAGGTGTAACCAGTACACCCTAATTCCGACAACCTTATTTCCGTCCCATGATGTGATATCCAATATGAGCGTTTGCCATACCGAGCACAATTCCATACTCGGGCTGGTGTATTTCGTGATAGAAAAACCCATATCATTTTTACCAGACCTGGCGAAAGAACCCAAGACCTCAGCACAGCCGTCATTCTGCGTAAGCATTAAACTACACCACCGAGACAGTGAAATTGACAATTTTAGGTATAACTGTTTCAAATGATAACATGACTAAAATAAAAATAAACCGCGATAAAATCCGTATAAACTGGTTTTATTTCAAAGATAATATAACTGTTTGTTTACCTTTTATTATCATAAATAACTTATTTTGGTAAATTTATTCTGTTTGATCAATGACTTCAATGTATTCTTCTAGGCCGACTGTGTGGTAGATAGAAATTGCGCCACTGAGTTACGTCCAATTCAGCGTAACTCAATATTACCATCTCGCTTACTATTAACTACAACCCCTTTCTCGCTTCATGTCAGCTGTCAAACTCCCGCGTTATGTGGGGTAACTTTAGTTCTAAACAGCCCATCTAGTAGTGAAGTCTTTGCGTTGATATGTGGATTAATAATGATGACTCATTACGAACACACATAGTACTAACCCCCCCACACTAGGATTACATTTGTCTCGGTGCGGGGATCTAACCCGCGGCCTTTAGTTTCACAGTCGGCTACTTGCCCGCTGAGCCATGGAGGCTGTCAAAGAAAGGGTGGAGCTGCGTTATGTCGCGATTATGTATAAGCTAGATGTCGTTTTAGTCCAAGAGCAATATCAACTCGCGCGTTCACGTAATAGTGGTGGGTACAGCTTGATTACAGTTCACGAGCAGGTATGTATGTATCTGGCTTAAACATTTACACACTCTGTGTAATCTTATGAGTTATGACGTCACAATGTGCTGTCGCAGCAGTTTCCACTGCGGTCTGAAAGTTTACGTCGTGAGCTGAGCGATGAGTTTAAAGTAACAACTTTAAATATTTCGACCCTGTTGGTCCCCAAGTACACCATCTCCGGCATGTTTTACAGTCGCTTGTAAGTCAGAAAATTATAATCGATGCCGAATTAATTAATTATCATCTATCGTTTTGTGCGGCAAATATCGTTCCACTGATACCAAAAGACGTTGCGCTGTCGAAGATTTCACTAGTTACAGTGCACCCCCGGTGTATCAATCACCACCTAGTTATTACAGCCCTTCGGGGGGGTTAATTATTCTCGTCACGCCGCGCCATCCTTGATTACCCTCATGGCTCGGTCGTCAGTGTTCAGACCTTATTTATGGAATTTTAGTTTCTACGATTATTTAACAATTCTTTTGCCATAAGATTGCTCGTTACCTGGCTATGCCGACGACGATCTTTTGCTAATTTACTCGAATAGTATCTACTAGGTCGGGCCTTTGAATTAAACAGCGAAGTGCTTGGACATAATAGAATGGGATGAACGTAAGTCTAACGTTTGCTCCTCAAAAAACCTATCAATTGCTTATAAAGAGCATCTGAAAAACACAGCCGCAAGTTAAATTTTATAACATCATAATTAAAAGAAAATCGATTTACTCACCTTAGTCTCACTTAAAATTTTATAAAAGTTACAAACAACTTCAATCTATATTAAATCTTCTGGAGCCTGGAGGAATTTCCGTAGATACTTTCCTGCGTTTTTGCCATACCTACTGCTGGAATCAAGATAACCCCCGTGGTCATGTATATCTGGCTTCTCCAGTTGCACGTAAATATCCTTACACTTGCGGTTGGTACCTCCTTAGTTCATTATTTTATTTTGTGTCTTCCTTGCTACGAAGGTTTGGAAAACATATATATTTTCAACACCTCCCTATCCTTTCTATTTGAATAATTTCGTTGCGGAAAAAAAGGCAGCTTTACATTCCCAGAGACTCGCCGAGCTTCAGTGCTCGGTGTGAAAATATGTGTGCCACTGTCGATCTTGGCTTACAAGAGTTACAGTGGCGGATGTGTGGGCGGTATGATCTTTTTGTACAAGGCTACAGTCTTTTGGCACGCCTCTCTCTTATAAAAGTTGTTTTTTCCTAAATACGCAGCCTTCGTGGCGCAGCGGGCGAGTAGCCGGCTGCGAAACGAGAGGCAGTGGGATCGATTCCTGCACTGAGACAAATGTTTGTGTGATCCACAAATTTTTTTTTTGGGTCCGGGTATGATGGGACCGCAAGTCCCTCGTAGTTCCTGACACCCGCGATACAGGTTTACTTAGTGTGGGGTCAGAACTATGTGTGTGACTGTTGGGTGTATTTATTTATTTAAATGTGTCGTGTATTTTTTATCAAATGACTTTAATGTATACTACTAGACCGGTCGCGCGGATAGAAGTTGCGCCACTAAGTTACGGTCAATTCACCGAAACTCATTACTATCTCGCTTACACTTCACTAAAACCCCTCTCCCGCTCCCTGTCTATCAGCTATCAAACTCCCGCTTTATGTGACGTAATATTACTTCTAAACAGCCCGTTTAATAGTAAGCATACATTGAAGTCTTTGGGTTTATCAATAAAATACAACATTACTTTAAAATCTCTTTATTTGATGTTCGCGATGCACACCTTCTCATGTGGTTTGTCACTGATTTGGTCTAACGTTGTCGAGGACAGTGAAGTCATAATATTGCACAGAAATACGAAGATATAGAAATTTCACATACAGGTACATTACATAAATAGTTTGAATACCTATGCCAAGCTTACTACCATCGTGGCGTCGCATGAAGTGTTCAGGATCGGAATTGCTAGTCTTCTTTTCTTTAAAATAGAATATCTAAGAACTTGTTTTTCTTTCTTTAATATTTTATTTGACTATATTCAATTACTACATCGAATTTAAAAATTAAATAAATCAATTGAACAAAGTATGTGTGATTTTTTAACGGTCGAAACATTATGTTCCTCAACGGTCAGTAGGTTGAGTATGCCTGAAGCTATTGGATATACACTGGTTGACCGCGGAACGCGACTTCCCGGGTCCAGCCATTATGGCGGGGTATTCACCATATTGTGTACGGTGGCTATCCAATCGGTTACAATATGTTTAGGGTAACTTCTCACCAGCAAATTAAATATCTTCCTTCCATACTGGCCTATAAATGATATTGTAATATTGTGTTAATGCACTGTGTGATTGTAACAATTACAAAATCTTATCGAAAATGCAGTGTTATTTATCGATATATTTTTCCCTAAATTCTTTAAAGGCCATATACTTTCATAATATTAAACTACTGTTTACTCGAGGTAACACAAGGTAAGCACAGTACATTCCAAAGAACTGCAAAGACGTGAACGTATCGATACATCTATTAATTAAATAATACAAGGAACCACTTCATGCGGTGCTCCCAAACGTAAAAGCGTCAGCGCAACGCTTGCATACAGTGAGGCCGACGTATAGAAATTGTAAAACTCGATCTCCTTACAAGCCAAAAATATTCTATAAACAGTAAGTCCGCGGAACCACCATCGTGCCATACACAATATTCTATACCAGATTAGAATTATCTAAAAACTCCATTAATATTCCATAAAAATGTTTTATGAAACAAAATATCGTTTTCAATCGAACATTATTTTTTTAGACTATTTAACTTACGAGTTGTTTATAATAGCATGCATGACATGTTTATAATGAATAAATAGGCATTTATTCATTATATATTATGTCCTTTAGCTATTCTCAGGCTCTCACTACGGCTCTATAGCCGCAGAAACTATCAAGCCAAATACAGTACTAATATTTTCAACCTAACTTTTTTATACCTTTTCATGAATGCCATGTCTATAAGGCGTAGCCATCGAAACCTGTATTTAATTTTTAATATCACTGACTGGCTACATTAACGTTCTGATGGACGGACGTGTTAATGAGCCCCGTAGAATTTTAACACAATTATTTGATGGTAGTTCCGCGCAGCACTGCCGCATACAATATGATAAATTGTAATACGTGCAAAATTACTTGGCCGGGTGAAGTAATGTAACCCGCTTTCTTCGCCTATCGTCTCCAAAAACGATAGCTGTAAGGCGAGCAGCTCGTAAGTAACTTCGGTCAAGTGAAAGTTGCACGTATTATTATAGTGAGCCACTGCGTTGTGTGCAGTGTGCAGTGTGCAGTGTACATTCTGTACCGAGTGCGTTTGGCACGAGGCTGCGGCGCGCACGCTCAACTAACCGTAACTATCGACAATGATGCGCGCTCACACACCAAACAACCAAACTTATTCACACTGTTACGCATAATTATTTGTTTGTCAAATTTCTATAATATAAGACATTTTAAATTTATTTTTGTCATAAATAATAGATTAACATAACAAATTATATTTATCGAAGACAACGACAACATCGACTTTTGTCTATTTTTTATTTCTAAATATATTGATAATACATACGAAATTGAGTGACAAGGTGAATAAAGCTTTACCAACAGACAAATATTTAAATAGACACCGTACATACTTCGCGTGTAGACATCTTGGGCAACTTTTGCACCCTATATGAACTAGTGCGCAGTTGACGTTACCCCAATGACGGTAGTAAAAATATGGCACGCTTGGTTTCATACAGACTGAAGTGCGTACGTAGTCTATCTGGATCCATGCCTGTGGTTATAACTAAAGCATTCACATCGCTGTAGAACTTGCTAACTTGCTGCCAGCGCGGCGCAGCGCTGTAAATCGCTTCAGCTAACATCCTCCCACTCATAAGCAGTCACTAGATGTGATATTCATTTAAATGCAACCCGTTCAAGGTAGAAATAATTTTATTTACATAACAAATAAACTTAACGCTGCTATGGTGCGCAGGCTTATCAAGAAAATCACTATCTAACTTCTAAAAATCTATTTACTTCATGAATCATGTTAAAGTACATAACCGAATTACAAAGAAATAATTTAACAATTGTTAACACTACCTGCTCTATAACCACATACGAGATATTAAACAAACATACAAGGTAATTTGACTCATAGCATAATTAATCTTTTATTGCAATTAATCCTGCGCACCACAGTACCTAAGCTACAAATAACATAACTATGATAATAACGGGCGCATCACATCGATGGCGCTTGATATGTCCAACGCAAAACGACGTATGTACTTATTTACAAAAGAGGAATAATATAACGTACAAAATAATATCTGAGTATATAACAATGTTTGTTGTGAGATGTGTGGAGTGTGTCTACAAATTACAATCGATGCTGAAACATCACGTCTGCCGCTAATGGAAGAATTATTTAGGATATAACTAATCACAATTTAACTACAGCGTCATAAACTCTATCTTTATCCATATCAGTAGTTTGTATTACATTGTTATCTTTTATTTTACGATATATTCCACATGTAGAAACATTTTGTAAAATTAATTGTGTTCAAAATGGTTTGACAATGAAACATGAAATCGCATAGTTAAAGTGACAGAGGCCGACTAACCAGCAAGTGGCTCACCTGATGATAAGTAATCACTACCCATTAACCATATACCGAAAGAATCCATCCAATATCCGAACCATAATGGACGCGTTGCCGACCTTAAAGGAAAGGGTCAGGGATTGGGAAGAGGAAGGAGATTTGGGCTTCCGGATGTCATATAACACAATTAAAATGACATAGTTAGATGTGAATGTGAAGTTAAATACAAAAGATCATTATAAAATATAAATCGAAAATAAATTATCCAAGATATTACAATTATTACTATGATTAATATTAATATACAAACATCACTGACATTCGATAAAAGATTCCGAGCAAGCACATTAATTAACTACATCACAGACGCGAAATGACAGCGAAAGTAAACGATGTGACACACACGACGCCACCCCACGGGAGGCTCATGGGCATGAGATTCCCAAATTAAACGAGTATCCACATGTACATTATCACTAAATCGTAGCGCTCTACACACAGGACGTTAAGGGAATTTATCTAGCGATAACATGCCGACATTTGCCAATCTACATTCTAGTTACAGTAGTTGATGAAAAATTAGATAATAATATATTAATAAAAAAGTTCGAAGACATTATGAGTATATGAATTAGTTTTAGCAATATAAGCGGGGTAATAAAATGCAATTATTTGTGCTATAAAACCGAAAAAATATTGTTATAAAAACTTATCGATATTTTGGTAATATATTTTTTGATGTCAATTTTGGCAAATGCCGGCAGATTCAAACTTTTCATATATCCTAAAGCCCATTAATATAACAAGCCTTTAACTCATTGCGGATCTTTTAAAACTAGATAAGCTATGCGTACATTGAGTCGAGTTGGAACATTTCTGATATATTGAATAATTTTGAATTCAAAGCCAATAACAATAAAACAGTGACCAATTAAAATAAATATTTTTTTGATAGATTTTTATGCAGTTTTTTTTATTACTTGTTTTCGACGACATTCAAAGGACGACTTTATCGAGCAATCGCAGCTGGCATTATATCGTTATGTTTCTTTTATTAATTTTAAAATAGATTCAACAATTTCGTTTTATAATGCATACATGTATGCAAACATAATTGTTTTTTTTTTATAAAATGGCTCAATAATCCCCAACTCGACCTCTCACCTTACGACACATAAAGATAAAAAGTAGTTAAACTAAACAAATAAACAGTAGGAGCATAGTGGAACGAAACACTTTACATAACAATAACTATTTACAATCAACAATATATCTGCAGTATAATCTAACTCGAAGAAACCACTGACACACACATTCATTGTCACCTTTGTTTTTATATCCCATTTTAACGATATTCGTTGTCGATATTGGTCGATTTAAAATTTGGACCGACTAGACTGATCAAAATGTTTATTTAATAATAATTTATTGGACTATTGTGTATTTTAGTTTACAACTGTTAATATTGATGTCGATATTTATCGATATCTATGATTTAATCGAAGCTAAATATCTACTTTTAATTGAAGTCTGTAAGCTCAAACACCTGTAGTTTTGTATATATTAAGCTATAAACACATGTAGTTTAAAACTATATAATCTACTAATTTCTATTGGTATTTTAAACGGTCTCAAAATAGGACTAATCGATACAAAAATATAACCGCATACAATTCTCAGCTCTATCTATGGATTTAACATACTTCAAAATACATTGAGCATTGAAATTAAATCAAATTTTAAATACCAATATCGACATGATCAATATTGGCTGCGGTTTGCGTTTATAGCCGAGCAGCAGCCGGACGGTTCACTGTAGACACGCCTGCAGTTTCTCGATCCATTCCTGCGCCGCGTTCGCGTCGCTCGCGCAAAAGTTGTACGTACGACGACTTGTGCGTAACTGAATAACAAAAATACATTCATTCATTTCAATATTTTATAGAAATAACTTTTACATATTTATATATAGTTTAAGTGTTATTAAGTAAAAAAATATGACATTATATTTACAATAATTGTTAGCTTATGGAAAATTTAATTTATGCGTTGACATATTGTGCGTGCCTAAAGGAAGTTATGAAAAACTATCTAGTTAGACCTATTTTTATGGGTTAACCAGTCTGAAAGTAGTTTCTATGTTGATAAAAATTACTTAGATTTTAATTTTAAATGACCGATAGTCAATACTCACATCGAAGAATGATCTGTCGTCGCACTTCTTGGGTGGTCCCGGTGCGGGTGCCGCCTGCGTCACTGTAATTACCTCCGCCAAATCTGGTCACATCATATCAACATTTAATATTATGGTTTTCGTCATTTTGTACTATCGCTTTAAATGTACCTCTGCCTACCCCTTCGTGGATACATTGTTAGTAGACACAATAGGCGCAAAAAAATTTGGTCGGCCTAAAAAAATTCACCCTGCCCTTTACGCCTTTCGTCACTTTTTAATCTCTGAAGACAATAGCTGAGACTACCATCATGGCTAACTTTGGACCAGACAATTGTAATTGCGCATATCGTATTATGGTACCAGATTGCATTAGACTGACCAAGTTTATTTAACGACATTTGGAAGCTATATATTTTTTATGTAGAACTTTACTCAACTATACTTTAGAAAACAAACAATAATAGGGCATATCCTATGACCTATTCCAGTGACAGACCAAAATCCACCACGCTAATAATAAAATAACTTACCAATAAAACCTTTACAATGTGAGTCCTCCATCGCGTCGTAGTATCTCAATTGATGCTTTATCGAATCTAGAACAAACCACCTGGAACAATGAGATGTAAAATGAATCTAACTGAATCTGAATGAATGAACTATCTATAGAGAACAAGTAATGTGAATATTAATATCTTATATAGCATCACTATAAACCTCAGTGGTTTCATCGCCAGTCGCTGGCACTCTTAAAGTTGATTATAAATTATTTAATCGAGGAATTTTTTTTTTCAATACCTTTGTTTCCATCCCTTGAGTAGCGCCCCCCGTTTGTACAGATGCCCTTCATGCGTTCTGTTTTCGGCCACATTCGACGAGAACTGTTCGTAGTACTGTTGCGACGACGCTTGTAGTGTGCCTACACCTGATAAAATATGTTTTAATATCAAATAACACAACTTATTTGCACTAATGATGATATGGTCAAATGAGTGCATAGTTATGTTGCGTGCACAGATGAGAGATAATATAGTACATATGACACAAACATCGATCTGTATCATATATATATAGAATACAAACATGTCAATATGTACTACGTAGAACGACGTTACCATCGCAGCACGCATAGATTTTATAGTGCGCGTTGCGCTGAATATTGAGACTATACATAAGTCGATATTCATGGTTCGTTGTGAATGATTCATTCATTTCGATGTTATTATGATGCGTCAAATAACAATTTTATATACAATATCAATGTTAGTTTCACTATTTAATCATTAAAGTAATAAGTGTAAGTATTGATAGTCTTGCGTTGTGTTTGTAGTATAGTAGTGTATTATTTCGTCTGCTACGCGGACGACACACTTGTGACAGCGACGGCGAGATCCTTCCAGCATGCCGCCCTGCTCGCCTCTGTGGGTACGAAGCAGTTGGTGGGCAGGATTCGGCGACTGGGCCTCACTGTGGCCCTGAACAAAACCGAGGCCCTTTGTTTCCATGAGCCTCGGAGGGGGCCACCTATGGAGGCCCATATCATTGTGGAAGGGGTGCGGATTTCCATCGGCTCAACCATGAAACACCTAGGATTGGTTCTTGATAGCCGGTGGAATTTCCGCGCCCATTTTGAGAAGTTGTCACTGAAACTGGTTTTCGGTGCGGGCAGCAGGTGCGCTTGGAAGCCTGGAAGGTCCCGGCAACTCCTGCCGAAGTTTATATGCTGGATTCGTGCGGTATATGACCCTACACGGTTGTCCCGTTTGGGCCGGGTCCCTGAACGCCCGCTTCGTGGCGCTACTGCGGAAGCCGCAACGTTTAGTGGCGCAGCGGATCATCAGGGGCTAACCGCACGGTCTCCCGAGGCGGCCTGCCTGTTGGCGGGTACTCTCCCAGCAACTCTCAACCGCGTTATTTTGGCGGGAGGAGGCGTCCCAACGCAGAGAACGGTTAGCTCCGAGGGAGATTGCGGCCCGATTTCGGAGCCACCGGGGAGGAGAGGCATGCCAGGCTGGAGAGCCCAAGTGCCGGTGTGAGGACGGTCGCGGCAGTGCGTTCTGTCCTTGTAGAGTGGGTTGTCAGACGCCACGGTGCGCCTACTTTCCGGCTGACACAGGTCCTGACGGGTCACGGATGTTTCGGCTCGTACCTGTCTCGGATAGCCGGGAAGGAGGAATCTGCCGTGTGCCACCATTGTGGCAACTGCCGCAAGGACACGACACAGCACACCTTGGAGGAGTGTCCAGCTTGGGACGAGCGCAGCGCTCTCAGAGCAGTCGTCGGAGGAGACCTGTCGCTGCCGGCCGTAGTGCCTGCCATGGTCGGCAGCCAGAGGTCTTGGCGGGCGGTAGCCTCCTTTTGCGAGTGCGTCATCTCGCAGGAGAGCGCCGAGCGGGATCGTGAGCAGATCGATCCTGCGCGCCGCCAAAGGCGACGTAGGAGGCGCCGGGGTGACGACTGACCGGCGTCTCCCGCCCTGTGGAATGGGGGGGCGTTTGGAGAATTCCTCCACGGTATCTCCTGCCTGTTGTAAGAAGCGACTAATTGGGGCTATCGGGGGTCGCAGGCGCGCAGCGAGCAGCCGGGGGCTGCCATAGCGCCCATTCGTACGTCCCGTACGTGCGACCCTGGGATGGACGGCAACACGGGTGGTCAGCCTCGTGTCTGCCGTTGACGCCGAGGGCGTCCTTCGGTGCGCGGGGGCTTCTGAGACCCCCGACAAGGAGACGGGCCGCTAGGCAGCACCGCGCAGGGGCGGTTCCGGTAGCAATTCTTAACATAATCTAAGGATATTCCCGGGCCCGCTCCACATGCGCCGAAGAAGGCCACCGCGGGGTTTTAGTTGGTATGCCGGTGTAGGTTGTATATATAGTGTTAGGGACTCGGCCCAGCGGTCGCCCGGATTTACCATCTCTCCCGGGTGGCTTAACGTTGGGTCCTAAGACCGGTGAACCCAAAATAACCGTTCCGCCTTCCCCGGGGTGGGCGGTAGCAATAATTCGCTTTCCCCGAGACAAAAACAAATGTGGTGTATTCTTGTGTAGAGTGTAGTGGTGTGTGTGTAGTGAAGTAGTGTAGTTGTAGTGGTGTGTTGTAGCGTAGTGTAAGTTGTAGTGGTGTGTTGTAGTGTAGTGAAGTGGTGTAGTTGTAGTGGTGTGTTGTAGCGTAGTGTAGTTGTAGTGGTGTGTTGTAGCGTAGTGTAAGTTGTAGTGGTGTGTTGTAGTGTAGTGAAGTGGTGTAGTTGTAGTGGTGTGTAGTGAAGTGGTGTAGTTGTAGTGGTGTGTTGTAGCGTAGTGTAAGTTGTAGTGGTGTGTTGTAGTGTAGTGAAGTGGTGTAGTTGTAGTGGTGTGTTGTAGCGTAGTGTAAGTTGTAGTGGTGTGTTGTAGTGTAGTGAAGTGGTGTAGTGTAGTGGTGTGTTGTAGCGTAGTGTAGTTGTAGTGGTGTGTTGTAGCGTAGTGAAGTGGTGTAGTGTAGTGGTGTGTTGTAGCGTAGTGTAGTTGTAGTGGTGTGTTGTAGCGTAGTGTAGTTGTAGTGATGTGTTTCGTAGTAGTGTTTTGTAGTGCAGTTAAGTGTAGGTAGTGTAGTGTGTATGTAGTGTAGTGAGTATGTAGTGTAATGTAGCGTAGTGTCAGTATTGAGTGTTTTGTAGTGCAGTTAAGCGTAGGTAGTGTAGTGTATGTAGCGTAGTGTTGTGTAGTGTATGTAGCGTAGTGTTGTATAGTGTATGTAGCGTAGTGTTGTAGTATTGTGTAGTGCAGTGTAGTGTAGGTGGTGTAGGCTTGTGTTGTTTCGTATAGTCGTGTTGTGTAGTAGTAGTGTATTGTAGTGTAGTGGTGTAATGTAGTGTAGTGTTGTGTAATGTAGCGTAGTGTAGTTAAGTGTGTAGTTGTAGTAGCGTTGTGTAGTGTAGTAGCGTTGTGTAGTGTAGTGCAGTAGAATGTAGTAGTGTATTACCGTCATTATTGCGCATGGTGTCGGTGTCTGCAGCGGGCGTGGGTCGCCTGGTGCACGGCGGCGCGGTGTCGGCGCATCGCTCGTGCACGCTGGCGCCGCACTCTGCGCACCGCACGCAGCGCACGCCGCCGCCGCCGCCACCGCCGCCGCGCGCCGCTGTCCACGCGGGGGAACCGCACGCGCCGCATCTGCACAACACGCAACACGCAACAACGTGTCTGATACGTGATAGCTCACTTGGTTTCAAATTACTCACTTCATCCAACCTCTACGCCTCCCGCTGTATTTGTATTTATGGTGGGGACGTCTGCGAATTGCACAGACGAATGATCGGCTTTCGTTAGTGGAATTTTACCTACTTTACGCCTCCCGTTACCTTGCAGTCAAAACTTGAATATGATGAAAAAAATCTTAGTGGCTTCATCATCCGATGCATACCCAATTTCTTCAGCAGAATCCTGCCTGTTGATCGTCGAGAGATGCCATCTCTCTCGGTGGTCGACATTATATCTACCAGATGTGATCACTTTGCCGAGCTAAGATAAAAAATGTCCTAACTCAGTAAGTCCAAGTAAGTAGTAGTTATCTAACCTGGTAGCAGCAGCAGTATGTGTGGCAGGTGCAGCGGCTGCCCACCTGTGTGTAGTGCCCCCCGCCCCCGCCGCGACCACACCGCCGCCCCCGCCCCCGCCGCCGCCCCCGCCGCCGCCGCCTCCCGCACCCGCCGCCATCCTCCCTCGCACCAAAACCTCCAACGTACTGCGCTTGTGCCAGCCTAATGTTGCACGACGCACCACGCCACTGCACATCGATGAATTACGCTGCAACAACGTAATATGCATTAAATATATTCAATCATCTATTTTTATATCAAGGAAGCGAGCAAGTCTGTCACCTAATGTTAAGTGATCACCATGGCCTAAGAACATCCACAGTGTAAGAGAAATGGTAGGTGCATGGCGGTCACTTGATATCACGAAGTTCATCTTCTCTCTGGTATAATAAAAACAGTTTACCTGTAGCTCGACTGTGTTGGGCAGTTCCAGCTGGTCCCATCTAACACGCCACTTTTGCGGCAGGTGGCCCAACTCCAACTCCAACTGACGGATCCGCTCCAAAAGGCCGGTGAACGCATCAGGCATGCTTCGCGATATGCTGTCGTATCTGCAATATCGATAACAATTTTCATCACTATCGACATTTTTTAAGGTGCCGAATTCATATATATGTCGTAAAGATATAATAAAACTGGTTTACATGTCTATATACTGAGGTCCTATGATTTTTTTTTTGCCTTGCGATTGCGATTTTTTTTCCTTGTCCATTAGTTTCCTTCAGCTTTGCACTATATAAGCACATAGTGAATCGGTGTGAGCTCGGACGGGCGCGTAATCACCTGAACTCGCTCTGATGTGTAAACAAAACAAGGTTTTTGGTAGCTGGAAAGTTAATTGTATTTTATGCCAGTACTTACCCCGCGGTGACGACCCTGCGCGGCGGCAGCGGCTGTCGGTCGTGATCGAGCAGCTCCAGGTCATAAGGCGCGCCGTGAGATAGCTCCTCGCCTGTGTAGTACTGCCAAACCTCTAACGCGCATACTGATGATACAGGACGGAGTACCTGGGGACGGCAACAGTGTAATGCCGGTTAGAAAGAGGAAATATGTACACACTTGTTCACTCGCAATACCCGAGCGTATGCGTTCATTGAGCAGGAACGTCTCGTCGGATGATGAAGTTTTAAATTTTACTGAATTAAAAAAGTTTAGGTAACGTTATAATAGTAAAAAATTCTATAATCACTCACGGGGTTATCGAGATCAGGCGTGTATAGGAAGTTGTAGAATATCGGTGACTTCTGGTGGTGTTTATCGATGTAGTCGAACAGCGAGTGACCCATATGTGGTGCACGAGGCGATGACCCGCCGAACGAGCCACATCCCCCGCCACACTCCTCCTCAGACCCCGCGCCAGTCTCCACACCCTAGGGACATATATACAGTGATTTATTCAAAGTTCAAAAATCGATAAAATAATATATAGGCGTTACAAAAGTATGCAGATGTTACTAAAATATGCTACAATATTTCAATCACACATAATTACTAATTAGGTTTAGGTAGGGGGGTAAGCAGCGGTGCTAAAACAGCTAAAACTAGAGTAGTAATGGTATTAATTATATATTATTTCATAATCTTAAAATCAACAACGCATCTATAATTCCTCATGTCATATGTCATGGGAAGTGATGTCTTACCATCACCACACCATCAGGTAGCTCGCTCGTTCGTTTGCCTCCTCCTCCTTACACAAAACAATGTCTAAGAGACTATTACTATACAACTTGTAAGCTTGCTCATAAATAGTAGCAACATCACTCAGAACTCTGAATTACAAATTACTGCACTGTGCTTATCATTCAGAGGCATAAGATATTAGATAATACCCAGTAATTACACGATTAACCCTTTTTAAAATCTCTTACCATCCGACTGGCATCGGCTCTACGGTCGTCAGCGGCGGTGATACCGAGCTCTGCGCGTTGTGCTTCGCTGTCCAGTAAGAACGTACGGAAGCGACACGACACACTGTGATACGCCACGAACCGCAGGTAGTACTCGTTGAACTCGAACGCTAGTGGGAACTGCTTCTGAAGCTGTATAATCGAATATGTTAGATTAGTATCGATACATGAGTAAATTATGGATAAATTATTATCAAATACATTAGAAGGTACAAGCTACGCATTCAGGATAGTGTTAACCATTTTTACAGAAAACAGACGCTTTTATTTTTAAAATAAAAATATCTAAACTAACTTCCTTTCACTACATTAAACACTGTAAGTCTCTCGTTATCACTTTGCCGAGTTCACTTATAAATTACATATGATACTCATAAGAAATGGTACTATCATCGTAAGTTTGTTTACGTAATACCAAATCGGTGTAATTCAATATAAATTTCAATTTACACATTAGTTTTTTTTTCCAACTATTGCCGTACCTAGTCTTAATATTATATATAGTATTGGTTCCGCTATTAACGAATACGCCTATATAATATGAGGTTACTCTTCCGTAATCAGTTAGCTAAGCTTATCGACATCAAATTGTGCTGATATTACAAATATTTTTAATAATTTTATTACAAACTTTTGACTACCTAGATATCTCATTCGCGTTTTCCTCGGGAGTAGGATAAAGGAGGTCTGAGATGAATTTACAGATTTTCATTTTCTTATTTCAAGGTACTCACCTGGTGCACAGCATCTAAGAACATGAGGAAGGTTGGCGTGAACCCCTGCTGCGGTGTCGCAGCTATGTTCGACCGCTGCTGAAATTTGTGTCCCATTGCTAACCACTCCTTCTCCACTATTATTCTGAACCCTTCTAATGTCCTGTAGTAAGGCTCTAAGCAGATTTGTGCTAAAGATGATATCTGGAATAGAATAGCAATGATTATGAAACTTTTTCTGTCTCGTTTTTTGACTATGCAATCGAGAAATGGGAGCTATTTAACATATAAAAAAGAATTGACACATATGTGTCAATTAGTTTAATCAGTGTTTTGCCTCTTTCAATCTCAAATGATTTGACGTAATAAAGTGAGAAAACTTCAGTTAAAACACAGATTAATAAAGTTTATAGGTAATCATGAATTAAAAAATAGATAACAATCTCCCTAAAGAGGTAATAATTAATAATTTTTGTAATAATATAGCTAATATTACTTGTGCAGTGGCATCCCATCCATCTTCTAGGGATAGCAGAACCGATGATCCTTGTAGGTCGAGGAGATCAACCACGGCTCCAGACAGCTGAAACAACTGCCGAAGCTGCCACAGCCAGCCTGATTCTTCTATCAACCTGCCAAAATAGTAAATTGTGTTTTAAATATAATGTACTGTAATATAGATACGTGTCCACATAGACCTTTTTAAAAGGATATGATGAAAAAAATGGTACCGGCACGATGGTGAGCATAAACCTCGCCAGCTCAGTAATTCATTTATATGTTTGGCGTAATAAAGAAGCGCAGATACTTTACGCAATTGGCTCGTCGTCAATTGGGCTTCCAACAGATCCTACTGGTGTTCATTTATGGTCATCACTCGTGCCGGTAATTATACTATGCTCAATTTACGGTTTTTCTGAATCAAGACCTGCCACGTTTACTGTTTTAACATGTACCGATTTTAAGCTCGGCGAAAAGGGTGTACATTCGGCTGTAAAATTTAATTTCAATTATCACACCGGGACAAAATGTTGTGTGATCTGCGAATGCTCTAGGTACCGTGGGATCGAAAGTCCCTTGTAATTCGTTAATAATAAATTTAATTGTTAGGTGTATTTTTTGGGTTCGTACCTAAGGAATCCAGGGTCATCAGGCTGTGGTGGTGCTGAAGGTACTGCAGCGCGCATGAGTTTCTTGAAGGCATGCCTGGTGGCCCTCGCCTCGGGGTACTCCACAGGCACGAGCTCAGTCCCGGCGCAGCCCGCACAGCCGGCGCCTCCGCCCTTGTCCGTCAGCACGTACAGCGCCGCGCGGCGACCCGAGTCACCTACGGACCACCACTCACCCGGCTGGCTGCCGTGTCCACCAACTGCGACAAAGCATATAAATTACACGTAACTCTATTATGTCTTTATTCTATTATGACTCATGTTTATATAACAAGTTTGACTGTAATCGTGATCGCAACCAATTCGCGGTAATCGATTAGTGTAAATATTTTGTAATTGAATTTGCTGTAATATGGATACGTGTCATCATAGACCTTTTTAAAAGGATATGAAGCAAAAAAGGTACCGGCACGAATTGTGAGCACAAACCTAACCAGCTCAGTATTTCACTTATAGGTCTGATTGGCGCAGTGAAGGAGCGCCGGATACCGATGCCGACTGTGATGTAGCAAAAGTTCACCCTTGCTACAATTACTCACCGGAGTCGACGTCTGCAGTGGAGAGTCGGTGTCGCACCTGGAGTTCCAGATGCGAGGGCTGGCGCCGGTCCTTGAGTGAGCCCCAGCGCCCGAAATGTCTCGCACCCGCTGAACCCTTGCCCCCGCTGCCGCGACCCAGTACGCTGCAACAAACCACAGCAGCAGATTACTTGATGGGTTGATCGTCAAATTTTCAGTAGTTAACATAAAATCTATCAAACATCACATTTTATGGAATGTTTACTTGTTACTAAATCCGGCTCGAAGGATCAAACATGTACGGTCTAACGTTTCTAATATGAACTCACCCAAGTGTTCCAGCCGCTTTAGTCAGTAGGGGAGTGTGAGTCGGCTGCTGGTCTTCACAACACATTAGTAACGAATCCAGACTGAGACTGGAGTCCTCGAGATCGCCGCGTGACGCCGGTGTACATGCCACAATCATCGCCAAATACCGTTCCTGCAATATTGAGTATAAGGTGTGAGAAAAAATTGCAATTTTTGGCGAATTTGTAGATTTTATTTCGGATATCGCGGCTATTGTGCGATTTTTCATCCTATACAACGGGTTATATAAAGGTATGATCAAATATAATGTTCACAGTATAATGTACGATACTGCTAGGGCATAAATCATCCATTTTCTTTTTTATCGAATGAGTGACATGTTGATATTAAATTTGTACCTTTAGACAACACTAAATTATAAACATTTGAGTTTTTGTCTCACTCCAGCATTGTTATTCTCAGTCTCGCACTTCACCCAGATTAAAGGGATGTGGTTGTAATAAACGAGTGATTTAAATTATCGTGTAATTTTAGGACGTCAGAGTTTTCGTAAGATCCGGTATGTAAACACTCACTGAGGTGTATATATCGATCCTTAAATATGACCACACCTTTCTGTAACACACTGGATTCTTAGGTATTGATTAACGAAGAAGTGTTGTTTTTATTATAAGTAATAATAAAAACCTGTTCCAAAGTAGACGTGGTTTCGGTGCCGCTTTGCGCCGCGCCTTGCGTTTGATGCGTTGCCTTCAACATGCCCATAACGCCTTTGTGATTGGATACTGCCGATCTGAAATCCGATGAATGATAATAATTATCATAAGTGCATTAGAGGGGTTGACGTCAGGCAGGCGGCTGGTCGTAAAGACTACAAGCAAAATCTTTCTACTGTATTAAAAACATGTTGCGCCGACCCCACTGCGAGTGGGATAAAAGCAGGTGGAAGAAGAAGAATTATCATAAGTGCAAATAATTCAATATCGACTAATTTAAAATGATGCCGTTCGTCACTTGCCATTCAATTATGAATCTTACTACACATAGAATTAAGTATTGCGAGAATTGATAGAGTTAATTTTTTAAATTGCACGAGCGATAAAAGTTAGAAATAGTAGTATACATCTTAAAGTTACATCTTGATATTGATAGAGTACATTTTTTAAATTGCACGAGCGATAAAAGTTAGAAATAGTAGTATACATCTTAAAGTTACATCTTGATATTGATAGAGTACATTTTTTAAATTGCACGAGCGATAAAAGTTAGAAATAGTAGTATACATCTTAAAGTTACATCTTGATATTGATAGAGTTAATTTTTTAAATTGCACGAGCGATAAAAGTTAGAAATAGTAGTATACATCTTAAAGTTACATCTTGATATTGATAGAGTACATTTTTTAAATTGCACGAGAGATAAAAGTTAGAAATAGTAGTATACATCTTAAAGTTACATCTTAATAATAGGATTCTCTCTCCCGTGACCACGAAGGCTGAAAAGCTTTCGAAACGTCAGGACTAAAATAAAAATTAAACCGCGATAAAATCCGTATAAACTAGTTTTATTTCAATGTGTAATATTCGCGTAAACCTAGGATAATAATATTCATTATTCAATAACGTGGTGACTGCATTACGAGATATGGCGTAGTCTACCTTCAAAGTGATCAAATAAGAGCGTAGATATTGTAGAGTGGTACAGTACCTGGCCAGCAGCGCTCTAGTTCTGGGATGTCTCCAGGTAAGCACGGGTAGACGATGATGTCTGTATGCACGCGCCACTCTCACCACACACTCCTCACCCGCACCCTCCGGCACACACACCACCGCGGGGTAACTGACAACATACAACATCAAATGATCAAGTTCGATTAAAACTACATGTTTGGTAGTCGATTTTTTTTTATGAAACTTTATAAAAGTTATAAGTACTGATAATTTACAATAGATAGGAACAAATAAGACGTGATTACCTCCTACATAGCGTATAAACTGCGTTTGCGTGCGTGAGTCTGAAGGGCGAGGAGGCGAGTCCGAGTCTGGCCCAGTCACGTGCGTATATCCGTTCGCGCACGCGCTCCAGCGTACGCGCCGCCGGGGCCTCTGTAGTCTCACTACCGCCAAGATCCAAGTCTTCCACTGCCAACAAAACCAAGTATTTTTAATCTTTCTCGGCCTAAATTGTTTATTAAACAGACGGCGTACCGAAGGCGTTTCGATTTTGTAATGTATGGGGTCGATTGAATCCAGTCACATAGAAATGCAAAAGCGAAGCGTAATGAACCATGTATTTCAATAGTCATTTTCTGTTCTCTTTTTGTATAATGGGCGCGAAATAACCAGGCGGGTCTGAGGTTGCCATGTCACTCGCCCTCTGCGCATCAAATAACTTTCCGGTTCATAGATTACTGAACCCAACCTAATTCTAATACAGTAACTTATTTACAAGTTATAATTTAGAGGTAAGTTTCAACTAACTATTACAACCGAAAACATGGGCAAGCTATGTATTTATAACACTACACTACTCACATGACAACGTGTCGGCCGACAATGAAGACATCAAAGGTGGTGACGTCAACGATCTCGCGTCAGCCGATGGCAGGACGTACTTCTGTCGTTTCGATGGCTTTGGTTTCAAACCCGCTTTACGCGCAGTCTTCAATAGAGTTTTCTTCGCAAATCCCCTGTAAAAATATTTTTAGATTTAATTTTTTGTAATTTGGTGTATATTCATATACTTGTCTGTCAAAATTTTGCCGACTGTCGAGAAACGCACGACGACGTTATATTTGGACTGCATTGTCTTCGTCTTCCACCTGTCCTTATCTCACTCGCAGTGGGGTCGGCGCAATATGTTTTTAACACATGTTACAAAAAGTTTTACGACCGGGCGCCTGCCTGACGTCCACCCACTGGGTATGTTTTTGCAGTGTATTGTAATGTGGTGAGTTTTCCGGGATGTGTTATAGAGTAGTGAGTAGTTACTTGAGCGTGTGATGCTTGTGATGGTGCGTGGCGGCGGGCGGCACGGGTCTGGTCGCCAGTGCGAAGTGCAGCAGCGGATGCTCGGGGTGCCGCAGCCGCGCCAGCTGCTTGCGGAAGCTCTCCGCCTGCTCGCTCGTCACCTCCTCGTCCAGCGCCACCTATACACAACATACGGAATAAACTAAACACATTACAATAAACATAAATTAACACACATACGCACTCACGCCTGTTATCCCCGAAGGGGTAGGCAGAGGTGTAACCAGGACACCCGCATTTCGCCGAGCCTATCTCCGTCCCTTATGTGATAGGGGACGAGCCTATCGCCATACCGGGCACAAATTCCAGACTCCAGGCTGATACTGAGCATTTCGTAAAAGAAAACCCCAATACCACTTCACCCGACCCAGGGATCGAACCTGAGACCTCAGCGTTGGCCTCAATCGTAACGCATACACATTACAACTGCGCTACCGAGGCATACGGAGAAAAGTAAAATATCTCTAACAACAGGACCCCTCATTAAGCTACATGCTAAAATATGGCCAAAGCAGTTCTTGCTAAGCAATCAAGTACTCTTGCACTAAACATTAAGAAATACTTTACTGCAGCGGTGGAATAAGACATATTCTTAAACCTTTACCTACTAACGCATTTTAAAGACCTTCCACATCTAAATATAGCAAGTTTTTAAGAATTCCGATACTTTAACATTTAGAGAACAACAACGCAACATACTGTATGTTGTAAAATAATAACTCAATTCTATTGAATTTGAATTACTGATCATTAAACAAATAAGACCAACATAACTACCTCGCCTCCCTCCGACACGAACGGATATCGACAAATCGTTATCCATAAACACAAAATATACTAAGATTGTTTCGAAAACAGTAATAATTGACGTAAATATATACATTCAAAAGTTAGCCGTCACATATACCTTAATAAGTTGGAATGTAGCAGATCTGAGTTGTAGTCCTTCTTGTAGCGATTGTTCTAAATGCGGTAGATAATGTGTCCGCACAACCTTCTCTCTCGTCAACGAACATATCGGAAACGATCGTATCACAGTCTGTTCACACGCTGGAAATAAAAGTAACTCTTAAATTATTATATTAAACAGTAGATAAATTAAAGTTACGTTGAAAAAATATCTAAATTGTGTTGAGGCTTAATATGTTTTGTTTAATCGAATAGATTATTTCAGTTATTTTAATAGGATTGTAAGAAGCCAACAAAGGATTTCCAGCGGCCATTTGTTCAACTCAATAATACTACTTTCTCTGGTTTTAATGTCCTTCAAACCGAAACATAACAGTGCTTAAACACTGCTGCTTGACGGTAGATATAGACAAAGTGGACTCAGTAAGTCTCACGCATACGAGGGATCTTCCACCTAGTAAATCACAGATAATTATGTAGATATAGACCAATAGATCGTCTTTTTTAACATCAGATTTAGAAGTTAGTTGAGGCCTATGGTAATGTTTTTAAGCTGTTGGTGTTGAGTTACCGTATGGGTCTGTGGGCGTGCCCTTGAACACGAGCCTGTAGTTGGTGAGGAACAGCGCTCCCTCTGCCGGTAGTAGTGTGGTGGCGGGGGCTCGGCCGTCCGTCACGAGGAACGCTCGCAGAGCCGGGGCCGCGCCAGCCTCGCCGTGGCACAGACCCGGGGCCACTATACGAGCCTTAACACACAAATACAACATATGAGCAAGTAAAAAATGTTTTATCAAAAAATTATGAAACGATACAAATTCAGCCGTAGGCTGAAGTTCTTGATGCATCTTCTCACACCAAATTCCAAAGCATGAATGTAATTTATTATTTTATTGACGCGTAAAATAACTCTTTGTGCCTACGTGCATTTTGATTAAATCATTTATAAAACTGAATGACCAGACGAGTAAGTCGCTCACCTTGTCGTAAACGCCATTGATCTGCTGATAAACTGTAGCAACGCCGCCCAGAACTTAACATTACAAAGTACTTAATAGCACTGTACTGCGCTTGTCACATCGAGACATGAGATATTAAATCGCATAGCGCTCAGTAGTTGTTTCAATGTCTCCCAGACACAACAGTATTTATACACCGCTGATGCTGTTATAAAAGTAGATAAAACATTGGTGTCTATTCAGATAGACTCTAGTAAACACATTTCACATTAGTATGTTCTTATTTCCAGGTAACAACTGTAATTTTGTAAAACAAATCTTAATTTATGCCTGCCTCTGTCAAATTGTTGCGCATGATGGCTGACAGGTTGACAAATT
The DNA here is from genome assembly GCA_905332985.1 of Mimas tiliae. Lineage (NCBI taxonomy): Eukaryota > Metazoa > Arthropoda > Insecta > Lepidoptera > Sphingidae > Mimas > Mimas tiliae. The sequence continues at coordinate 7,355,204 of HG995259.1, forward strand.
GCAAAAGTAATATTGCCTGAAAATAAGATCAATTATAAGGCCGCAGCACCAAACCTACTACCACTCATAACTAAGAAAGTAAATCGGAATGTTCGAGCGATGAGAGCAGCTAGGATTTTTTTGCCAACAGGTCGGCGTCACGTTGGAAACTCCAACTTGGGGCGAATTGACGGTAACATTTAAGAATTATTACTGATCTCTGCGCTGAAACATAGTAGTAAATACCCATGATACAGGTTAACCTAGTGTGAGATCAGGACTAAGGCACCTATTACAGAACGATACTCAAGTGTCGATTTCCGTACACGTGATTGGTCTAATTTTAGCGCAAAACAAAAACGGACCAATCACGTGTAAATAAATCGACACTTAGCAAAGAGCTCACTTGAGTGTCGTTCTGTAATACGGGCCTATGTGTGTGTCTGTTGGGTTGGGTATGTATTTACCTTCTGCACGGGCGGTAGTCTCCTGCTCTCCCGTGCGACCGCGTCCAGTGTCTCGAGATGCATGTGCACCACGCCCGGGATCATCTGATGCAAGCAACGGACATGATCCGCTGTCACACCGCCTTCTGTACACACCTACAATGGAAAACATATATGCAGCTCATGCCTATATCCATAAAGGGGTAGGCAAAGGTACAACTAGCGCATCGACGGTTCATCGAGCTTGTTTCCGACCCATAATGTCACAGGGTATCGTATCACCACATCGAGCACAAATTCCAATCCCAGGTAATTCATGTATGATTTGCGAACACAAATTGTGAATGCCCGACCGGATTTCAACTCAGGACCTCACTGGTTTCTCAGTATGCTGCCACTAAATCAATGAGGCGGTTTACAATATAGTTATAACTTTATACCATTAAATAAAAATGTCTACAGTATCGAAACAAATACAGAAAGAAGTCTCTCGCAAGTTAAGTTGTACAGGATGTTCTATCATAAGTTATACAGAATAAGCTATAAAAAAAATGTATACCTTATCGACAAATCTGGAGACCATTTTGATGACATTATTCCCAGCTTCACCGGGATCGGCCTCTTCGAACCCTGACTCTGCATCCACACTGTCAGACTCGGCGACACTGCGAGAATATCAAAACACATCTAATGTATAATATAACCCCACGCCTATACCCTCGAAGGGTAGGCAGTAGTGCAACCAGTGCATCCACTCTTCGTCGATCTTACCTTCATCCCATGATGTGATAGGGGGCGAGTCTTTTGCCATACCGGGCATTTACCGTAGCTACCTACTGTGTAGTTAGCACTTAATAACACTATAACTCTGCATTATGAAACACAACAGTATTTATATCCAGACGAAGAAACACAACCAAGTAAATCAATTCAAATCTAATAAACAAATTCTTCAAATACACGATACCTGTTAGTGATACTATTGCTGGCTCTGTCCATGTCGTCTCCCTTCGTCTCGGCTCTTCTGCCAGCGCCCTCTAGCGGCAGTAGGAGGTACACCATCCTGTTGGCGTAGTGTATCGCTTGGCTGTATAGAGTAGACTCCTCGCTCGCTATCAACTCTCTTTGTTTTTCTGAAATATCCCTACTTGATAAGCAATCATATTTTCATTTTTACATGTATTATAGTTTACGAATCCATTATGGTATTTGTTAACGCCTCATAGAATCCTAAAGCAAGATGTTTCTTTTTTGCGTTATTGCAACACTATATCATTATTTTTTCGCCACCGACAATTACCGTTATATTTTTATTTTCTAACATTTGATCATTGTACGCGCTAGGCTCAACAGCAAATTTTGTAACTATCGAAGATTAAAGTTGATTTCAAGGAAATCTTAAGGTTTTTGTAATTACTACTCCTACAACCTTCATTTTGTCCATCTGAGACAAAACATTGGCGACCGTGACAGGACAATCTGCAAAATTGGATACGAAGAAACGTTCCGACGTCATCAAGCAGTAGAGGTCAAAAGGACGCATTGTGTATCGGACGACTAAGCCAGCCAGCTCGGTCAGCACCATTAGCACCGAGCCAGCCTTAGCATCGCAAGATTCAGCGTCAACCCGTCTACAAATCATCGGAACTATAATCCAATTCAAATTCAAACTATTGGCAACTTATTCCACCAGCAAGAATAACCATCCGAAGGCAGCATCAAGTCTCTCAGATAAGTGCCCTTCCTATTAATCATTTCCGAGCCTATCCTATACTAATTACAAGATTATTGTGTGGTTTACTTTACTTGTGCAAAGTCATTAATTACGATTGCAATTTTTGGGTACCTAAACTAGGTACAATACAACAGCCCAATCTATTTCATTTGCTTATATTTACGATCAAGTCAAGCCTAGATAAAGGAACATACCTAATTACAGTGATTTCAACAGTTTCTTTACGCAAAATTGTAAAATACGGTTTTCAAAACTACCATCAACATTTTTAAATGTTAACCGTTTTCATTTTGCTAACGTATTGATACGTCTAAAATACAATTAATTATCATAGATTTTTAACATCGTTAACATTCGAGGTCTAATTCTTCACGCTATACCACGCTGGGGTGGACAGAGCGCTGTATGTGCCTATATATGTGTGCATCTATTGAGATCGTTTACGCCGATTATTTCAGTGTGGTACGCCGCTGCTAACGACTACGCCACCGCTGAATCGACTTGCAGTGCGGTTTAAGTGCGTTGTACCAGCGTGCACCATATTCTTACCCGACCTCCGAGTGCCGCTACCGATAAGGAGTTACAGATAAGACTATTTATTTTCTTACATGCGTAAATATCAATTTTTATTCCTTCTTTCTGCATTTGAGTGTTAACGGTTCTTGGTTTGTTGTTCGTGTTACGTTGATTAGTGGTATTATTATTGAAAATAAGTACTCACTACGCATAATACAGACTATTTTTCATATACTACTAAGCTATTGATTGAAAAATAGTACACTTTACCATATAGTTTATATATATTATTATAGTATCCAAAAATGTCTTCAAGTGACGATATTAATGTAAAACAATTAAGAGAATTATATACTAAGCGTAGCTCAGTAAAAGGTCGTTTAACTAAATTCAAAAAATATTTGGATATTGTGTGCTCTTCAAAACTATCAGCGGTACAAATTAAAGAGTTACAAATTAACATACAAAAAATTCAGGTCATGTCTACTAAATTTGATGAACTGCAGGGTCAAATTGAGGTCATCAATTGCGACAACATGGACAGTGAAATCGATGAGCGTGATGATATTGAACAGATATTTGCTTCTCATCTTGCGCTTGCCGAAGATATTTTAGGCAAGCATAATAACAGTAATAACTATTCTGATTTGCACAATTCATCTCATCACCACGACTGTTCATCAAGTTGCCATGACCAAGATTTTAAGTTACCGGAAATACAAATAGCTAAATTCGATGGTGCTTATTTCCGATGGCTTTCGTTTCGCGATACTTACTTATCACTCATTCATCGAAATGAACGCATTAAACCTGTACACAAATTTAACTATTTGGTGTCTTATTTGGAAGGTGAGGCAGCGAGTGTTATCTCTAATCTAGAAATATGCGAAGTCAATTATGAAACCGCATGGGAACTATTATGCGAACGTTTTGATAACAAACGCCAACTCATCAATAACCACCTCGCGTCTTTGCTTAACTTTACTTCAGCACCACGAGAGGCTGACAAGTTGCTTCGGTTTCTAGCTGATCACGTCACAAAGAATTTACGAGCATTAGCTAATTTAGGTCAACCCACTGAACATTGGGATACGTTGATCGTTTACCTCGTTGCCCTAAAGCTAGATAATCGTACCGCCTTAAAGTGGGAAGAATATCGAAGTACGTCTGAGTTTCCTTCTTTAAAGGAATTTAAGAAATTCTTAATAGACCGCGCTGATATACTGGAAAATATGTACCGGGGTAAAATCGAAAAACTTAAGGCAATACATCCTCACTCGCGACCTCCAAATAGTGCTCCACACACTTTGAAACCTATTACTAATACGTATCAAGCTACTAGTACAGACAAGCATATCAGTCACTGTGTTATTTGTAAAGGAGATCACAGAATATATGACTGTCCTGTTTTCAAATCAAAGAGTGTTCAAGAACGAAAGTCTGAAGTGCATAAATTAAATTTATGTACCAATTGCTTACGAACGGGACATAGTGTACGTACTTGCAGACTAGGGCCCTGCCGTGAGTGTAAGCGGAAACATAACACACTCTTACACTCACCTAGTCCAACATCTAATGATAATGCAGTTGCTCTCAATGATATATCCGCTCATAGTTCAGCAAAACAGAATGACAATTCAAGTCAAGTTTTCTTATCAACTGCGTTGATCAAATTGACAAATCCCTACACTAATGAACACATCATAGCGCGTGCTCTTCTAGATTGTGGTAGTCAGTCCACATTTATCACTCAATCACTTAGGAACAAACTTGCACTTCAATCTACTACCTTCAATAATATCAATATCATTGGCATAGGCAACAACCTAACTGAAAATGTAACTGAAAGTTGCGTTGCCCAAATTAGTTCATTAAATGATAATAATTATAGAGCAGTTCAGTCCTTTTATGTACTTAAGCAATTAACAAGTATAATTCCAAACCAATACAGTGATATTAAGCATTTTAAAATACCCAAAGGTATAAAATTAGCTGATCCTAATTTTAATCAGCCTGCTTCTGTAGACGTGCTCATTGGAGCAGATTTATTCTGGGATTTGTTGGGGCTAAATGAGATATCATTAGGTTCCAACATGCCTAAGCTTCGAAGTTCAAGGCTAGGTTGGCTACTAGCAGGTCGTGCATCATTATGTTATTCGGGTAATTTTCTATCTAATAGCATTTATTGCAACATATCAGTCACTAGTGAAGATCATGATTCTGTTCACTCTCAATTAACAAAATTTTGGGAACTTGAACAAGTTGCCCAGAAACCCTACTTCAGTGAAACTGAGCGATTATGTCAAAAACATTTTTCCCTTAACACTTATCGGCTAGAAAATGGTAGATTCTGTGTTCGATTACCTCTAATAGATACACCGGACTGTCTGGGCAATTCTTATGCAATGGCTAAGAAACGTTTGTTAACCCTTGAACGTCGTTTCCGTAAGAACCCAGATCTGAAGTCCCAATATATAAGCTTCATAAAAGAGTCACCAAAACTTATTTATGCTTGTTTGTGTGCTTTAGATACAAATGCGTGCACCTAGAAGCCGTAAGCGACTTGTCAAAGGATGCGTTCATATTAACATTACGTAGATTCGTAGCTAGAAGAGGCAAGCCGGTTGAAATATTTTGTGATAATGGACGCAATTTTGTCGCAGCGTCTAAAGAAATAGGTATTTTTCTAAAAAACAATCAAGAACCAGTTAACAGTTTCGCAGACAATGAGGGCATAAAAATTATATTTTCTCAAGCATACGCTCCTCATTTCGGCGGGCTTTGGGAAGCCGGGGTTAAATCCGCGAAATACCACATCAAACGTGTCATGAGCAACACTCACTTAACCTATGAAGAAATCACTACACTTTTTGCACAAGTAGAGGCCATATTAAATAGCCGACCACTATGTCCTTTATCGCCATCTCCCAATGATTACCATTTCCTTACACCCGGGCATTTTCTGATAGGACGTTCCCTCAAGGCATTGCCAGGTCCTTCGTTGGTAGACTACAAATGCAACAATCTTCAGCGTTATCTAAGACTCGAACAAATTCAGCAACATTTTTGGCAACGCTGGCAAAAGGAATACATAGGAGAACTTCAACAGCGTTCTAAATGGCGAACCAATAAGGCGACGCTACAAGTTGGAGATCTGGTTCTTCTGCAAGAAGACAACGTGCCCCCGCTCTGCTGGCGCCTTGGAAGAGTGAGTCGACTGTTTCCTGGCCCAGATGGCATTTCCCGTGTCGTGGACGTCCAAACAACCCGAGGATGTTTTAGAAGGCCTGCAACTCGCATCTGTCTCCTGCCAACCGCTGATACTATTGACTGCTGAGTTGAAATGGATATTTCAACGAGGGGGAAGATGTTAACGCCTCATAGAATCCTAAAGCAAGATGTTTCTTTTTTGCGTTATTGCAACACTATATCATTATTTTTTCGCCACCGACAATTACCGTTATATTTTTATTTTCTAACATTTGATCATTGTACGCGCTAGGCTCAACAGCAAATTTTGTAACTATCGAAGATTAAAGTTGATTTCAAGGAAATCTTAAGGTTTTTGTAATTACTACTCCTACAACCTTCATTTTGTCCATCTGAGACAAAACAGTATTGAATACAAGCCTTTCCGCAATAAGATAAATGAAAAAAACTACGTGAAAATAATAATGGAACTGTGTTCGGGATGCTTGTTTTACGATTAAAGTTATGAATTAGAGCAACTTTAAAGAACCAAATGAAATAATACCAAGGAAGAAAGGAAGAATTTTTCTTGTTTAATTAAACGTTCACTGTTGAGCTACGCAATATAAGTTGAACTCACCGGGTGGTAAACTGGGCCATAGCCTCATTTGCTCTGCAGCTATTTCCAAAGCACTCGGCTCCTGGGCTTTAAGTAACGATATATATTCCTCATCGTCTCTGAAACAAAAAAAAATATATTTTAAGAATAATATTATTAATATCTGAAATTCGAAAATTGTCAACCCATTTTTGGTATTAATTACAAAAACGGGGAATGAAACTTATAATACTCGAAAGGGAATAATTTCAGATGTGATTAAAAAACCATGTCTATGTGTCCGTTATGGCCTGTACAATAAAGCAAACTATGGCCATTATGTTTCATACGAAACGTTTTAACTAATGAAATGAAAGCATATTGCCTTTTCTGCATGGAAAAATATGAAAAAGAAATGAGTAGTACGTTCGAGAAACATCACAAATTATCTACATGTTTCTAGAACACTTGGATCCGCTCTGAAATTTCTGGAACATTGTGTTTTAAGAAGCACAGTAACTGTCGCTGAGACTTCGTTATTACCTCGGGCTGGGCACCCTCTGATGGTGTGTGGGGCTCGGCAAGTACAACGCCTTGATATCCTTCTGCACGTCCTGGTAGAACGCCGCCTCCCAGAACTGCTGGCTTGTCCATACTTGATGTTCCTAAAACACCGATGAATATATAAATATAACAATAATAAGGATTATTATTTCACATACCTTTCTATAGTACTTTAAATTCCATCAGAATCTATAATAAGTATGCTAAAATATATCTTTTTTGTTTCTTCGATATGTATCGATATATTTTATTTTGACATATTGATATTTTTTCATGTATCGAAATCATATCAAAAACAATATTTTTAAATAATGCCAAAAAGATAGTCCAAATACCAACCCGATATATATAGATATTTTTGAATTTTGGTATGGTATGGCTTAAGAAGCATATCAGGAAGTGGCCCAGGAATAAGCTGCTACAAATTACTTAAATACGAGTTAATAATACTTGTCTCGCTCATACAAAGTCGTAAATTAAGGAGCCAGAACAAACCAAATTAAAAATGACACAAATTGACATGAAAATCAGACCTGTATGCACATGTAAGCGTATTGAATGACGCCGGTACACAGCTTCCTGCAGTATGCTGTAGCTAGCGGCAACATCGCCGCAGCTATCGAATGCTCGTCGATCGCAGTTGTAGATTGTAGTGCGCAGTTCATTAGTCTGCAAAAAAAATATATATTTATATTGAGAGTGCTTTAAACTATTTTTCTTCGTAGAACACAATCTGATACATATCTGTACGCGACTGTATATTGATGACGGTACGTAGGTACACATGATAAAAAATCAGTCAGTCAGAAGTCAGTCGTTGTATATATAGTTACTTAAGGCCGGCATAATTCGTCCGACAGTGGGGGACATTATATTTGAACTGTATCGTACGCATCATTAAGTGCAGTGTGGTCGCTTTACCGAGACAGGATAAAAACAAAGACAGGAATTACATATGTTTTTGTTTGTAAACCTTACAACTTTTATCGACAATTTGCGTCATGATTTAAAGAATGCTTTTCGGATTTGCGGGCGTTTGCCGCATGCGTTTAGAGCCGCCGTTTAATTCTATAATTGTGACGCTAACCCTATGGCACTATGATGCCCCATAGGAACACACATTAAAGATGATAACATATTGTGAGGACGTAACTTTAAACAAAGCGAGCGAACGTTTCGACTCACACTAAATTAGATGCCACCATTAGGCTGTTTTTGACGCTCCCTACGTTTAATCCCAAAGTAAAATTTTACAGTAGAGCGATTGGAAAGTTTACGATGGCAAGAATTGCATGAATTTTGTAGTTACAGCATTGGATTAAACTTGAATTTACAGCTAATTTTGATACACAAAAAGTCACTCGAGTAACACAGTGAGTGGTAGAGCCACGCTGTAGACAATTTTATCTACAGCATGAATGGGCCGGCTCGTCCGGGTCGTTACCATTGTCTCACAGAAAACCGGCGTAAAGTAGCAGCTTGTTGCTGCGTTTCGTACGGTGAGTGAGATATCCGGAGGCCCAAATACCCCTCCTCTTCCGAATCCCTTACTTATCCCTTTCCTTTAAGGTCGGCAACGCGCTCATGATTATTTTAGTATTGTGGGCGTACATGGGCGGTGAAGATCACTTACCATCAGGTGACCCACTTGGTCGTTTGCCGGCCTATACTATAAAAAAAAAACATATAGGACTGTACGTAGGGACCGTCGTTTTATCAACCGTCACGCGTAATTCTTTCATGAAAGGGTGTCACAGAAGACTCGATTGATACATATATATAGACCATATCAAGTCGTGTAATCTCACGTTTAAGGACACGCCTGCCGATGTTCACCTTGATCTCTATGAGGAAGTGCACCCTTGAACAGTGGACACAGCATTTAATGACTGCTACACATGTTATATAATGGCATATAAATAACCCATACAATTTGACATATTATCATTGATTCATTGCTTTCTTGCAACATTTATTGTGCTGTAAAAATGTATAAAATATATTTTTGTGCTTTGTTATCTACTTTTGTAGTCGTGTATGGACAGTACGGTTCTATGATCGTAAGTGTTTTTATCCCATCTTAGTAAAATAACTACGGAAGAAGTCTTCAATGCAAAAATTAAGAATATTTAAATTATTCTCACCATCATCATTATGTCCGCCTAAAAAGCAATTAAGTGTCTACTAGCTAATCTTGTAACTATCATTCGAAGCGATGAAAGGACATTAAATAAAAAAAATGTCTTCGCAGACTTCATAACAGTTTCTGATAAAATATTTGTTGTAATGTTTTAGAATGTTTACTAATATAAATTTATTTCTAAACGCTTATTCATCAACAACTCTTCATAAAGGTTGCCAGAATAAAAAGAAACTGCAAAGATAAAGCTCTGACATTACACATAATTCAAGTGGGATTGTGATTAAATATATTGTAATACTCAGTAATACTAGCTTTAGCTCACGGCTGCGCCCGTAAGGACGTCTTATTCCGGGATAAACAAGTATCGTGATCCCGGGCATGGTCTATTTGTGTGTCAAATTGCATACAAATTGATTCAGCCATGACGCGGAATCGATTAATTAACATTCACAAGCTCATACAAACTTTAACATTTATAACAGACGCTGCTGTAAGTGTAGCAAAATTTTTGAGCAGGAAAATATAACTTTTTAAGACATTTAAAATATATACCTACATATCAACATTTATAGCCATTGACACGATAGAAGAAAAAGAAGTAGGATAGGAAATAGGATACAGAGCGTTGTAATAAAAAGCCACCATTTTTTGTAGGGTCCCGGCCTATGGAACATACTGAGTATCAAGGATTACGAGCCCAAGGAGGAAGACGATTTGTACATGAACTGCGATGCGATGAAGAGGCGACTCAACCGAACGCATGAGGGTTACAACGTCACGTGTCACTTAGAGAAAGACTTTGATGAGTCGTATGGGGTAATATATTCATGGTCTGGTCTACTCAGATTGCTTATTATTATTATTAATAATAATTGTATTGTAACAATTAATTGGTCTGCTTAGATTCGGATTACTGTTAGATCCCCTGAATGGGCACCTGTATCAATCCCAAATTGACACTGTTTTTTTTATGAACGTACCTATTAGTTATAACGTAAATTATTTAAGTTTTTGTAATAAAAAAATTTATTATTAAAAAATGACAAACATTCAAAAGAACTACGACTGAGTTTCTTGGTGCTTCTTCTCAGACCAGTGGGCATTTACGAAGCACCGGTAGATTCCAAACTTGACGTGTAAAAGTGCCCTTGGCGGCCTAATTACTGAATAAATGATTTGATTTGACATGTTATAACATTAACTCTTGGAGATACGCATTATGTAACGTTTTTAGAAAGTCCAAGTAAAAGTGGGATTTATTTAAAACGTGCACTAGAAATTCCTATGCTAAAACGATTACAGTGCAGCAAGTATTTGCAAAGGTCTAACTACGGCGGGTTATACAAAATAATGCAAATTAGATTACGAAATGTATACGATTTTGAAAAAACGCAATGTTGTGCACATTTAAATCAACATACATACATACACACTCACGCCTATGTCCCATAGGGGTAGACAGAGACTACTGAGTACCACAAGCTACGATCCTGACACACCTCTTTTGCCTCTTCCACATTTATACATCTTCTCATACATTTTCGTCGGATGAGGGTAATCAAAAATATCAAATTAAAATTTTAAAAATAATAACTAATGCTGCTAATATTAATTGTAAATAGTATATTAAGTGCACCATTAGATCCCTAATCCACATTGTTCAACAGATGATGATAGACATATGTAAGAAGGTGGACGGTGGCTGCAAACCGTTCCAGATGTTAACAGACGAGAGCATCGCCCACTTCATGGAGAAATACACCAACGAGAATGTGAAAGCCTTTCTCACTGCAGCCGGAGTGGATCCTCCCGAGTTTCCCGTGCCGTCGGTACGTATTTATCACTTTAAACTTACAAATTATCGATTCCAAGTTGCGCAAAACATGATTAGTGGGTACATCTCTCGCACGCCCGCAGCGTAATGGCGGTGATTTCACTTCTGCATCTTGTATACCCTTTTTTGTTTTCTTTATAAATGGAATTGTATTTTTTTCTAATATTTACAAATAATACAATATTCAAAACATTATTTATGATTACTTTAACTTAATCTACTTTTGAATCCCTCAGGGTACATACAAAGTGCATAACTATATGATAGACTACTGCAACCTCCCGCCTAACTGTCCGTACGGGAACTACGAGGCCACAGCGTGTGTGGTGAAGGGCGCACTAAGAGTAGGCTGCGTCGCCGCCATTGTGGAATTTGTTCAGGACGATAATGACGTATGCGGTTATGAATGACGCAGTAGAAAATATGGATTACTGTCTTATGATATACTTGGTTTATACCACATCCAAGATAATAAGAAAATTTCTTAATATTTATAACTATAGAACCAATTTTATGACGTATAAAGCAGTGAAATCATATTAGAGAGATTTTCCATGGCTGTGATAAAAAGATAAAAGATTTCTTACATTAACCTAGGTTAGCAGGACTATTAAATACAGTATCAATATTTGGAAATACGGCTAACCCTTTTATTGAAATGCAAAACTATTACAACATTGAATAAAAGTTAAACTTTACATGCATTATTTATTTATCTATTTATGATTAAAAAAATAAATGATTATTCATACACAGCTTAGTGTTTTAATTTAGGATAGACCACGCTGTACAATCCAATAAAAATAACTTGGCCAGCTCGAAGTCACGTGCAGCGTCGCAGCTATTGTTTTCAGAGGGTAAAGGGTGACGAGATCACTTCGGGTGAGGTGACTAACTTAAGCCCGATCAAGTTATGTTGCGTGTATTATAAAGCCCAACTATTATAATAATAATAATAATAATAATATTAATAATTATAATATATTATAACTATTCGACTTATATTATACCTTATACAGAATGTAGATGGCAAATCACGCTACAAGAAAGATAACATGTTTCTTGTTCCTTATACGCTTAATATGACATATTTTTTGCCGCGAAGTAGCAGTGTAAGCACTGGTGTGTTTCGGTTTGAAGGACATTGAAGCCAATTAAATTACTGGGCATGATTAGACTTAACATATTATGACATGGGTGACGAGTGCAGTCCAATGCCATGCAGTGTTTTGTAATTCAAGATTATGTGTGGTGTTGCTTCTGTTTAAGGACTGCTCGTTTCATCATTCAAGCTAATAAAAAAACATTTGATTATATAACGCTTACTTTTTAATGGTATTTACATATTTTTTTTCAATACCGGATATTTTCGACAGAGTATAATTATTCGTGCACTCGATCACTTTGTATTTAGTCCAATAGAGAAAAACTGTCGATTTACTCATTGCAGGTCAACGGAAAACTAGAATGCACTCATTTTGAATCGTTTTCGAGATCTTAGTAACAACATTATGATTTATAACATATTACATAAAATTTTAAATCTCAATAACCAGAAATATTTCTACAACATCGTCCACCTATGAATATGATTGTGCCATTATATTTATTGTAATTATTATGAAAGCGTTATTGAGTATTTATTATCGAAGCGATTTTGACTTTAAATACTGGCACTAAATGCACTAATTATAATTTTATTTTATACCTTTAATTACAAATTGTATGTACTAGATTGGAATTAACCTAACAATACAAAATATATCATTTATAAACTTTATCTGGTGTGGAAGATCAAAGAATTTAAACTATGCATGTGCAACATATAATTATGTGATTGGTCGTGCAAACGATACGATCATAACAACTTATTGACACGGAACAATGGTTATTTAATGATGGGTTGTATGAAAAATTACAAAGTGTATGAAAGGGAGTAATGGCGATAGTACTACTGTTGTGCTTTATACCTCTGACTGCGGCATGGGGTGGCATGAACGATATGATTGTAAGTATTTTTATAATAATAATACCAGCATTGATAAGCAGTGATAGCTCAGCGGGTGTGGTACGAACTGTCAAGACGAAAGTCGCAGGTTTGAAACCAGCCCCAAGAGCATACACCTCTGACTTTTCTAAGTTACGTGTATATTGTTAATTATCACTTGCTTTAACGGTTAAGGAAACATCGCGAGGAAACCTGCATACATGAGAAGTTCTCCATGGATACAAGAGAACTTAATGGAAGTGGGTGGAAATATGGGTCGTATGCATGCAGAGAGAAAGGCAAGAATCGTCACATTATGATGGGAAGGAAAGAAAGGGGCGGTGACGACATTTATGAAATTTAAGTTGAGATTGACTTATGCTGTAAAATTATATTTTTATTGTGTATAACCATTTGTTATGATATGTAAAATGTTTTTGACATTTTACATATCATAACAATGCAGTGGATTTATAATTTGCAAATATTTTATTAAAATAAATGTTTAACCAACTTTAAAGAATTTAGAAAGTCCCCTCGAGTTAAACTGAACGAAATTCGTAATTTTCAACCCAGATACATACAGACATAAGTCACACGTAACTTATGTATGTCTTACGTTTTTACTGTTCTGAGGTGAAGAAATATTGTAAACAATTTTAAAGTAAGCCTCCAAATAACTAGTACACTATACATGTGTCTGTAATTCCCAGGGTGACGGCGAATGGATCGTGAGGAAGCTGTCGAAGTGCCCGGATGACGATAAGTATACCACCAAAGTCGAAATATCCAGAAGAAAAGTGAACCGGACGCATGACGGTTTTAATTTTTATGGCAATTTCGATTTCACACTGGACAATAGCCGCGGTGTAAGTTCCACAGTTCACATTCCATGGCATTTGCTATCACAAAATAAAGGTTTATACGACACAAAGCAAAAGTTTCTAGTAGGAAAATCAATTTTGTTATTATTTAATATCAATTATATAATAATAAGGGATAAGGGCAGGTGGAAGATTTATTTTCACACACCATGAAGAATAGGATAGTAGACTCGATTTTGTTTTTCCTTATTTTTATCAGAGTTAATAAATCACTATTATTCAGTGGTCCCTTCCACTGATTGATTGTCAAATGACAACAAAAGTATACATTATACACAATGAGTAATTTGATTTCACCATCATTCTATTCTATTCCACATCGAATTGTTAGTGCACAAACTAGTGTCAGAGTTTTCAAGGCGCTCGAAGGCCTCTGACTTGGGTTAACGACTGCTGTCAGTTGATAGCAGCTGAGACCAACTTTATGTACCCTCCACAGCACAGAGACGCTTGACAGACATAGACAGAGACCAGTTGAATACCACTAAGCAGTCACCCATCCATGGACTGATCGCGCCAAGAGGTCCTCGACTCGTAATGAACTCTCAATTGCTATGAGCGCCTTAGAATAGAATAACACTATTATAATGAAAGTGTGTGAGGGAGATAGCGAGATGCCACATAATAAGACCACAGCTTTGTATGCGGTTACTACAAATTAATAATATCTGCGTGCAGAAACTGTATCACCAAAGTGAAGTATCGCAGTGTACTTACACGAACTGCTTTGCGGCAGATTGGACGATTATTAATTCGCTTAAAAGAAGAAACGTAACGAAGCAGTTCGTTCGTCTGATGGTAAGCACCATGCCTGTTCATAAACAGAGGAAACACCACTCAGAAAATAAAGTATTGCATAGCACTGGAATCTACTCGTCACCACGAGACATAATATGTTATGTCTCATAATGTCCAGTAATTTCATTCATTTCAATGTTCTTTATCGGAACACAACGGTGCTCACACACTGGTGGTAGGCCGCAGATATAAATATAGTAATAATATCTACCCAGGACAGGTATACGAGAGACCTACCCACCTAGCAAATGATTATTTATAGGTCTTCATAGACGCGTGCAAGTACATGGACGGTGGTTGTAAGCCATACCAAACGTTCGCGGACGACTGCGCGTGTTGTTTCTTCAAGAAATACGCAGAGTCTAACATGAGAGAAATTCTGACAATGGCGGGCCTCGACCATCCAGATTGTCCTGTGCCAAAGGTAATTTTTATTTACTTTTTGTAACTGTCTAAGAAATTAGAATTTTATAATTCATTGGTATGTCTATACGTACCAAAGAATTATGAAATTCATTATTACAGCAGCAGCTACATTTTTACCATATTCCCAAAACTCGACAAAAAATGTGAAGATTAGATCTAACTATAGTCCCCCGTCGAGTCTCCCGTGGACCCCTGGGGGTCCACCTGGACTACTTTGGATAGAGGGTGATATTTTTTTAATAATTTAATTTAATTTAAATGTTTGGTTTTTGCAAATTTAATATTTAATATCTTTTAATGGACGAGGCAATGACGAAACTTGGTTCCCGTTGCGGGTTGTGGGGGTCAGACGGCGGGTCGCCCCGCAAAATACCAAATCGAGTGTAAAATCATGATGGGAAGGCGGACTCTAGCATTAACCCGGGATAAGGTCCGGCAGAGAGAAAAAATTAAGAATAATGTACATATTAATTTACCAGGGAGAAATGATCATAACTGACTACGTGTTCGACTACGCCACGTTGCCCGCAAAAGGTATATACGGAACATACGACGCGACCGTCTACATTCTCGATTCCAAAGTAGGAAATGAGCCACCTGAGCGTCTACTCTGCATGATATTGACCGTGGATTTTGACAAAATTTCCGATGATGAAGATTAAGTTACGGATGAGGCGAGAACCGGAGTGACTTAACTAACATTTTATTAAAAATATAATTTAAATATTGTAACTTTAGCAAAAATAAAAATCTGGCTTAAAATGGAATGACCCAGTAAAAACGTTAGTATTAGTAAATTTAAAATAATACGGCAGCATAATGGACTCATACATATTTTGTGATTAAAGTTATATTAAAATGCCATAGCAGTAACGGACTATTGGGTCCGCTCCGGCGATTACGACCTATATTACAACTGTAAATTATTGTTGTTAACTATAAAGTTCTATATAAACATGGTTTTATTCATCGAAACCTTTATGTATGATCAGATTTTTTTTTAATTTACCTGAATCATGAAACGAAATTAGAATGTGACGTAAAAACACGACACGAACGTTTGTACCGTTTGATTGTGATGGGTCGACGAACCAATCACATTAAGTTTTCCAATACAAATCTGAGAACTAACTGAATAAGAGCGAATACATATTCTCTAAAGTGGCTAACATACAGAGCGCGACGTATTATCGATTACTTATTTATTATTGGTAAACATTCTGAATTGATTTTGAACGCATCCAAGTTGATTTGGAGATAAGTTTGCCGCAGATTGGTTTTAACATTCGAGTTCCTATAGATATGCGTATCCGCATAAATTATGATATCTGCATTTGCATCCGCAACCGCCGATGCGGAATTATTGCTGAAAAAGATTGTTTGCAAGATATGACGAGAAGTAGTTAGTATTTGACACACACATCCTATAATTAACTGACAGAAATTTTAATTTTGGTCACACAACGCACTCGGCTGTCGCAAATTTCGACACATATTTGCCTTTTGTAGCTAATGCGTATAGTCAACCAAAAAAATTAATGTGGATGTGACACTTCAAATTTCCGCAAATTCATAAATGTCTGCATCGTTACATACCTAGTGAGCAACTCGTGCAAGTGCTTGGATATGAGCTGAACGCGCTAGTGAACGAGTAGATGTCAATACTAGAGATGAATGGACGCACAGTACCTGACGAGCAGCTCAAACTGGTGATGATGCAGCAGATGTTTGGGCGCGGGCAGGCGTCGCGCCAGGTCTCTGGTGAGCGCGGCTCTGGCTGCCGGAGCTCGTAGTGCTCGCAACACGCCCGCCATGGACTTGCGCGCGTCCGCGTACCGACACTCGAACAGCGCCGCCACGCACCCGCTCAGCACCTGCACCGCGACACAATCACAAGGTGCTAGCTCCTCGTATGCGAGAGGCCGTCTGGATTGCTACCACCGCACCGTCTATTTCTGCCGCCAAGCAGCAGCGTGCAAGCACAGTTGTGTTCCGGTTTGAAGGACATTGAAGCCAGTGAAATTACTGGGCATTATGAGACTTAACATCTTATGTCTCGGGGTGACGAGCGCAGTCCAATGCAGTGATTTGTCATTCAAAGTTCTCTGTGGTGTTGCTTCTGTTTATGGGCAGGCGTGGCGCTTACCATCAGGCGAGCGACCTGCTTGTTTCATCAGTCAAGCCAATAAAAAAAAAAACTCATAGTGGCGGGCCACACAACTGCATAGCGATCATCTACACCAGTGATTCATAAAGAGGATTCTTTTTATCCTGACACTGGCAAAGTGACTACACTGGAACTGATGTTAAATATAGTGCAGTCGTAAAATAATGCCGACCGTCAAATGTGATTGATTAATACACACTTATTTTTAAACAACTCTACAATTTCACGATTTCAAGTTCAAATGGCCTTAAAAGTATAAATATTAATGTTGGACTGCATTGATCTTATCATGCGCAATGTAGTTACTTTGTGGTGATAAAAGAAAAATTTCAACTAACTAGCTCACACATACAGAGATGTAGGTTGATATTTAACAATACCACTACTTATAAAAAAAAGTATTACTTCTAATCTTCTCGCAGAATTTGTGAGTAAGAGCTGTCCGTATTCGCTGGCGCCGGTCGGTGGCGCTGATAACGGCACTATCCTCGGTTGTGGTGGTCTTAAAGCTGATAATCTGCAATAGAATAAATTACACAATATTTAATAAGGTTCAATAAGACTTGGCGCCGTATTAAATCAAACTTTCGATTTCAATAGCAAATAAAATTAAACAATTTGTAGTAAAGAGAAATAATCTTAAAATGTGGACATGGAATTCTATAATCAAATTGTCTTTCAGTCATTATATTTCAAAGTTTTCAGTTTATCTTCGTTACTTACAATTAATAAAAAATTTAAATATTATTCTGGTTTAAATATTGTATAATAATAAACGAAGGTAACTGAAATCTTGTACTCAATAAACGATCTTAGTTCAATTCACCGGATAGAACGCACAAATGAAGATCCGGGATAATAACACTTCTTTCCACCTGCCCTTATCCCACTCGAAGTGGGGTCGGCGTAATATGCTTTTTAACACATGTTACAGAAATATTTGGCTTGCAGTTAATACAACCGGTCGCCTGCCTGACGTCAACCCCTCTAGGGAGAAAATATCCAGACCCGGAATAAACATTTGTGGATCACACAAACATTTTACCTCGGTGCGGAAATCGAATCCGCGACCTCTTGCTTCACTGCCGGCCACTCGCGCACTGCGCAACGGAGGCTGTCATCCGAATAATAACGCTAAGATCGTTTATTGATTATGGATGAGTGGATGGTGTCTGACTTGTGTTCGTTGTTGGGTCTGGCGGCGAGGTCGTGCATGACGTGCGTGACGGCGCGCGCGTCCAGCGTCGGCAGCGGCGGCTGGTGCACGCGCCCCGACGCGCCCGCCGGCGGACGCAGCACGCGCTGCTGGAACGCCTGCACGCAACACGCAACACACAACACACGAGTACAACACACGAGTAAAACACACATATTACATACATAGTTAGACATACAAGTATTAGTCAAGACAGTTTTGTCTACATCGTGAATGAGTCGGCTCGACCAAGTTGTTAACATTGTCTTACAGAAAACCGACGTGAAGTAGCAACTTACTGTTACGTTTCATATGGTGAATGAGATATATCCGGAGATCAAAATCCCTCTCCCTTCTGAATTCCTGCATCATCCCTTACTTTACTTACTTGAGTGGTAGAATCACGCTGTGGATGGAGTGGTAGAGCTACACTATAAACAGCTTTGTCTACAGCATGAATGCTGTACACCAAAGTTAACTGAACAAGAATGATGTAATCAAAACGTAAATTGCTTCGTTAATCAGCAGAGTGTACCATGTGCAGTTGAGGTTGACTTAAGGCCTAAATTGTTGGTGGCCCACTTAAAACCATTTTATTTACAGAAAGGTGTTCGACCAGGGTGATACGTTGTCTAATATAGATGTGAAAAGGCATCTTTGCTGTTTTATTTCGTACAATCAATGGGATTGGATGAGATCTAATACAATAATCTTACCAATTTTATAAAAATCCGCTATTAACACAAACGTCATATCAACAATTTAAAATATTAATGCTTACTTAAATAATGGAAAGCTATAAAATACCTGAGGATTTGGATTTTCATTAAGTTGTAACTGCATAGCTAAGTCCTGTATGTGTTGTAATTGTAATTCTGGGTTCAAAGATTCTAGCCTCAGCTGCTCTGGAAGATTTCTGAAACACAAATAATTCAAGTCTATAACTTATTTACTTACACTATATAACAAGTGGTTTAAAAAAATACATAGATCCAGTTTGAGGGGTTTTCCCAAGCTACCTTTTCCGCGTTCCCATTCCCGGGAAATCCCGTGAAATTAAAAGGGTCTCGTCTCGAAAATTTAGTGTCGGAGAATCCCGGGGTAGTAGGAACAGATTTGTGAATAGACAAAGTAGAAAATTAAATAAACCTAGCGCTCACGAGGTATCATAATGAGTACCTTCAATAAATAATAATAAATCGAGCTATAATACTCACTGTACGAGGTCGTCGAAGATGTCAGTGGATCGCCAAGGAGGCCCTCGCTCCGCCACCAGACCGTTGAAGAACATCGAGTCCAGCAAACGTTGCGCGAAGGGACACTGAGACAGACCCCGGCTGCCCAGGAATCCGAGTTTGTGAAAAGTCAGTACTGGCGACGGGTGGATGCGGATTATGGTCAGGCAGTGTCTGTAAATAAAAGTGTTTGAATATTAATTTCATTATAATGATATGCTCCATTTATACAAAAATCCTTTAGGTAAAAAAGGTAGAAATTCTACCATCTGTTATGCAACAAGTTTCCAAAACTATATCCGACCATGAAGGGGTGCTGTGTATGACGCGGATGTGAGTGCGGAATCGCTCCGTATGCGAAGCGGTAATTTATAGCATAATTTAAAGGTCTGAATGGTGTAGTGAGTGATTGGCAGGCTTAACGCTGATTATCAGGCAAGCGACCTGCTCGTATTGCCATTCAGTTCTATAAAAAACTACAAATGGACATGTGAACTGTCCGCATTTCATCCGGGTAAAACAGAAAACTGTCAACTACATAACACTGGATGCAAATCTTATACTTCTTCTGATCGTATTCCATAATACGTTTACAAAATAGTAAACGTATAATTTTGTATTCAAAAGATTAGAAATTAGATGGCATATTAACTTATTCTTACTTTATTATAAATAGTTCAGACTCACCTATACCCCTGCAACAACTTTGCTAAAGTCCTCATAAACACAGCCCTAATCTCCTTATCTAGCATGTGAGGAGGCGACGCGGACGGCGGTGGTGGGGCGAAGGCGGAATCTGCAGACCGAAGTTCTGGCTGAAGCACCAGCGCTAGGGCATTTTGTAAAGAGGACAGCAGCTTGCCTTCAGGTCGGGGGATGTTCACACCGGCTGGTATGTGTAAGGAACCTACGTCCAGATCTGCTACGATCACGTCCAACTGGAACACATGGAAAAATTAATCGTCGCACATTTCATAAACTGATACAGGTATAGGTAATGTTGAGTAGGGCACACAAGAGGAGACATATAATGTATATATTATATACGACATATATCGTACATGACGAAATAAAGTAAGAGCGGCTTGAAATTTTATCATGCACTACTTAAAATTTTACGTCACTTTACTTTTTTTTATTTGCAAAAGCCAGCAAACGAGCCAGTGGGTCACCTGATGGTAAGTGATCTCCACCGCCCATGTACGCCCACAATACTAGAAGAATCATGGGCGCGGTGCCGTCCATATAGGAAAGGGATTAAGGGATTGGGAAGGGTAGGGAAGGGGGATTTGGGCCTCCGGATATCTCACTCACCGTACGAAACGCAGCAGCGAGCTGCTACTTTACGCCAGTTTTCTGTGTTACTCTTTTACTATTCCCATGATGCGCACTGCGAGCGTGAAAGAGTAAGAAAGTGCGGGGCACATGCTACATTTCAACAGCCACATGAATATTAGGCGCGTCTTTATAAGTATTACGCCAATAACTCTTGTTAGATAGGGCAATACAAACCAAAGCATACTTCAAATCGCCGACCTTCAAGGCACCTCGCTTCATTTAAAGTGGAACCTTATACTGGCTCAGTACAAAAAAAGTCTACTCTTACAAATTCGTTTAAAAATCGTGTCCCACTCAACACTAGTTATAGTACTTATTTGTCTTGGATATGATATGTAGATGTGTCTATGTTTTGTTCACACGTCAGCCAAACATTACCAGCACTTACCAACTCAGACACCTCCTCCTTGAGGCTGGAATGTACGCCGATGAGGAATGGTGTAGGCGTGGCGAGGACCTCGGACAGGCCGGCGGGCAGCAGTGGGATGTACACGTGCGCGTATCGGAATGGGAACATCAGCGCAGCCAGAGCTCTACATGCAGCAGCAAGGCGCGCCGCAGCCAGTGACACCACCAGGACCTTGTGCTCGCTCATTACAGCGCACCATAGTGTCACCGCGTTGTGAATGCCTGCCAACACAGTAATGTTATTGGTTTAATATCTTACCCGTCAAAAACGTTAAGAAAATCCTATAATTGCTGAATAAAATAAATAAATAAATACACCCAACAGTCACACACATAGTCCTGACCCCACACTAGGTTAACCTGTATCGTGGGAATCAGGAACTACGAGGGACTTGCGGTCCCACAACACCCAGACCCTAAAACAAATATTTGTGGATCACACAAACATTTGTCTCGGTGCGGGAATCGAACCCACCGCCTCTCGCTTCGCAGCCGGCTACTCGCCCGCTACGCCACGGACGCTGTCAAATGGCTGAGCAGATTTTTTTTATAACTAAGAACAGTGTCGATTAATCCAGTTTTTACATAAAAAAAAACCATATTCAAATAGGCCCATTCGTTTAAGTGCTACGATGCCAAAGCAAAACACTCTTTTTGTCGGAGGATAAAAAAGATAAAAGCAATCTTAATAAAAAAAATTGAAGTGATGGTATTAATTGAAAATAGTGTGGTAAAATACTTGTCAAAAGTGTTAAACAGATCGAAAGCTGACAACGACTAAGTACATAGACTCTCATTCGCTATAGTAGCCATCTAAGCAATTAGCTACAGCTAGCTTTCAGCTTATTACCTCCAAAACCGCAATTCACGATTATGACCCACTATTGCTGTATTTTTATTATTCTTAGATATAAAATGCAAATCATGTATTCTGACACAGCAATGCTGGTTGAATTTGCATTGCACAAGTGCTCAGAGTGATTGACTTCATGTAGGCGGCCGGTCGTAAAATCTACAAGCGAAATCTTTCTGTAACATGTGTTAAAAAAGCATGTTGCGCCGACCCCACTGTCAGTGGGATAAGAGCAGATGGAAGGCAGCAAGTAGGGAGGCGGACCCTGATATTAAACCGGGATAACGCAAGGCGAGGAGAAAAAGCAGTCAGTAACCAACGAGGGACGTCGCATAATGACGGTCGTCAGAATTATTTCGGTCTATCTTAACTGGATGTACACCGTCTGCTCTGGATTTCCTAGAACGAGCCATTATAGCACGCTCGCTTATAAATCTATCATCCACATAACAGCCCTCACCAAGCAACCTCAGCAGCATGTAGACGGAAGTGTGCGTGATGGGCATCGGCGGTGCCGCTGGTGGTTGTAGCGCCTGCCGGTCGCCGGCACCGATGCTGAACCGCACCTGCGGCCCACCCGGCTCCGGCACCATCACGCCGCCTAGCAGGTTACCCACCAGCGTCTCCAGTGGCACACCTAGGTTCTCCACCCACACTGTGTAGATTATGCCTAGGCAATTCTGGAACATTATATTTTCAAATTAGTATCAAGAATAGAAACGTAAAGCAATCTGTAACTACAAAGTGACTATGATGGAATAAGATAGTACCTAATTATAACTAGCCTTTTCCGGGATAAATAGTAGCTTATAACCGTCTCCAGCGTCCTATCTATCTTGGTATCCAAATTCATTAAAATCGGTTCAGCGATTTAGTCGTGAAATCGTAACAAACAAAAACACTTTCGCATTTATAATATTAGTTACGATGATTTACAAAAGAGTAACGCAACTCTATTACAGAGCCTCCGTCACCTTTTTGTCTGCACCACAGCAGGTAGCCGAATGAAATCTTCACAGAATATGTGTATATTTAAAAAATAATAAAAAAGTATAAATTTAAGGCTGTGGGTACAATCAATCTGTGCGCGAGTTCAACTCACACTTGACGGGATTTTATTGTTTTGCATGTATTAAACATAATATATTAAATATAAACTGCTTCTGAATAGAAGAACGTCATTTAAACAAAGCAAGCATGTCGAGTTCATCATATGAAGATTAATTGATAAAATAAACTCACTCTGAAGGTATCGATGTAATCCTGCCGCGACACAATGACGAGACATTTGGGTGCATACATGATGCTGTGGTGGGTGATGTTCGGCACAGGCCTCGATGACTCCAGGGACTCCTCGTCCTGCAACAAACATACACACAGTTAAATTACGTTTGTGATTAACATAACCCAAGGATCTGCCATAGAGGAAGTTCGATTGTCATGAAAGTATATTTCAAGGCGAAGGTCCTAAATGTATACAATGGGATTAACTGGATTAGTTTCAGGGATGCTGGTATATCCTCGTTTCAACTTAACCGATTTTAATAAAACTTATAGCAGTTTCTAAACCGAACTATATGCTTTTACGCTATTGTTTTCTTTCTCTCTGTCTGGTGTTATCCCGTATTAATATACCAGTGACCGCCTTCCCATTATGATTTGACGGTGGATGTGAGGCGACCCGCCATCTGCCCCCACAACCCGCAACGGGTACTAAGTTTCGCCATTGCCTCGTTCGTTAGTCAGCAGAGTGTACCAAGTGCAGGTGAGGTGGCCTTTGGGCCTAAGATTATAATGGCCCACTTTCACTTATGCTTTTACGCTATGTAAATGTTGATAAATTCTATTCAGTGACATTTGTATCATTGGTTAAACAAACAAAAAATATAACACAGATGATTACGTGATAATTTACAATTTTAGAATAGTATAAACAGACAATAATAAGTCTAATAACAATAGATTATGCCACTGCATATAGTAAATACGTATTAAGTATATTGTTTTTATTACAGAAATGGCCCAGTCTAGACGGTACACATTATGTTAATTACGGTGTGTGCTATGTCCATATAAATTTAAAAAATGACCTTACGACATGTATACTTTAGTATCTTATAAAAATTTACTTAATAATTTGAAAAAATTAAAATATTAATGATTCATAATGTTAATGTATTAATAAAGTTCTAAGAGGTAGGTACAAGAAATGAATCGAATACTCAAACTACACTCTTTAATTCGTACATACTCATATGCACTCACGCCTGTAATCCCCGAAGGAGTAGGCAAAGGTGTAACCAATACACCCACATTTCGCCGAGCTTATTTCCGCCCCAAGATGTAATAGGGGGGGCGGCCTATCGCCATACCGGGCATAATTCCATATGCCGTAATGGCTGATACATTTCCAAATAGAAAAACCTAACATCACCCGGGGATCGAACCCGAGACCTCAGCACAGCAGTCATAACGCGTACGCATTACAAGTTACAACTGCGCCACCGAAGCAGTCTTACATTCGTATCAGAAAACAATTTAACTTTGTTTTATAGAACATCAGAAATGTTCATAGCCATAAAACATATATCACAATTTTACACACAAATCTTCACAATGGCGAAAACAATAAAAGCCACACAGCATACGGAAGTAATCCCAACTTTAATTGCACCAAGCCACTTATACCGAGTATTACCCGAATACGAGTGCTATTAAAATGGGGAAATGGGAATTTTTTGTCGGATCGCTCCCCGGGGCGAAACAGATGTAGGGAGGTGGGATCAGAGATGCCATCCGTCCGGTTTCTCTCGGATTCGTCCTAGATTCTACGGCGTACGAAAAGGCTCGAAAGTCAATTATTAAAAGGTCTGGATAGAATTTGGGAGTGTATGATTTTCACAAAAACTACTTTACATCCAAAAAAAATCAAATAAAACATATCCCTGCTAAAGCATTAGAACATGGTGTCGACTGTTCTTTCCATCTGGCGTTATACCGGTTTAATGCCAGGGTCTGCCTTCCCATCATGATTTGACGGTGGATTTGGTATTATACGGGGGCGACCCTCCGTCTGACCCTCACAACCCGCAACGAGAATCAAGCTGAGCCATTGCCTCGTCCGTTAATCAACAGAGTGTACCACGGTAAGGTTGGCTTTGAGTCTAATATGTTGGTGGTCCACGTACACTCCAACATGGTGTTCAGACCAAACATTCTACATAACCCATTTTTTTTTAGATTTTTTTCATGTCTATCCGGCATCTGCAAATATTGGTGGCAAACCCAGGGGTGGTGGGGTGGTTATACCTGTGGAATTTCATTTCGCTCGGTCGACGAGCTCGACAATAAAAATGGAGCCCGGCGCGCAAGAACGTTCCGCTTTAAATTGGACATTTAGGAATTGTAGATATATTTGTGGTTTTATGTTTCTAAAATATTGTTTTTATAGCTGAAAGATATGACATAAAGTTTTGATTGTAACATGACATGCTCAGTTTAATATCTCTCTCACTAGGATTTCAAGACTTCTCAATTAACAGCGT
Source organism: Mimas tiliae (assembly GCA_905332985.1). Classification (NCBI taxonomy): domain Eukaryota; kingdom Metazoa; phylum Arthropoda; class Insecta; order Lepidoptera; family Sphingidae; genus Mimas; species Mimas tiliae. Next base: position 7,381,044 of record HG995259.1, read on the forward strand.
AGCGATCATTTAAACCGATGGGATACCGTAAGTAACTTGAATCAATTATACAGCTTAATAGCTTAGTGACGGCTTAACACTATTACGTGTAGACAGACACTTTGAGAACTTCTAATCCGTGATGCAAACCGATGCCTAACTTGGATTAAGTACTAAGCAATGAGCTGCGATTGTTTTGTACAAAACTCCATTTAGATGAAAATAGTTACTTTCTCATACGACATTATGTAACAGAAAACAATAATTTTCAAGGCCGCGTCGTACAAATCTTTTTCCAAGCTGTACGAATGAGCCTCGTAAACAAAACTTTACTTTTATATTCATACTAGCTTTTGCCCGCGGCTCCGCCCGCGTGAAATAAAGTAGTCTAGTCGCATCAAGCGAGTCCCGTCATCGCGGTCGGTGTGAGAAACGCGCTTGACAAAAATACTAATTCTACGCGCTATTAAAAAAGAGGGATTGATCGTAGAGGGTTAAAATTTTTGGGTTGTATGTATTTTTAATGCTGTATCATAAAAAAATAAAAACAAATAATTTTGTCTAAAAAATAAAAAAATAATTTAGGGGTATGAAAAACAGATGTTGGCCGATTCTCAGACCTATCCAATATGCACACAACATTTCATACAAATCGGTCCAGCCGTTTCGGAGGAGTATGGGAACGAACAGTGTGACACGAGAATTTTATATATAAGATTTGTGTAATGCTTGATGCTATAGACTCTCTCCAATGAGGTTTAAATGTACATCTCGTGTCAAAATAATGTTCAAAAAAGTCTAGTAGATGTATTAAAATATTCGATCTCTATTTCGTTTATGTATTGTTTCACGTTCTTATATAACAAAACTAAATATTCTATAGGTACAGACCGTGCCTCAATTTAGCAATGCGTCTAGGGTGAAATTTATCGAGTGTCCCCGGGTATGTACGCAGGACACTTCCAACTGTGTCATTCCAAGGCCGTATGTGAAACTATGTTTTATATGTGTACAGTATATGTATAAGACTGGCCGCACTTGGGATGCGTATTCGTAGAAATTTTTCATTATACGACACTTTTTTATCCTGGCAGGGCAGTGACTACACTGGACGTGATGTTAAGTACAGTGCAGTCCAAATCGGCAGTCGACAGAATTATGCTTATTTAAGTTACTAGATATACAATTTCTGACGCCGGAACGATCCATGGTGGGTTTTTCACCATTTATACCGTGGTCACTATAAGCGGGTACAAAATGATCAGATACACTGCCACCAGGAAACTCATAGTCAATGAAGATTATAATATCAGCGAAGAGCTTAGAGTATAATTAAAGTTCGTATTGCCACTGTAGAGAGGCACCAAGTTTAAATAGAGCTGGGCTGGTCACGGCAGCCGCATGGTTGAGTTGTGGGCCAGTATTACTATTTTGTGTTATCTTGACACGGCTCGGAAGTGTCGCGGTAGACCAAAAAGTAGTTACAGGTATTATTGAATAGGACATACAAGAGGCATTACATTTGTCCCGTACATGATGAAATAATATAAAAGCGGCTCAATGTTCTTACATGTACTACATCAAATGTTATGTCGCGTTATACTTTAGGTATTCTCATGATGCGGGCTCCGTGCGTATAAGAGTTAGAACGAGCGAGTGAGGTTCAAGACGACACGCCTCATTTGAAGTGGTACCTTGTACTGGCTCAGTGCAAAACAGAAGCAACTCTTACAACTCATTTCAAAATCGTGTCCTACTCAATGCTAGTTGAATGGACGACCTAGGTAAATATGGCTATCTATCTTGGGGAGGCCTATGCCCAAACATTACGACAACACAAACTAATACGAAGCTATAAGTGCACCCGTTTCTCGTCTGCCTACCTCTTCGCCGTACAGGTAATTTAAAATAAACAACATCCAACAATCACACTCACAGTCCTGACATCTGATCCCAAAGTAAGATACGATTATCTTTGGTCGTGGGTATCAGCAACTACAAGAGACTTTTGGTCTCGAAACACAGACACGAATTATTATTATATTTGTGAATCACTACATCACAAACATTGACCACAGTGCAGAGCTCGAACCTGCGGCCTCTCGTTTCACAGTCGGCTATTCGGCCATTGCGACGTAGCGGCTATCGAATGGTTTGAAATTGTTTAAATTCATAGTGTATTTTTAACCGGCTTCAAAAAAGGAGGAGATTCGTTTCGTTTTCGTTCGCTTACGTACAAATATCTCGACACAAAAGACAATATGCGCGAGGTCTAAGAATCGATCCACCAGTCGCTAACCGACTTCAAAAAAGGAGGAGATTCGTTTCGTTTTCGTTCGCTTACGTGCAAATATCTCGACACAAAAGACAATATGCGCGAGGTCTAAGAATCGATCCACCAGTAGCTAACCGACTTCAAAAAAGGAGGAGATTCGTTTCGTTTTCGTTCGCTTACGTGCAAATATCTCGACACAAAAGACAATATACGCGAGGTCTAAGAATCGATCCACCAGTCGCTACTGCCCTAATAAAAACCCAATGGTTCGTGAAAGTGTGCAAATAAATTTGGTGCTGACACGTGGTTCGTTGAATTACATTTATTTGTAGTTTATACGGCCTTAGTTAAAAATTTCCTCCGCCTCGGTGGCGCAGTTGTAATGCGTACGCGTTATGACTGAGGCTGACGCTGAGGTCTCGAGTTCAATCCCTGGGTCGGGTAAAAGTGATATTGGGTTTTTCTATTACGAAATGTGCAAACTAGCGCAGTTCTAAAGTAATATTTACTATCAAAACCAAGTAACTTGATGTTGTTTTTCAAAAATTAAATATATTTATGTTGATTGTAGGTACAATATTAAAATTGCAGCAATATTTACAATTTCATACATAAAGAGTAAAGAAAGGTATATTTTCTTTTTTCCATAATCGACTTGGATGTTGATTTACTTTTATCATAGAAAAAAAACTCTCTACTCTTTTAAAACTAATAACTATCTATGTAAATATTTCGACGATTTTATCTCTCTTTCAGTATTTGTACCCGACTGGATACTGGATAGCGACCACCGTACACATGGTGAAAATATTTTGTCCTTAATAATAACACAAATAACTTTGATGGTCACTACACAAATTGTGTGCAGCACAGACGATTACAAGTGCATAGTGGACAGTTATAATAGTTATATACTTCGTTATTGTGCTACATAGACAGTAAGTGTAAATAGTGAACGTTTATATACTTTGTTATAGTGATTTAACAGTTACAGTTCTAATCGTGATTATGTCTTGACAGTTACAGTTTATATAGTGAATATTATGTTTTAACAGTTCTATTTGTGTAGTGTTTATAAGTGTCTAGGTCTTTAGTGTTTTAGTTATTTTAAAGTGTTTACAGTTACAGTTTTATTTGTTGTACATACAGTAGTATGTTATAGTGAAAATAATTTGTATTATGTGTTTTTAATTAAATAAACAGAGGGGTTCTTCTCGTCGGTATAGCCGGTGGCTAGGATAGGGAATTCCGCGATATTTTGTCCTTTTCTGACACATAGGTCCATCTCAAACCTCACTATGCGTTGGAGCGAGATGGAGCTGAATTTTGTATAAAAAGCGTGCAAATTCTTTCAGCGACACAGTTTACAGGAAAATTTCGGGCTGAAGAAAAGTAATGGAAGAATAGTAACCACCAAAAGTACCAAAGGGGGGCGTGGCTTTTACAGTTTAAATTCAGTGTTTTCTTTCCTATACAGTCCACTCTCACAGACAAAGCAATTTTCATTGCGCTGTATTTTCTTACGATACAGTTTCTGCCCGTACTGGCCTTCCGGTGCCTTTTGTACATATACGAAATATTACAGTATATGTATTGCAATTTTCATTGCAAACCACCAGTACATAAGGGCCTATAACACATACGTACACACATACCACTTACACAATACCCAACGTACGGGATACAAGTAAAGTCCCGTACATTTTGGTCCTTCGAGCCGGATAATTATATAACCGGTCTACAGGTAAGTGGTACTAACGTCGAATTCCTGCAAGAATCAAGATGCCAGTAACAAGATCTCGTCACAACAGCGTACAGCGTCAACGTTCGGCTACCGTTTCTGCGACCGCCTCTGCCACCGAAACCACAGAACAGACAGAACAGTCGGCGAGCACAGGCACCACAGGCACAAGCGCCACCGTAACAGAGACAACACAGGCGACGGGATCTCAAGACATCACCGTACAGGAAATCGCTATTCAAACAGAAGTCACGGCCGAAGCCACGGCCGCCGCCCCTCAAGAGCCCGTCCATACAGAACGCTGCAAATCGCACCGAACCAAGAAGTCGGCGCGTACAGTCAAGCTGGCGCAAGCAAAAGAAGAACTCCTTCGTCTACGCATAGAGCTTGCCGCCACCCGCATTGCAGCGATGGAAGCGGAGTCTGAATCCGATAGTGAAGAATCCATATCGGATCGACAGACAACGCATCGAGTCACAGAATGGCTTGATCGAAGCCAACGGGAAGTGTTGGCAATAGAAGCGCAGCCGCAATTAATTCCGCCGATGCAGAATGAAGCTACGGTTACAGTCGCGCACCCAGAAGCCACGCCCCCCGAACCCACAGTTACAGTAGCGACGCCGCGCGTCGTCGAGCCGCCGCCCGCTACTGAAATACAGCAACAGAACATCGTAGCGCCGCCTCGTGTTATCAAGCCGTCGCCCGCTGCGGAGAAACAGTACAGTGTAGCGGAACCTCGTGTCGTCGAATCGTCGCCCGCTACAATCAACTTAACAGAACTTGCGTCAGCAATCGCCCTCGCCGCAAGAACACCGCACCCGCTGAACCGACAATTCCACGAGTTGCCTCAATTTAGCGGTGCGCATCAAGAATGGCTGTTATTCAAAGCAGCATTCAGGGATTCAAAAGGATCATACACAGAAACAGAAAACATCGCACGCCTGCGGAAAAGCCTCAAGGGACTCGCCAAAGAAGCCGTCGAGAGCCTACTTATCTACGGCGCGCCTACTGAAGAAATCCTTCAGACGTTGGAAACTCGCTTCGGACGACCGGACGCGATCGCGGTAGCCGAATTGGAGCGGCTACGCACACTGCCACGCCTCACGGACGCGCCTCGGGAAATTTGTACATTTGCAACACGCATCGCGAACATCGTCGCAACATTGCAAATGCTAAAGAAGAGCCATTACCTCTACAATCCGGAAGTAACGAGAGCGATCGTCGACAAGCTTACGCCCGCGTTACGATACAGATGGTTCGACTTCGCAGCAGTGAACTCCGAAGATGAAGCGGACCTACCCAAGCTCTCGCGTTTCATGAATACGGAAGCGCAGAAATGCAGCCCCTACGCGAATCCGGAGGCAACAACGCGCACCACCGACACTGAAGCGAAAACGCAGCGAGTTCCCAGGAAACAGAAAAGTTACACAGCGGTGGATCAACGAAGCGAATCCACGTGCCCGGTATGCGGAAAACCCGGACACAAGACAGAACAGTGCCACACGTTCAAAGAAGCGGACAACAACGCGAGGTGGCAACTCGCCAAAGAAAAACAACTTTGTTTTGCGTGTCTTCAACATAAAGCGAGGACTCATCAATGCCGGGCAAGAAAGTGCGGAATCGACGGGTGCATAAGAAGTCATCACGAGTTGCTACACTTTCGACGCAAGCCTACAGTAACAGCTGAAGAACCCAAAAGTGAAGTGGTCACCAGCACGTGGTCAGCGGTCAAGTCACAATCCTATTTGAAAATCATACCAGTGCAAGTGTCCGGGCCAAAGGGGAAAGTCAACACTTTCGCCCTACTCGACGACGGATCGACGGTTACACTCGTCGACGGGGACATTGCAAGACGCACCGGAACCAAGGGGCAAAGTGAGCCACTTCACATCGAGGCATTCGGCAACGCGGAATTTGAAGCGACGAACTCCCAGCGCGTTCGGTTAACGCTACACGGAGCTACAGACAGTCATAGTATACAGGCGCACACGATATCGAAACTTCGTGTCGCACCACAGAAGATCGCCGCTTCGGATCTCGCAGGTTGCACGCATCTCGTCGACATCGCAGCTCAGCTCAAGTACGCGAATGCTACACCCGGCATACTCATCGGTCAAGATAATTGGCACTTGTTGCTCGCTTCAGAAACACGTCAAGGAAGGCGCAATCAACCTGTAGCGTCGTTAACGCCGCTCGGGTGGGTGCTCCATGGCTCAAGAACGCGTTCGCTCGGACATCGATTACACAGAGTTCATCACCTTCGGCGCATTGAAGACGACATGGACGAACAGTTGCGACAGTACCTCGCCATCGAGTCTCTCACTATAGAACCGAAAAAACCGAAGAGTGACCCCGAAGAGCGCGCACTTGTCACACTACGGGAGTGCACACACCGGCGGGAGGACGGCCGCTATGAAACAGCGTTGTTATGGAAAAACACAGATCTTCCGATGCCACAGAACAGGGAGAACGCCTACAAGAGGCTTCTCAACACAGAGCGCAAGATCGACAGAGATCCGCGCCTACAGGAAAAATACAGCAAACAGATGTCCGCGCTCGTTGAAAAGGGCTACGCCGAAGTCGCTCCAGTCTCCACACAAAAGGGCAAGACATGGTATCTTCCGCATTTTCCAGTCATCAACCCGATGAAGCCGGACAAGGTGCGAATCGTACACGACGCGGCGGCGCAAACCCGAGGTGTCTCACTCAACGATCACTTGCTTACAGGACCGGATTTGATCCAATCATTACCGGGGGTGATTATGAGATTTCGTCAACACCCCATAGCGGTTACAGCAGACATTGCCGAAATGTTTATGCAAGTGAAGATTCGTGCTCAAGACAGGGACGCGCTTCGATACCTGTGGAGGGGCGATGCAAGAGGCGATGCAGACGTCGTCGAGTACCGCATGACTTCACTGATATTCGGCGCGACATCTTCCCCGGCAACGGCAATTTACGTCAAAAACGTCAACGCCGAAGCATACAGAGACAGTCATCCCGCAGCTTATCGCGCAATCGTGAAGAATCACTACGTCGACGACTACTTGCAGAGCTTCCCCACAGTTGAAGAAGCGATACAGACATCGGTCGACGTGCGCGACATACAGAAAAAGGCTCACTACGAGCTACGACAGTGGGCGTCGAACTCGCCGGAGGTACGCCGAGCACTCGCTACAGATGAAGACAGACAGACTACGTGCCTACACGACGGCGCGACTACAGAACGGGTACTCGGACTCATTTGGAGATGCGCTACGGACGAGCTAGCTTTCAACCTAGACCTAGCGCGCCTGCCTCCCGGAGCGATCGACAACGACGCGCCAACCAAGAGAGAAGTTTTGAAGATCATCATGTCTCTCTTTGACCCACTCGGACTCGCCGCGCCGGTGACATCAAGAGCCAAACAGCTACTACAGGAGATATGGCGACGCGGAACCGGATGGGATCAACCGATCGACAACGACTTGAGGACACAGTGGACAGATTGGATCGGCTATCTCAAGCGACTCGCTGACATACGAGTCCCCCGAAGTTATCTACACTACAGTCAAGCCGTCCGCCTCGAGTTACACACCTTCGTCGACGCGAGTGAAGTCGCATACACCGCTGCGATATACTGGCGTATCACAACATCGGACGGAGAAATACACACATCGCTCGCGCTCGCAAAAGCACGCGTCGCGCCGCTCAAGTTAATGTCAATTCCACGTTTAGAATTGCAAGCAGCCGTAATGGGAACTCGTATGGCAGCCGCGGTCGTCGAGGAACACGATCGCAAGCCCGACGCGAAAACTTATTGGACAGACAGCAAAACAGTTCTCACATGGTTGCGAAACGGAGCCCGCGCATATCGTCCATACGTCGCGCATCGTGTAGCGGCAATAGAGGAACACAGTACAGTAACAGAGTGGAGGTGGGTCCCCACCAGATTAAACGTCGCGGACGACGCTACGAGGGATGTACCGCAACATATAGACAGTGAACACAGATGGTTCACAGGTCCGGAGTTTCTGCGCAACGACCCGGACAAGTGGCCTACAGAAACTACAGCTTCACCGATCGAGACCGGCGAAGAAAGAACATTGGTGGTCAACAGCCGACCGCTCACACACGTCTCCGTTGATCCCGATGATCCGGAGGCGTTAACTCCGAACCATTTCCTGCTCGGAGGCTCCGCCAACGCGGTGGCCCCGGGCGAATTCGACGACAGCGACGCAGCAGGGCGCAGCCACTGGCGCGCCTCGCAGCGCCTCGCCGACCTCTTCTGGGCTCGCTGGATGCGCGAGTATCTCCCGGAGCTCCAACACCGGCGGGAGCCTCACGACCGAGGACAACAGCTGAGCAACGGGGACCTCGTACTCATCGCCGACGGGACGCTGCCGCGGAATGTGTGGCCGCGAGGCGTCATCTCCCACGTCTACCCTGGACCGGACGGCGTCGTAAGAACAGCGGACGTGCGAACCAACAGTGGAATCCTGCGGAGACCCGCCAAGAAGCTGGTCATACTCCCGGTGAAGAGCGAGGCTGCACGGCAATAAGTTCTGCGCCGTCGGCCCAGCGACGACGCACGGCGGGAGAAATGTGCAGCACAGACGATTACAAGTGCATAGTGGACAGTTATAATAGTTATATACTTCGTTATTGTGCTACATAGACAGTAAGTGTAAATAGTGAACGTTTATATACTTTGTTATAGTGATTTAACAGTTACAGTTCTAATCGTGATTATGTCTTGACAGTTACAGTTTATATAGTGAATATTATGTTTTAACAGTTCTATTTGTGTAGTGTTTATAAGTGTCTAGGTCTTTAGTGTTTTAGTTATTTTAAAGTGTTTACAGTTACAGTTTTATTTGTTGTACATACAGTAGTATGTTATAGTGAAAATAATTTGTATTATGTGTTTTTAATTAAATAAACAGAGGGGTTCTTCTCGTCGGTATAGCCGGTGGCTAGGATAGGGAATTCCGAGATATTTTGTCCTTTTCTGACACATAGGTCCATCTCAAACCTCACTATGCGTTGGAGCGAGATGGAGCTGAATTTTGTATAAAAAGCGTGCAAATTCTTTCAGCGACACAGTTTACAGGAAAATTTCGGGCTGAAGAAAAGTAATGGAAGAATAGTAACCACCAAAAGTACCAAAGGGGGGCGTGGCTTTTACAGTTTAAATTCAGTGTTTTCTTTCCTATACAGTCCACTCTCACAGACAAAGCAATTTTCATTGCGCTGTATTTTCTTACGATACAGTTTCTGCCCGTACTGGCCTTCCGGTGCCTTTTGTACATATACGAAATATTACAGTATATGTATTGCAATTTTCATTGCAAACCACCAGTACATAAGGGCCTATAACACATACGTACACACATACCACTTACACAACACCCAACGTACGGGATACAGTAAAGTCCCGTACAAATTGTATGAATACCACGAAACGTTATTGAAAAATTGAGGAAAACAATACATCTAGAACAAGTACAATTATTTTTTAATTAAACCGGGCGTCGCGATATTATAATTTATCGCACGTTCATGCTAGCTACTCAGAAGTGTGAACACAACGAATCTTTTACTGACTTGTAAATTAAACTGCATACTTGGTGCATAATTATACAACGTGTTACAGAAAGGTGTGGTCATAATTTAGGGTAATTATATACACCTTACAGTAAGTACCTATATACCGGATCATTTTAATACCGAGACCTCCTAAAATTTCACGTTAAATTTAATCAGGTCCATATCCCCTCTCCTTCCCAATCCCTTAATTATCCCTTTCCTTTAAGGTCGGCAACGTACCTACCTGACCTATACCTTTTAATTCCATAATACTCAAAACCATTTAAGTACAACTCAACCACATGAAACAATTATTTTCCAATATTTCAGCAATAGACTGTTGAAGTTTAATTCCGGTTTGAGTCTCCGGCGCGATCCAATGCAGTGGAGGCGGCGCGCTTCCGCCGGCGTCGCGGATATTGCACAATTATAACCGCAGACCGACCTGCCACGTTCAGGAGGCTTGCAGTTTAATACAGAAATCTATCCTAGTTTCAACGCAACGGATGAAATGCTAACAATTTATATTATCCGGCTCGAAGGACCATTTTCAAAAATGATTTGATTCTGAGTTATCAATTAATTATCAGCGATTCACCAAAATCGCACAAAAATTTACGCCTATTACTTATTATTTAACTACTAATTTACACGTATCAAGTATATAATTTAAATGAATTATGATCAGACGATATTCCAGTAAAGGCGCTTCGACAAAAAAATGTTTAATTCATAATTTATAACGGTAGCCTAGTTTCATTGCTGAACACACTTGAAAACTGAAACGTGCAAGTCAAATATTTTGTAATCGATACAAATTATATAATGCCCCGACCACACATGTATAGTATTTGCCGAGCTAATGTGCCGCTGTTTGAGCATGTATACGCAAATGTTGTTAGCAGCAGCACGCTGTTACGTCAAAAAAAACAGTTTATTTTTGTGTACACGGATTTTTTATAGCAGAAGTTCGGGCCCGCGGTAGCGCAGTTGTAATGCGTATGCGTTGCGACTGAGGCTGACGTTGAGGTCTCGGGTTCGATCCCCGGGTCGGCTAAACTGGTATTGGGATTTTCTATTACGAAATGCTCAGTATCAGCCCGGAGTCTGGAATTTGTGCCCGGTATGGCGATAGGTTCACCCCTATCACATAAGGGACGGAAATACGCTCGGCGAAATGTGGGTGGGAATTACAGGCGTGAGTGCGTATGTAAGTCCGGGAAACGAGCATGTGGGTCACCTAGATAGTAAGTGATCTACACCACCCATGAATCAGAAGTATCATGTACTGTTCTTGAATACGGGCGTTATTGTTATAATCTCCATTTGAGGAATTATTGCGGATTGTACTAACAAATAATTGTAATTTAACTTTTAGCAGGGCAATATTTACACAAATTCAACAAAGAGTTTCAGTTCGAAAAACACAATAGAATGGCTGAAAAGGAAAAAAAGTAACCACTAGCCCAAAGCGAAAGTCCGGGCTAATAAAAAGAAATCACGAACTTTCACATTTCTCGAAAAGTATATTAACCCGTTTGCTTTCCCTTTACAATGCGAGAAAAGGACTAAAGGATCAAAAAAAGGGATTTCGATTGTTGCGAGCTAGAGGCGAACAATTCGTTTGAACAAAGGTTTATTGAGTTACGTAAAAATATTGGTTTCTATTTCAGCTGAAATGTACCACGTTTCATACAAATAATAAAACGTTATTTTCCTGTAAGCAGATATAGAAATTTCGATAAAAAGTATCATGGGTTTTGGAATTCTGCAAAACACAGAACAAAAAAATCACCACAAAAGTTGAAGAAGCGTTATACACCCACTAGACAGTGTCTGGCTTATAAACTTAAATATTAGATACCGTTGCGTTTTTTTATTCTTATACAATATGCTTGTAGCAGATTTCCAATAAACCTATGAGTTCGTAAATATAACAACCGGAATAATTTATACACACGCACTCACGCCTGTAATCCCCGAAGGGGTAGGCAGAGGTCTAAGCAGTACACCCACATTTCGCCGAGCGTATTTCCATCCCATGATGTGATGATAGGGGGCGAGCCTATCGCCATACCGGGCAAAAAATCCAGACTCCGGGCTGAAACTGAGCTTTCCGTAATAGAAAAACCCAATATCGGAGGTCCAAATTCCCTCCCCTTCCCAATCCCTTAATTATCCCTTTCCTGTAAGATCGGCAACGCACCCATGATTCTTTTGGTATTATGGGCGTACATGGGCGTTGGAGATCACTTACCATCAGGTGACCCACTGGCTCGTTTGCCGACTTATGCAAAAAAAAACACTTTTACCCGACCCGGGGATCAAACCCGAGACCTCAGCGTCAGTAGTCGTAACGCGTACGCATTACAATTGCGCCTCCGAGGCAGTCGGCAGAGGCAGGAATAATTTAACCATTATAAATTTTAAAAGACATAAGTACGTTCCTTAATACATACTGATCCACAAAACAAAACGTAGCTATCGACCAGTGCACATATCCGCAGCTATATGAATTATGCATAATGAAACCCTGCCACTAATTGCCTAATTTATTGCAACACCGCCCGCTAAGTACCATTCAAAAGCTGGATTACGCTACAGAATTTTGAGAGGGACAATCTGTTTCGTTTATTATTTTTTGGTTGCATCATCCGCTTAAAAGGGGCGACGGCCTTCGGAGTGTCAAGTCGGATGGCGCAGGTTCGAAACCAGGGCACACACCTTCGTATTTTTAAAGTTAAGCGTGTACGTACACGTATAGGTTCTATGTATACATATAATAAATTTTATTTCTTGAATTATTTTTTTGTAAAAAATCGACTCATAACGGCTACATATTTGTTGGCACAAAGATTTTTATAATCGATTGAATCTAGGAACTACGTTTCATATATACATCACTACACTAAGGAGGTAATTGATCGATGTAATTGTGTACCAATGAGATCTAATAAGAAAAATCTAGAGACACATTAAATAACTAGTTCTTACAAAAAGTCACAAGTGTTGTTATTGCTATTTCGTGTAAAGGTCATCAAGTCATATAACAGTTTTAACCAAATTCCCAAAATAAACATGAGTCAGTCATACGTTTCAATATTTTAAATGGTTTATTTTTATATAAATTTATTTCTTATACAGTAATCAGCAACTGTTTAACATTGCAATAATATTTGAATTATTTAATTTTGTTAATTAATTACACCTCTGTTTACATTCCTATAAAAATATATCTTTCTGTATAATGTACCTTTATGCATATAACTCAATACATAAAAATTATAACCTTCCTTAGAATATGCAGATTACTTACTTCAATGAAATAACTATCAAAAGAGGTTCATTAGTTTTAGAGAAAATTGCAATAAAAATTTACATACATACGGGTCGACAACATAATTTCCTTTTTTATGTTAGGTTTGTTCAAGCAATCCTATCACCATATCGGGTAGAAATCCAATCCCGTGGATATAAAACATTATCAGACTTGAAAACACAAATATTGAATAATTTCAAACTACTAAGCATTAACAACTATCCGGGATATGCGGAATTATAATTATAAATACCAAAAATACATTTCGCCTCACATAATTTAGAATCACGACAACGATTTTTCTTCACAAGATATTAATGGGCAGCGGGACATTTTTACAAATATTATCTGTTAAATAGACAAGCAATAAACAATTTTATGTAAAGGATGTAAGGTTCTGAATTCAACGTCATATGAATTTGGTTGCGGAGTGCAGTCGCGGCTTCCTGCGATCAAAGCGCATATCTTACTCCCGTGTAGGGCGGTATTGTAAACAACAGTCTATTTAACGATTCTCCGAAACTGATTTAGTGCTGATTGTGAAAGTACAAATGTTTACATGTTCATTACGATCACAATGTAAGTAATCAACAGGATACCGTATACACAATTAAATATACCGCGCATTATTTTTGCAGGATTTCAGTATAATAAATATACTAAAAAAAATTGTAGAGATTCACTGACAAATCTCAAATTAATCTTGATATTAGCAGTGGAAGATGTTCATCACATTTAATTTCAATGTAGCCGCACTGAGGCCCAAAGACGTCAAGCTTTTGGTGAAAATAATTATAATTTAGATTTTTATAATAGCTTTTTAGCCATTCCATTGTCGGACAATTGATAATTTCGGGTTTAAGATTGCGGGAATACTAATTCCCATAATTCTGTGATTTTGTTCTGTAGATTCGTAAGGTTTTTGTATATTACTGTTTGTATTCAATAATGGGGGTGACGTTTTCATTAATGAAAAACCCCCTATATAAATAAAGAGAAAAAAAACTTGATATTTATCCTACTTTTTCATCGGTTATATGAAGGGGGGGGGGGGAGCGAAACGAACTGGGGCCAATACCTTGAACTATTATTTAAAGGAACCATGCTTGGATGCAATGTATGGCCGCCGCATCAGACATGTACATCAACGTCAAAATGTTCTAACATTACACGATTAGTGTAACACCTCCATTTGCAAATGTATCAAACAAACAACTGTACCATCAAATTAGCAAATACAAGCGTTCTGCAGTCACGTCCCACGTCGGGAAACGGTCCCGAATTGTGCGGAATTAACACGTAACAATGGGCACAATTAGCAAGAACAGTCTGTGGCACGTGCTCGATTAACTAGAATATAAGTGGTACATAGTACACACATAGTGGTACTACCATCATGTACCTACTGGATATTTGGGTAAGGAAATGGATTATGGAAACAAACAAGACCATTGCTTCGGTGGCGCAGTTGTAATGCGTACGCGGTACGACTGCTGGTATGGTGATAGGCTCGCCCTCTGTCATATGGGACGGAAATAAGCTCGGCGAAATTTGTGTGGTACTGGTTAGTGGTTACACCTCTGCCTACCGCTTCGGGAATTACAGGCATGAGTGCGTATATGTATATGTATGATCAAAATAACAGTTTATAATATTATACTTCAAACTGTGACGCTAACAATTACTCTAGAATATGCAAAAATAAAAAGCATAACACCAGCACCGGACGTCGCGCTGTGTCTAGGCCGATCAATTGCCCAGACGGCCTAAGTTATTTTAAGACTTGTTAGCGTGTGGGATATAAAATCCGAGACGTTTAATTAAAGAGACCAATTTAACCGCGGGACTTGTCGCTATGGATTTATGTCTTCACATCTTCCCGCGATTCTGAGTTAAGATCTCGTCAGCAACATCAATTCTATATCCTGATTTCCATAAAAGAATATTCATCTATTGATTATCTTAGGAATCTACAGTTTTTTTTATGAAAGCTGCCTGTAGGTTTAATTTGCTCCTAGAACTGCTCAAAACCTGATACGATAGTAAAATCTTTAGAACTATTGGGATACATAATAGGACAACATTCTTTTGATTTGTTTTGTTGTTTCTTGGTTGAATTTTCAATTTTTATGCCTTAATAATTTTTTCCTAATATTTTTAGATTGGCAACTCTGGGCCCAAAACATGGATAATGTTATTGACCACACTAACGTTCCCAATTGGAACATGTCCCTTGGGACGTATGCACGCTCATGAAATTCTGTAAATATTGACAACCACGTCAGAGATGTAAAAGAACAATAGCCGTACTTCAGTCTTATAGGAATCGCGACAGCGAAGTACTGTTGGAGCTTTAATATAAAGAAACTACAGTGTGTTACAACACTATTGTTTGTACGAATGACATGGTGCATGCCGTTGTAAGTACAACATATCCATCCGTATTTCCAAATATTCGTGTGCACTCGTAGAAAAATAACAAACGTAATTAGTTGAAGGTCGACGCAAGATTAGCGACTACAATGGCATGCCCGACTAATTGTACAAAAAAATTCTTACCATTGTCGTCGTCACTTAGGTACTGATGCTCGTGTGATACGAGTAATATTTAGGTAAATTATCCTAAGTGCGTAGCTTAGTTTGTAACACATTTTGGGAAACTACTCAAAAGAGGAAAGTACTATACTATCTTATCATCGCGTCGGGTGTAATGACTCACTTTGTAGAAAAGAAAGGTAAGAACAAAACGTTGCCAGATTTCCCGGCATTATTTTCGACCATTCTTTAGATAGTAATAATGCAAAGCAGCGGGAAACATATTCATAATTAGCAATGAAAAACATGTACATTATTAAACCAACTTGCTCAAAATATTCCATGTCGGCTTAAGTTTAAATTGGATAAAGAAGCAAAACTCAGATCAATGTTAAAACAAAAGCACGATAATGCAACAACAAACTTGATAAACAACATAAACCAGACGGACTTTAAATGGGTCAGACAGAAATATTTATGGATCAAAACAAACCCGCTTAACATAATCATCATCAGATAATGCATCCATCATCTTTTTTCATCAACTCACTTAAGCTGAGAAATCGTGAGGTAAAAAGGGGATGAGGGAATTGGGCGTCCAGATTTCTCACTCACAGTACGAAACGCAGCAGCAAGCAGCTACTTTACGCCGATGTTCTGTGTGACAGTAGTAAGAATTCCGTCCCATTCATGCTGTAGACACAACTGTCTGCAGCGTGGCTCTACTAACTTGTAATTTTCTCTACAATTTTTTTATTTATTATTAATTCCATAGACAAATGAACGTCTATAAAATGCAATGTTTATAAAAGAAGACCAAATCAGTAAATAGAGGAAGGAGTCTTGTTGACACCGTTCTCATTTACTGGGACAACCAGACTTTAAACAGTCCCATAAACACAGAATCCGTCGCCACGTCTCTTCCCTCAGCATCCGGTACACGTGTAAGATTCACGAGTGGCGTTTTATAGCTGCCAGTAAATACGTCGACGCATGTGCTGAACCGTCGAGGTCAATGCACTTGCCCATTCAACGTTCGTCTACTCTAGTGAACTGTAGTGCAAGGATAGCTCACACCACCCTCACGATTTCAAAGGATCATTATTCTTCTAAGTACATACAGAACGTAGAGTTTTAAGAATTAAGAAGAAATAAATTTGGTTTTCCCAGACTCGTCCAGCTTGGCGTTTGTGTGATCACCATTGGTTACTATTGTCGATCGTGGCTTACATAACATATGTGTGTATCAGCAATGGTACCAATATTGAAACTCTTAAATAAATAATTCACATATCTAAGGATCTCTAAGCGTAAAGAAGCAATACGGCAAGTCAGCGTAACAATGGCGAATTTCAAGACATGCTTCGTCCCTACGTCGATCAACATTAAATTTATATTGTATTGTACTATAAACTTACTTTTCCCGCCATAAAAAGGGAAACACCGTATCGGAAACGATTCATCGGTCAAATATTAAACCTAAAATGTGTTACAATCTAAATTTCCCTAAAAAATATTTTCCTTCTAAATGCCCTGTCCAACAATCCACGCTGATGCGACTACTGAAGTTTCCCACACATCATGTGTGTATGTATATATAATTGGACGGCATCCTATTAAGTCCCTATTTATAAAGCGGGAGCGACCAACCATTCTGGTATAATGCGTCTTTTGATCACTACTTACTAGGGGAACGATATATCAAGCGGATGGTAATTGAACCTGACTAATTAGAATACTCGAGAAATCGAATATTCCAGGCTGACTGAAACTTTGCAATACTTTAAATACAGACAGATATAGGAAAAATATTTAAAAGGGAAAGTATTTATACAAACTAGTGGTCACGTATACTGCCGCAGTTGCGCAGTTGTAATGCATACCCAGTACGACTTCCGTGCTGTGGTCTTAGGTTCCATCCGCGGGTGGTCAAACGGCAGGTCGCCCGATAATACCAAATACCGTCAAATCTAATCGTCAAATAGTACGAGAAGGCGGACCCTGGCATTAAGCCGGGATAAAGCCAGGCAGAAAAATAGAAACTTGAATGACGAAAGAGCAGGTCGCCCGGCTTATGGTAAACAGAAGTAACACCACATAGAACTTTGGATTACAGAGTACATGGCACCGGACTAAATGCCTAGTAATTTCACTGGCTTCAATGTCTTTCAAACCGAAACACAACCGTGCCTACACACTGCTGCCTGGCGGGAGAAACAGACAAACCGGTGGTACCAACCCATGCCTCTCGTATACAAAAGCCCTACCACCTGTCAGAGTGTGACTCTAACTAAACTCGTGTCTTATATTATTTGGTAAGTAGTATTCATTCAGAGGTGCTGAAACAGACGCTAAATATAATTAACGAGGAAATTCAACATCCATGGGAGCGGATTATAATACTGATGTGTGTTATGTTAATTTAAAATATGTAGACCACATCTGCAAAGTTTCATCATAACCGGCTCTCTGTAGTTTCAGTGAATTAGTACAACAAACGCGTTTCACATTTAAACATGTACACGGACTCGTAACTCAGTTTTCATCCTGTTGGATTCCGCTTAGTTGTGTTTCCGTGATTCCATGAGCATATTCATTTGGACCTCGATGTTTTTTTTATCGACTTCAGAAAAGGAGGAGAGTTCTCTTAGTCTGTATGTATGTTTTATGTACATGTTCACGTATGACTTGCTTTTTTTTCTTTTTATACTATAGGCCGGTAAACGAGCAAGTAGGTCAGCTGATGGTAAGTGATCTCCACAGCCCATGAGCGCCCCCCATACCAGAAGAATCATGCATGCATTAGGAATCTTAAAAAAATCCAATTGTGCTATCTTTTAAATTAAATTGTCTATCGTAAAATATATATTTCATTTATAAAGTACTCTACGTTATAATGTAAATGTACATAAAGAGGCAAATCAATGGAATGTAAGTGGTTCACCAACATCTTAGGCCCAAAGCACCGTTACTATTTAATGTTGTTTTTAATCACACACGCAATTCATAAAAAACAGCCCAAAGGCCAACAGCCATCATGTAGAGTGTTGTGGTGAAAACGTGAAACATGACAGATGACGTCACCAGCTCGCCACATACGCCGAGTTCGCTACGAACGGGGACACGCACCACTCGTCACTCACCCTCAGGGTTGACAGTGCGTAAACTATAATAATTATTAATACATATGCACTCACGCCTGTAATCCCCGAAGAGGTAGGCAGAGGTGTAACCAGTGCACCCACATTTCGCCGAGCGCATTTCCGTCCCATGATGTGATAGGGGGCGAGCCTATCGCCATACTGGGCCCAAATTCCAGACTCCGGGCTGATAATGAGCATTTAGTAATAGAAAAACCCAATATAACTTTTTCCCGACCCGGGGATCGAACCCGAGACCTCAGTGTCAGTCTCAGTTGTAACGCGTACGCATTACAACTGCGCCACTGAGGCAGTCTAATAATTATTATTAAATAAGCAAAATAACACGGTCGAGCTGTGAAGGTAATCACTTTACCCACCCTCTCCACACCTCCCGTCATCAATAAACCATCTCTGAAAACAATATCCACTATACCGCCCAGTTCAGAGGCAAACTTTCGACCGGCCAAGTTAAAGTAGATTTGTGCGTATTGTATTTTTGAGATCAAACAAATAAACAGTTTGCAATTAATAAAAACACTGAGAAGTCAAAAATAACTATTTCTATAGGTCCCTTTGGAGTCGGTGTAATTTTATTTGACCGGCAGCGACATAGGCACCGACTCCAAGAGATCTATAGAAATAGTTATTTTTGACTTTTCAGTATTTTTATATTTTGAAATCGGCTTCTAAGTTTTGTTAAGACTTATTTTATTTTAAAATTTTTAAGATCGTAAGAATCTGAGTTCAAATCCCTGGGTCGGGCAGGCAATCATCATTTGTTTGAGTTTTTCAATTGGAAGAAAGATCACATTTGAATTAATTGTCCGGGGTTGTATTTTGTGCCCGGTATGGCGATGGGTTCTCCCTCTACCCTATTATGGGACGGAACTAAACTCAGCGAACCGTGGATGTATTAATTGCATCTCTGCCTACCCGTCCGAAGATATAGGCGTGAGCTTATCCTATCTCCAACTATATCGTACTACTATTATTAATGTGAAAGTTTGTATATTCGTGAGTTTGTGAACTTGGGATATTTGTTAGTCAATCACGCCTTACCGGTTTTGGATGAAATAAATAAATAAATTAACAACAACATACAAAATTCCCAAACACGTCCCGAAACTTGCTAGTTTTTTTTTAACATTTCCTTAAAAAAACACCCCTAACTCCCACCCGTGACAAGGAACATGGCCACCTGCCGCCTGCTGGATGTGATTATTCGCTTCCGCCCCTCGGCACCGGCCGCGCCGCACCGCGCCGGCCCCATGAGCATAGTCGACTTGCATGTGAATGCAACGTGACCGGTAATGCGTAACGTTTTGTGGTGAACTCGAGCATTCGCGGGATGCAGTTGCGATATACGCATAAACTGTGTGGTAAACCAGAAAATACCTCACTATATATGCCCACTAGTCAACATATGATCAAGTAAGGAAGGAGGACCTGGCCTCATTTCACTGGTTTCAACGTCCTTCAAACCAGAACACAATGTTGCGTGGCGGCAGAGATAAACAAAGCGGTGGTACCAACCCAGACAGCTACTCGCATACGAGAGACTTACCACTTTGTAATTGTGAGGAAATAATTGTGAGGAGCAAAGGTGTTTTTAAAAAAACGGGGCGCGTATAATATGTTTTCTCCAATTTGTATGCATTTTTCACTTTGGACATGAAAATATTGTGGAGTCATCTTATAAAAATTCTTGAAAACGGTCTGGATAGTAATATAGATTAAAAAAATCTATTTTCTACATTACTTAGTCATGCCGGATGTACCCAGTAATGTCTAGCCCTCTGTATATTAGCGAGTTGCACCACTATTAGTAGTGCTAGTACATCTTCATCTTCAAAACACATATCGTCGTGTCAAAATTATACGATTGAATGCTAAAAACCACAATGCATCCAGTTCTGAATAGGGCGCGACGCCGACGCGCCCGTGCCCCGTGTCTTCTATATAATTTTAAAAGTTGCGTCCGAGCCCCGTCTACGCCCTGACCGCGACGCTACTTTGTCTTACGTCTCTTCTGTCTGGCTTACGCCTAAGACTCTGGATAGAGAGACAATACATACAGCTATAGCAGCTATAAGAATAAAACATCAATGTTTAACAACGTATTACATGAATCACGATTAACGCGAAAGACATATAATGACCGAGGACGCTCGACGGTCGCGGTCGGTCCCAGGACCGATATTTAAAGGACATTTACGACGTCCACCACTGCGCCGCGCCGGGAGGGTCCTGGGAACACTGTGGGAAAGTGCGTGAGATAATGTTGCCACATGGCGTATTTATCTTCGTGACAGTAAGTTAATAAATCTTTCGACACGATAAAAAAGATTTACGGTAAAGGGGCCTTTGGCTTTAGCGGGGATTTTTTTATATCATAGGCCGGCAACGAGCAAGTGTGTCACCTGCTGGTAAGTGATCTCCACCGCCTATAAACGCCCACAATGCGAGAAGAATCATGAACGCGTTGTCAACCTTAAAGGAAAAGGATTGAGAAGAGGTGAGGGATTTGATATCCTCAGGATATCTCGCTCACCTTCTGAAACTCAGCAGCTTTACGTCGGTAACAACACAGTCGAGCCGGCCCATTCATGCCGTTGACAATAGTGACTACAGTGCGGCTCCACTACTTTTAAAGACCAGACACAGATTCAGTATTCGGTCGAATCGGTCCAAACTGGAAAAATGTTTTAACTACCGACTAATACGAAATAATTTGCCAGTACTGATTCTATCTAGAAATTCAATGTAAAACTGGTGTATCGTTAAATTAATTTTGTCAATTAAAACTATTCTAAAGTTGTTCGCTGTAAGCAATAAGTAACCATCGGTGACGGTAATGATCTTTTGCCGACCAATCAAACTAATAAACTAGTTTTAATCTGCTATTAAAAAAAAAACAGAAATGTTTTTTTTAATAGCAGATTAGAGTAACTCAAACGTTTATTAACTTCTCGATATAGGTGATTATCTAGTGGTTCTATAAATAAATTATTCAAATTATTCTTGAATTCGAGACAGATCTCATTGGAACTATTTTTATCAATATCAGAAGGTTCTCAAACTGAAGGAACACTTTCCAAAAGAAAAAGTAATAACTTTACAAAGACATAGAAATAAACCAGATTTTATCGCTGAAAACGAACAACGAATTCAATAAACTAAATTGAGTTTATTTAGTATAAAATAAGTTTTCGCGCTGAACTAATTGGAACCAAGAATAGACGAGAACTCAACTTTAAATAATAACTTTGATATTTGACTGCCTCGGTGACGTAGTTGCAATGCGTACGCGGTACGACTGCTTTGCTGAGGTCTCGGGTTCGATCCCCGGGTCGGGTAAAGTGTTATCGAGTTTTTCTATCATGAATGCTAAGTATCAACTCGAAGTCTGAACCTGTGCCCGGTATGGCGAAAGGCTCGCCCTCTATCACATCATGGGATGGAAATAAGTTCGGTAACTTCTGTGTACTAGTTACACCTCTGCCTACCGCTTCTGGGAGTACAGGCGTTGCACTGGCTGGTTGATATATTGATTAGAGAGTTAGGCAACAAGCAACCTTTGGCGCGGTCAGTCTATGGATGGGCGACCGCTAATGGTCTTTCAACTGAGCGTGTCCCTGCTGCGGAGGGCAAGTCAGGGGCCTTCGGGCGGCTTGACACTGGCTTAGCCAATAACCATTGAATAGAATTAAATTATCAACCAAAGTGTTCTTCGAGATGAACAAAAATTGCAGAAGCGTATAATTAAAATCGTAGTACATACTGTATTTCAACTTCACTCCGAGTACAATCGCACATCAAATTAACCACTCGAAACAACCTATCTAAGAGGCGGCCTTGCGCCACATTCGTACATTTAACCACGGCTATTCCGCTAACTAATAACTGATCGATGTAAATTGTAAATGTATTTAAACTGGTTTGTTTACTTCTTTCATTCTTACTAAATGTTATAAAGTTTACGTTATCTACGGATTCGACATTAGCATAATCTATGTTTTGTTTCGTGAGGTTTTGAGAATGTTTTCATCAGTGTTAAAGATGATAACTTGCTACGTGATGATAGCGATGTATGTGATGATTTATTATATATTATTTAACCTGACGATATATATAAAGCTAATAATAAACCATGTTACATCATTAATAATAGTGCCAGAATTTGTAACAAAGCTAAACAATACCAATATCAGGGTATAAAGGGAAGGATAAAACAATCGCATTCAAAGTGATTACTTATGTTTACGCGAATATTACACATTGAAATAAAACTAGTTTAAATACGTCGGGACTAAAATAAAATTGAACCGCGATAAAATCCGTATAAACTATTTTTATTTCAATCGCATTCATGTAATAATTCAAAATAAAATTGGGAAAAAACATACTAGGTATTTTATACATTAGTAGATACAAAATTATTATTGAAATATAATAAAAACACTTGAAACAGGTCTAAAGCAACTACAAATTTGTTCTACACAAACGATAAGACTCACAACTTTTCACATACATACAAACAGACACACAGGTAGAAGGATATCATAATTCATATCTGGCGGAGAGGTCGACCGCAGCCCGTTTGTAACCCGATACTCGCCAACCGGCGCTCTTGTCATTGAACGACACGGTTTACTGTTGATAATACTTCGGACTCTACTGCCATTTGTCTTCCATGATTATAATATTCTGCAGCCATATATCGAAAAATTCAATGGACCAAGGACCGCACCGATGTTCTTTCTACGGTGTTAGTCAATCCGTGTATGTGTATGATTCGAAGCTATTACGGTTTCAAAAATGAAACTCGCCGAGAACCTCCTCCTTCTTTTTGAAGTCGGTTTAAATCGTCAAAGTGAAAAGAACTCTGAACAGATCGCACAGTATGGCATCTTTGAAGTTACCGGATCGTTACTGTACGGGCGCAACGCTACGGACGCCCTACCACGGACTAGCCACTCGTGCTAGTGCGAGCTCGTCCTTGCTAGTCCGTGATGTCATGCACCGTGGGGAAATCAGTATTAGATCTCACTCGATAAGACAAGAGAGACATTTGTTTTGATTTCATTCAACACTTTTGTTTCTTTCTGTTCAGACAATTCATATTTAATGGAACAGCAAAATTGAAAAAAAATGCTATAAATTCCACGATTAAGGTGTAGGTAAGTTATTAATTCTCCTGAGGCAATATTGATTGGATTTGTTTTAGTTTTCGTTTATATTTTCTTTTTTTTATAGTTTAAACCGGCATACGAGCAGATGGGTCACTTCATAATAAGAGATCTTCACCGCCCGTGGACGCCTACAATACCAGAAGAATCATAGCCGTAATCGTTGCCGATCATAAAAGAAAGGAATACTTAAAGGATTTGGGCCTTCGAGTATGTCACTCAGCGTACGAAACGCATCAGCAAGTTGCTACTTAACTTCAGTTTTCTTTGAGACAATGTTAACAACCCGGTTGAGTCGGTCCATTCAAGCTGTAGAAAAACTGTCTACAGCATTGCTCTACCAATCAAATATCTATCAAATAATAATAGTAAATTAAAAGAGTAGAGGCACTATGTCGAGCTATCTTTGTAGATCCTGTTTGGCGCGCTTTCTTTGTATTCTCCATACGTACGTGTTTTATGGCGAGTTTCCTGCGTTTGTTTCGACGCATTCGATTCTATAACGTTAAATTTACTTCATTAATAGGTCAGCTATAAATTAACACGAATGAATGGAATTCATGACATTCTTTGGTTGAATACGATCACGTATTGTTAATAATTGAAATTTCTTGTTAAGCATTAGATACTGCATAAAATAACTGATTTATATTTATACATAATTAGTTTGTCACTATAATAATGACATGGCGCAGTGAAACTATTTAGTTTGTTCATAGCTGCTGCATAGCAACAGAACCTTATAGCGACAGGACATGCAGACGCCCTTGACACTGCCAAGTGTGCGTCCTTAGTTATCATATATCAAGCGGAAGCTGCGAGCGACGGCGTTTTAGCCGATGATAATAACTGGGAGCAAAATAAACCAATAATAATTTATATTTTCATTTAACAATGTCACAGTAGCAGGATTAAAATAATAGCAAAGACAATAAGTATCATAAATCACGAAATAGAACGGACAGCACGAAGCATGTGTGCGCTCCAGCTCCGCAACTGCCAGTAGATTCTATACATTCCGTCACGTTATCTTTTTTTAAATACAGAATTATTTTTGTAAACGTTTTTAAAGCATAAGACGGTATTGTCAGTAATTTATTTGTCGTGGAATCATATCCTTTCACACTGAGCATCGAGCATGCAAGATCGACTAAAGTTGCAGTGCTGAACCGCAACGCGTGACACAAAAATATTCTTCGCGATGTCGTTCTAATACTCTAGTAGAAAATACTAATCAAACATGGAAATTGAACATTATAAAACATATCAGGTCTAGACCACACACTTGTTTTTGAAATATGTATTTGGTAATTTATCTTGGTAGTCTAACTTGAGTTTTAGAGAAATATTTAAATGTAATATAATACTCGTACTGACCTAACTGAATATTTTGATTATACCGCTTCTTCCACCTACCTCTATCCCACTCGCGGTGGGGTTGCCGCAACATGCTTTATAACACATGTTACAGAAAGATTTGGCTTGTAGTTTTAACGACAGGCTGCCTGCTTGACGTCAACCCCTTTGGGGTGAAAACACCCAGACCAGAAACAAATATTTGTGAATTACACAAACATTTTGTATTGTTGCGAGAATCAAACCTTATTATTATATTTATTATTAGCTATTTTATAATATGTCAGTTGTCACCGAGTGCACCTTTAACGAATAAAAAAATATATAAGTTTAGTAGCTGGAGTAGAACTTGATAATAATATAAATAGTATCTAACATAATTATATCCCAGTGCACCGCATTGCGTCAAACGAACCGCGGAGTGCTTGAAAAATAATGAAATTCTCGAAATTGTTGGGATTCAACGAACCAAATATTTGAATGTTGATGGTTATTTTGGCGAAATACTTATAAAATAATTTCCAGGTAGGTCTAATCCTGTAGGTAGGACGGTAGAGTTTTTAAATGAAAACCAAAATGGTATTATTTTAGAAACATTTACTACCTACCTCGTCTGCGGGCTTGGTGGGTGTGATGGCGACGGTCTCGTTGAAGCAGAGACACGCGCAATAGTGCCGGTTCGCATCCACGTCGGTCAACACCGATACGTAGAACCGTGGCTCCGAACGCTCTGTGGACAGCGCCCATCCTTGCGGTTGGCAAAACTGAAACAATACAATCGTATCAGGGTATATGTTATTTTTAACACTCGACAAGACGGGTGTTATAAATTTGTTTATCTGTCCGTACAAATGTTTGATAAATTGTAATGTCCGAAATTGTTTTGGTTGTAGCAAATGAAAAACAGCTCGTATTTATTAAATGTTAGTATGAGGAAAAGTGGGTGCGTAGTAGGGATATCTTACTATCTCGCTTGCACGAGTGCACCATAATGAACATTTTACACAGTGACGTCAAAGTTTCCGTCGTCTGTCATTTGACAATTACCCCTTCTACAGGATTTGAATGGCTTCTAACTTATTTATTTTTGGTCCGATTTATAAAATTCTTTCTGCAATAGATTTTGAGTAACGTAACTTATTGATTTAAATAATAAAAAAAAACTAGTAAACTACCCTATTGGGAGCGCCTATTTCACAGCAGTTTAATATCTTGAAACATTCAAGAATATAATAATAATCTAAACTGTTGTGTTCCGGTTCGAAGGACATTGAAGCCAGTGAAATAAATTACTAGGCATTATGAGACTTACAACCAGATATGTCGGGATGACGATCGCAGTGCAGTGCCACGCAGTATTATGAAACTCAAAGTTCTTGTTGGTGTCACTATTGCTTATGGGCAGGAGTATCTCGCTTATCATCAGGCGAGGGACCTCTTTGCCTCGTAATTGAGGCGAATAAAAAAAACCGAACTCACCCATCCTATACCCTCGTGGAATGGTACGTCGTCCCAGTTCGTCTCGGGGAATCGTTGCAGAACAACGCCGCTGTTCAGGCCGCCTCCTATAACAACAAAAATAACCGATTTTAATATTATTTAGATATACCTGAGGTACGATCCCGCGGATAACCTAACCGCTGGCCTGACGTATTAGACGATAACATGAAACCCAATGATCTCACTAAGGAGGATGTTCAAGACCGACAACAGACACTGACAACAAACTGGGGATAAGATCAGGCAGATGTAAATACTTGGCAGTTCATATTTCTCAATGTCGTCCATCCTGATAGATCTTCAGCATCATTGAGTATCAGGCTGTGAAGAGAAACCCAGGATATACCCAGATAAACATTTCTAGTTATCGAGCTCCTATTGTAGATCTGCAATTCCCAGTTTATCCATAACATGGACGCCAAGGTCGCCGCATCAATAATAGAACAGGAAGCAAACGTATATTTACAACTATATATTATAATATAATCAATGAATGAGTAATTAAACAAACGGTTGGTGTAACGGTTCGTACAAGGCTATTGATAACTGAATGTATACCGATCGACCGACGCGATGTTTGATTTTTGTTTCGTCGCCTAATGGCCGTTCCCAATATTAATCTTCAATTTCACGATAGATAGCTATCGTCAAACATCCGTATTGTTCTATCTACTGCTTGGAATCGTCCCTATTTTTTAGATATGCACGTCGGATACTATGATAGCAAT
Organism: Mimas tiliae; assembly: GCA_905332985.1. Lineage (NCBI taxonomy): Eukaryota > Metazoa > Arthropoda > Insecta > Lepidoptera > Sphingidae > Mimas > Mimas tiliae. The sequence continues at coordinate 7,408,377 of HG995259.1, forward strand.
AGATAGGCAGTCTATCTGGGCCCTCTTGCGCGTTATGTTCATACAAGCTGAGAAAGAGGAACTATTGTTTAATTTATGTTAGAAAATACGAAGATATGATTTAGATTAGAAATATAAGTTTTAATTTAACATTTATCTATAATTATTATTTTTTACCACTGTAAATGAAATAATAATAACGAGAAATACTTATTAAGTTGCAAAACACAATGTAATAACGAAACGTTTTACTGTCAATACATTACGGCTCTGAATACAAGTCCTTTGAACAAAAATCCCAAGCGAATTTGGGGGATTTTACTGAAGTGGGGAATTACTTTGTTCGCATTAACAAATATTTATATGTCTCTTGCACTTAATTTAATTATCAAAACGGTGCATTATTTTTATTTATGGGAATTTTAGATTTTTTTTTATATTTTCTTTTAGATTTTTACATATTTTATTTAGTTTTTTGTATTGCAGTGCAAGTGCCATGTAAGCCTTGTATACTCATGGCTATTTCTTCAAAATGCGTTATTTATTTCATTTTTTTACAGCCGAGGATATCTGTTTATCGGTCAGAATCTACCGATAAAGAAAAAACTAATTAACTTTATCGACAGATAGCACATAAAAAATATTGGGACGCTTGAACTGTCATTTTCATAGTGTTGTATATCTGTAGTCAGCTATCAGTCCTCTCATCAGTAGACAGCAATGAAGAATAGGATTACCTATCATTAGTAAGTTTATTGGGACGGTAAAACGGAAAATAGATAAAATTTTCTATCGCCGGTATAGCAAAACTAGAGACAGACAGAATATAGGGAACGGCCATAAGAAGTTAAAAAAAAACTTATTGGACCAATGCGGATAGGAACGGCCTTGAATGCACCTGTCGCTACTAATCTATATATCTGCACTTTGGAAATGATTTATTATTGACTAGCTTTCACTCGCGGCTCCACCCGCGAAAATTCTTTATCCAGGGTATGATTTTCGAATTATTGCGCAATACATAGGTAGTTGTTATTTGTTTTTAGAAGTACTCCTACGAAGTTTCGAGTCAAAATGTCTACTTATTACTTTGTTGCACACTCACGTCAAAGTTTCATGCTTCTATACCCATCGGTTTCGGCTGTGTTGATCAGTCAGTTCCTTCTTTTATGTATAATATATAGATAGATATATATAGAGTATATTAAAATTGTTTAGCAAAGGTCGTAAGTAAAAGCGTCTCCAAAATAATATTATTTATACATATAGAGTACAACTGAAGCTAGTCATGAGCAGCGTACCAGTTAATGTTTTCAAGAGTATGGTGTGTTTCAGTTTGAAGGACAATGAAGCCAGTGAAATTACTGGGCATTATGAGACTTAACATCTTGTCTCGCGATGACGAGCGCAGTCCACTGCAAATGCAGTGCTTTGTATGTAATTAAAGGTTCTGTGTGGTATTGCTTCTATTTATGGGCAGGTGATCAGGCGAGCGACCTGCTCTTTCGTCATTTAGGCTAATAAAAAATAAAATAACGCAATACAAATTAAGTTTCATTAAACACAAATATTTGGTGCCAATTAAAACAAGTTTTGAAACAGACATATTTTCACTTTCTAACATCAAACCTTTTTATTATTTTTTACGGACAGCCTCCGTGGCGCAGCGGGCGAGTAGCCGGCTGCGAAGCGAGAGGCCGTGGGTTCGATTCCCACACTGAGACAAATGTTTGTGTGAACCACAAATATTGGTCTCGGGTCTGGGTGTTGTGGGACCGCAAGTCCCTCGTAGTTCCTGATACCCACGATACAGGTTTACCTAGTGTGGGGTCAGGACTATGTGTGTGAGTGTTGGGTGTATTTATTTATTTATTTATTAAACAAGATACAGATATTTTCAGGATGAAATTGTCCGAGCAACTTATCAAACGCAACTCAAACATTTCAATAAATAAAATGTCTTTCATTCATTCTCCTTGCATTCTCTGTGCCCAATTCCTTTGAGAGAGCAGCGTGTCTTTTCCCGAGAAATATTGTAAAGGTTTTGGTGCAAAATATAAAGATACGAGTATGTATTCCATGATATTGCCATTTTGGGCATAGTTTGAGAGTGGTTATATTATATCTCGGCGGACAGCCTCCGTGGCGCAGCGGGCGAGTAGCCGGCTGCGAAGCGAGAGGCCGTGGGTTCGATTCCCGCACCGAGACTAATGTTTGTGTGATCCACTAATATTTGTCTCGGGTCTGGGTGTTGTGGGACCGCAAGTCCCTCGTAGTTCCTGATACCCACGATACAGGTTAACCTAGTGTGGGGTCAGGACTATGTGTGTGACTGTTGGGTGTATTTATTTATAATGTCGTATGTTATACGTTCTACATTACATGCTGATGCGTTTAGCGCAAATTTTTGCACAGTATACTTCTCTATTATTAATACCTTAATAAGTGAAAATAAATCTTTGTATCCCTTTTTAAGCAATATACGCGCTCGGAGGAGTGTGAGATTTGACATAGTCCAAGTTTATATCGAGGAGAAATGCAGATAGATACTTATATAGTATATAGGTAATTTCTGTAACAAATACATGAAATTAAAACATAAATGGTCTTATTCATAATAAGTTATCGGAGCTTTATAAGGCCGTTATTAGATGATTGATAAAAATTGTTATTCTTAATCGTTCAATAACGCTAAAACGCTCATTAACTCTCCTATAAAGTGTCACTACTATATAGAAGCTATAACCCTTCTATAAACCTATTATAAGCGTTCGATAGTGAAAAACATGGCCGACATCGGTCAGCTGTTTCTTAAATGACGTTTATTTTTACGTCTACTGTCATATTTTTTTTAATTTATTACTTTTTCTTTATTTATAACGGCTTCGCCCTATTATACATTTCGCCAATGACAAGTACTATATTATATATTTTCAACTCTTCCCAAGAACGACGAAATATCAGTGCAGCGGCGCGGCGTGGTCAATTTCAAGGTCTTGTGGAATTTTACTACTCCTGTTTGTTTACCTTTCTTGACATAATTGACATTGATGAGATGTCAATTTTCTTTTTTTTTTGTGTTTTTTAATGTATCCATACGCTATTCATCATCGTAAATGATTATTGCACAAAACCACATCACTTTTATACAACAAACACAACTTTAAACTAGTTTAGGAAATAATTAAATCAAGAGAGCCACCGCACTGTCAGAATTCCCGCCAAAACTCCGTCAATTTTCTTTTTATTTAGTTTGTTTCCAGTCTTTCCAGAGACAAACCATATTAAAATCATTCAATCAATCAATCATTTTCTGTGAACTGGCAACTTTGTGTATGATAAACCTATTTTAGTTAACGGAGCTTTATCAAACGATTATGAATAAAGAATTTTATTGAACGTTCGATAGGCTTAAAATATGTTTTAATTAATGAAGGTTTATAAGCTTCGATAAGCGTTTTATTATGAATAAGACCCTTATTGTTTACGTTTATACTATTCAAAATCTCTTCTATTTCTATTTTTTCTATTCTATTATAGTATAAAAAGTATTTTATCATATAGGTCGAATTTCGTCCAGCACGGGACCTCTAGTACATTTAGTTATGCGCAACACAGGTCTAAAGACCTACACGTGATCCTACTAATATGAGAATATGTTTGCTAATCCATAACGCCTGACCTGGATTAGAGCATAGGCTATTTGTATCCCAGGAAAACACAATCACGCTGTTGCTGGTATACACTGGTACCAAATATAGTTCCAACACTGGCAACCACTAACATTACCGCCTAGGACATCCTGAGACCGAAATATAGTTTCCGGGAATTACACGAATGCATGCATGTATTTTAATGTCAGTTAAGTAAAAGTATGCCAAAAACGAAGATGAATGACGGCAATATTCGAAAAATCTCCACATTAATTAAAACAAGTAATTTTTTGCATGTACGAACCGGTCGAGAACGGAGAAAGTTTTTGCTTACGACACGGATAAGATAACATTGTGGCGTCACGACCACACTTACATACTTACACCATTACCATTACCATAATTATACCACATACCACATACCATACCCATTACCGACCAACACCATACCATAACCAACATTTAGAAAAGCAGTAAATAACAGATACACATGCAATACATAACACATTTATTAGTACACACACACCCCCACACTTTTGACGTCTGCCGTTAAGAAACAAGAAGTCGTGAAGCTTAGAAACAAGAATCAACGCGTGCGCCGTGAAAACGACATCACAAGTTGCGTGCAGTACATGCAGCGGAGCCCGAAGCAGTCGACGGTTCCACGTCGCTGAAGCACGCACACGGCGACAACACTCTTGCTGGGGAGATGTGTACTGCAGGTCGGATCGCGCCAAAATGGACGAGCTGCGCTGGCTCGGTATATTTATACCTGAGCCGCCGCCGGACCGCGCGCGTCGCGTAGCAACGATCACGCGCGGGGGCGCGAGGGGAACTCGCGCCTCGCAGCTCTAGCGCCACCTCACGGAATGCGCAGGAAACCTCAAGATCCACTCTGATTGGTCGGTGGGATAATTTGTAAATAGCTCACTTTGTAATAAATCATATGTCTAGATTGTAAATATAATTAGGGTATTTTGGGCAATAAAATATATACGTGATTCCAGTCTTGAAGAGTTTGATTACAAGTAGGAAATAGTCCTTCCCTACAATTGGTGACCACCGGCTGAAGAAAAAAGAAAAAAAAAGCCTTCTGAAGACTGAATCCCTGCCCGGTTTCCAGAAAATCCGCTGTTCGTCGAGAACGAATTCCTGTCCTCCGAAGAATTTGTCCACGAATCATGCAGCAGGAAGACCAGGAAGTCCGTCACGTCGCCGCCGTATCGCTTCAAGCGCGAATTCCACCATTTTGGCGTCAAAATCCGCGCCTATGGTTCGCCCAATTTGAAGCCGTCGTCGCTCCCCAGAAGCTAGGCGAGGAACAGAAATTCGAGCTTGCCATCCCGGCATTGGACTCGAAGGATATCGACCAGATCGGCGACATAATCCTAGACTCCACGTCAGGCAACAAATTCACAAAGCTGAAGGACAGATTAATAGCGATATATCAAGAATCTGCAAATAGTCAACTGGAGAAGCTTCTTGGCGGTTTAGAACTTGGCGAGCAAAAACCCAGCCAACTCCTCCGTCGAATGCGCGATTTAAGCCGCAACATGTTGACAGACGAAGCTCTCACGCACATATGGCTGCGTCAGATTCCTCAGCAAGTCCGCAGCATACTAGCCGTAACAACCGAACGATCTCTCGACAAGCTAGCGGAAATAGCGGACAAAATAATGGAACAGCAAGACCTTGGCCCAACAGTAGTTTGCGTTACCTCACCAAACAACTCCGGCATGCAGAATTTACAAATAGAATTGATGGCCAAACAACTTGAAAAACTGTCCATCGAAATCGTTGAATTGCGCGCCGAGCGACACTCCGAACGGACACGTTATCGCCGTCCCTTTCACTCTCGTCGTCGTTCCCGCTCACGCGCTCGTTCGCCGGCCGACCACGATGCCAAGAAGATCAAACCGGGTGATAAAGACTGGGTATGCCGCTACCACTACAGATTCGGTGATAAAGCGAAAAGATGCGAATCACCCTGCTCTAAGAAGTTAAACTAGAATCGACATCGATCGTGGCGGGTATCGATGTCCCTCTCACTAGTCACCGCCTGTGCGTCGTCGACGTCCGTACGCGGGAACGATTCCTCGTAGACACTGGAGCAGACATATCAGTGCTTGCAGTTAAGAGAAGCGACAAGTCGAATTCAAACACGTCATACCAGCTATTCGCCGCAAACAACACGCCGATACGTACCCATGGAGAGCGAACATTAGAACTCAACTTAGGTCTACGTCGCAGTTTCAAGTGGACATTCGTAATCGCTGACGTGAAAACCTCAATACTGGGTGCTGACTTTTTACGACATCATAAGCTGATAATCGATTTGCATCGCCGTAAACTGATCGACAGCGTTACAGAACTGACAATTAATGCGATCAAGATCAAGAACTCCGATCCAGCTGTCTACACACTCAACAGGGACCACGCCTACCATGACATCTTGGCGAAATTCCCAGACGTACTTCGACCGATGTCACTGAAGTCACCTGCAAAACATGATGTGACCCATCATATTGAAACAACGGGTCCACCCATTTTCTCTAGACCTCGTCCGTTACCGCCAGACAAGTACAAAGCTGCGAAGCAAGAATTCGAAAACATGATTAGCATGGGCATCTGTCAACCATCAAAGAGTCCGTGGGCCAGTCCATTACACGTGGTTAAGAAAAAAGACGGTTCGCTACGAGTATGTGGCGATTACAGACGTCTCAACGCTGTTACAGTTCCCGACAGATATCCGATACCGCGTATTCAAGATTTCACCTACCAACTACACGGAAAAACAATATTTTCAAAACTTGATCTCAAAATGGCTTACTTCTGGATCCCGATCAAGAAAGAAGATGCACCGAAGACAGCCATCATAACTCCGTTTGGTCTCTTCGAATTTAATTGCATGACGTTTGGCTTACGCAACTCTGGTCTAACCTTCCAGCGGTTCATGCATGAAGTCCTACGCGGTCTAGACGACATTGTTTTTTGTTTCGTCGATGATTTACTCGTGCACTCGAAGAATCCCGAAGAACACAGACGACATCTCGAGTTGGTCCTGGAACGCCTCAATACCTACGGAGTGTCACTTAACATCGACAAATGTGAATTCGGCAAAGAAACAATTCAATTTTTGGGTTACGAAGTCAGTCACGCCGGAATCAAACCTACTGAAGAACGAACGAAAGCAATATCAAGTTACCCCAAGCCACAAACCGTTCAAGAATTGAGAAGATTTCTTGGGATGATTAATTTTTATCGTGACTGCCTACCCCATCAAGCGGAACATCAACATGAATTGAATAAATACCTACAGAATCGCAAGAAAAATGACAAGACCGCAATTGTTTGGACACCCGAAGCCAACGCCGCCTTTGAGAAATGCCGCCAAAGCATTCTCGAGGCCACTACGCTAACGCATCCGATACCAAACGCTCCACTGTGTCTAATGACCGATGCCTCCGACAAGAGCATAGGCGCTGTGCTCCAACAGAAGGTTGACGACGTGTGGAAGCCACTTGCATTTTTCTCAAAAACAATGAGTGAAACACAACGTCGGTACAGTGTATACGATCGCGAATTATTAGCGATCTACACGGCTGTAAAACACCTCCGCCGGCTTATAGAAGGTAACGACGTCACAATATGGACCGATCACAAGCCTCTGTCGCATGCACTTACAAAATCTCCGAGCAGCAGTGACACACCTAGAAGAGAGCGTCAGTTACATTTCATTAGTCAATTCTGTTCGAATATTAAATATATTCACGGCGATCGAAATCACGCAGCTGATGCCATGTCTCGGATAGAAGCCATAGAAAAATTTTCCCTCATTGACTACAATCAATTGGCCGAAGATCAAGACGCTGACAACGTGTTGGACCAATTAAAATCGAAACCAAACTTGAAGTTCGCAACAATCACGTTACCGGGAGTTCAACGACCTCTGGCATGTGAGACATCGTCGGCAAGCCCGCGACCGTACCTACCGATCGCTTATCGTTTTGCTGCTTACAAAGCGCAACACGACTTAAGCCACCCAGGTGTCAGAACGACAAGGAAGATCGTGACCTCAAAATTTTTCTGGCCTTCCATGAACAAGGACATTGGAGTGTGGACAAAAGCTTGCATCGGATGTCAACGCGCGAAAGTTCACAGACACGTCAACAGTCCGTTAGGCGAATTCCCGCAGTCAGCCAGATTCGAACACGTTCACATGGACATAGTTGGACCGCTACCTGCATCAAACGAATATAAGTACTGCGTCACCATGATCGATCGTTGCACGAAGTGGCCGGAAGCCATACCTACTCGCGACATAACTGCTGAAACCGTGGCTCAAGCATTGCATGAAGGATGGATATCCCGATTTGGCTGCCCGCTACGAATCACGACCGACCAAGGTCGTCAGTTCGAGTCCGCGCTATTCAACGCGCTTATGAAGAAGTTTGGGGTTGAACGTATACGAACAACGGCATTTCACCCACAGGCAAATGGCCAAATCGAGCGATGGCATCGCTCACTTAAGTCCGCGCTCATGGCAAGAAGCGCAAACGCACGCTGGAGCGAAGAGTTGCCGACCGTGTTACTCGGCCTACGCACAGCCCTACGTGACAATAACATAAGTCCTGCAGTGATGACCTACGGATGCACTCTACGAGTTCCGTCAGATTTTTTCGTGCCTACACAGCCGAAAATGGATGACACCGAATTCATTCGTCGACTGACCGAAACAATGGCATCGTTATCACCCGTTCAGAGAACTTATGCCTCAAGCAAGAATACGTTCGTTTATAAAGAACTTGCAACGTGCAGCCATGTCTTCATCCGCAACGACACAGTACGCAGCCCTCTGGTACCGCCGTACGACGGACCCTACGAAGTGTTAGAACGCAGTGGAAAAACATTCAAGGTGCAGTTACCACTTCGCACTACCATCGTGTCCATAGACAGACTGAAACCGGCACACTTGTACAATGCAGAGGACTTTTCAACTACTGCAGCGCACAAACGACCGTCCGTACCAGCGAAGACTGCGCCGCGAGCGACTGAGGTAGCACCGCCGCCGTCAAAGCAGCCCTACGTCACTCGATCGGGACGCCCGGTAAGACCCTCTGTACGCTTCGCTTAGGGGGGAGTACTGTGGCGTCACGACCACACTTACATACTTACACCATTACCATTACCATAATTATACCACATACCACATACCATACCCATTACCGACCAACACCATACCATAACCAACATTTAGAAAAGCAGTAAATAACAGATACACATGCAATACATAACACATTTATTAGTACACACACACCCCCACACTTTTGACGTCTGCCGTTAAGAAACAAGAAGTCGTGAAGCTTAGAAACAAGAATCAACGAGTGCGCCGTGAAAACGACATCACAAGTTGCGTGCAGTACATGCAGCGGAGCCCGAAGCAGTCGACGGTTCCACGTCGCTGAAGCACGCACACGGCGACAACACTCTTGCTGGGGAGATGTGTACTGCAGGTCGGATCGCGCCAAAATGGACGAGCTGCGCTGGCTCGGTATATTTATACCTGAGCCGCCGCCGGACCGCGCGCGTCGCGTAGCAACGACCACGCGCGGGGGCGCGAGGGGAACTCGCGCCTCGCAGCTCTAGCGCCACCTCACGGAATGCGCAGGAAACCTCAAGATCCACTCTGATTGGTCGGTGGGATAATTTGTAAATAGCTCACTTTGTAATAAATCATATGTCTAGATTGTAAATATAATTAGGGTATTTTGGGCAATAAAATATATATGTGATTCCAGTCTTGAAGAGTTTGATTACAAGTAGGAAATAGTCCTTCCCTACAACATAATTTGTTATAATCAAATAAATACCTGTCGACCCTGTCGTTGATACAAATTGGCAAATTTTGAGCGGTTCAGAACCTCTCTTGTTGTGGTTTTAATTACGGAAACGTCCTTATGATAAAAATGATTTGGAAGCATAATTCGTCTTAAGGTAATCTATTTTATTGTAAATTAATAAACTAGACGTTAGTTACTTAGCCATTAATAACGCGGTAAAATTATAATACAATGTAGCTTTCCTCATTCATTTGAAAGAAGTAAATCCACAGCCCTTAAAATTAACATTACATAAAAAGTTACAGACATATCTTATAGCAAATAACGGATTTACATTATAGAAACAAACAGGAGTAGGTAAGTAGTACTTAATATTTTTTTATATTGTATACAACCCGCTGCTCCTGGCTCCTGCACGACAACGCGCGATCCCATACCGCAAAACAAACGATCAAGACAAGCTACAAGAGCTGGAGATTCATAATCCGCCATACACAGACCTTACGCCTACAGACTTCTACTTTTCCATAAACTATAAGTACTAAAACCGGACTTGGTAATGTTAAAATTCATCCTCAACGTTCGGACATGAATTGATTGTAACTACCCAGTTTATATTTTGACAGCCTCCGTGGCGCAGCGGGCGAGTAGCCGGTTGCGAAGCGTGAGGCCGTGGGTTCGATTCCCGCACCTTGACAAATGTTTGTCTGATCCACAAATATTTGTCTTGGGTCTGGGTGTTGTGGGACCACAAGTCCCTCGTAGTTCTTGATACCCACGATACAGGTTTACCTAGTGTGGGGTCAGGACTATGTGTGTGAGTGTTGGGTGTATTTATTTATTTATTTATTTATTTTATATAAAGGTATAACAATGCTCCTTTCAGGATCAGATAAACTATTCATCGGTCAGAACTCGCAAGCCCCGTATTGCCGAACGCTCGCGCTGCTCATTGTTCCTAACTAATTTGTAATTCTATCCGCAAATATGTATGTACATCTTAAAATATTCTCATATTTTACTTACAAACGTTTCGGTATTGTTGTGGTGAAATTGTAATTTCATATTTTAAATAATGCGACTGGAAGAAAGGATTTGATTTGAATGTGAAGATATAAATAATAAGATTAAAATGAGTTTTTTTTTTAATTATTTAAGAAAATTTATAGTTTATCTAGACTACTATTTTATTTTATTATGTTACATTTGTAAATTAAGAAAAATAAAATTTAATCAGGTTGCTATTGTTGTTTATTATTAGAAGTAAATTGTTAAGCGACTACTTAACACATTTAACAATGACGGTAATATGTTATTATGGGAATTATTGCAAAATTAAATACCTATTTAAGGTCTAGCAAGAATAATAAATAAATAAATACACCCAACAGTCACACACATAGTCCTGACCCCACACTAGGTAAACCTGTATCGTGGGTATCAGGAACTACGAGGGACTTGCGGTCCCACAACACCCAGACGAGAAACATTTTTTTGTGGATCAGACAAACATTTGTCTCAGTGCGGGAATCGAACCCACGGCCTCTCGCTTCGCAGCCGGCTACTCGCCCGCTGCGCCACGGAGGCTGTCATGAATGTGGGCAGTTAGAAAGCACTGCATGGCAACTGGACTGCGTTCGACATCCCGAGACATAAGTTGTTAAGTCATCATGCCCAGTAATTGCACTGGCTTCAATGACCTTCAAAGCAAAACACAATAGTGCTTACACACTGTTGCTTGGCGGCAGAAATAGACAAAGCGATGGTGCCAACCCAGACGGTCACTCGCATACGAGACCTTCCAAGTACCACCTAGTATATTAATCTTTATAATTGTGTTGTTAGTAAGTAGTAATTATATTTTTTAGTTTTATGTTCGGCATAGTAGATACTAATTTTGTTAGTTTTGTTACTATTTGTTAAAACACGATAATCGATATTAAACATTTAAATACTTATTATTTTATTATTGTTAAAATGTAAGTGTTTTGGCATTGTGCTATAAACTTTCTTTTAGTATTAAAAAAACAAAACACACAATTCAATATTATTCAAAAAACTGATCATCAATATAGTCACTTCACAAAATACCTGATGTAGTATAACCACGACCAATAAAGTATTCTAGTCAAATAAAGCACCGTAACAGTAGATACAAAAGGTATGAGCAGTTAGCACGCAGTTACGTGCGTGCGTGGAGTACGGGCGTTGTCTCAATACATATGTTAGTCCTAGCCTATAGTGTATAGACCTTGACCTAATCCAGCGCTTCTCGTGAACTTACAGCGCGACAGATTAGAATAGATTCTGCTAAATTAGTTCGTGGAATTGTGGATGTTTCATCGTCTCATTACTCTCATGGCAACGTACATACCTACATTAAAGTTGTGAATAGGGCGATGCGTCGAGTTTTATGATACAATAAAAACTGTTTTCCTTTAGAGTATCTACTATACTCTACTATCTACTTACAGACGGTAGATGTCCAAACAACGCATACTCATAATCGTAAGCTGAAAATTCACTAAGTGTGATGTGTTTACTTCCAACAGACAGTCACACACATAGAACTTACCCTACACTAAGTTAACCTGTATTGTGGGTATTAAAAACTCTCGGGCAACTCATATGATTTTTCAAATCTAAAACTCATACACAAAATGTGATTGTGAATGAATGTGACCTGAGATGTCTACCCAGGACATCACCGATTGCTCAACCTTAGTACGCTGCCACTAGACCTCTGAGGCTCTGAGAAACTATAGATTACGCAAAAATTAAATAAAATGCCCCAAAATTCCCAAACATGTATATATATTAATACGTGAAGAGAAATCTTCGGACTTCTGAAGCATATTGCACGCAAGGAGGAGTGTGGGATTTGGCATAGTTAAAGTTTTTATTGAGGAGAAGTGCAGAAACATTATACAAAAATAGGTCGCGTTTCGACCACTTCTTAGGTATAAATCCTCCACAATCGCCCGTTTACAAGTTTAAATAGTGCTGTCATATGCACTGGCCACTGGTTCTAGCAACTTAACGTAGGTACTTTGCTAGTCACTCTTAATTTTAATTTAATTGAAATCTATATCGAAATTCAACATTTATCATAATGTTATCGACTCTATGCATGAACCTGCTATGATAAGATATGCAAATTAAAAACACTCAATTATGATATTATATTATAATCAACACGATAAACCACTTTTGTCGTAAAATTAGAAATTGTTTTTGACAAAACGACCCAACGATCGAATGCTGTTAGAAAGTCAGCGATTACGGCTGTCTGAATTGTAACGTCGACAGTCATTTGCACAAGTTACCGACGCGAGACCGACTGACAAGCGAACAAGAAAAAAACATCCTATCGCATGTACAACTTTGCATCATTTTCTTCTTTATTCATATTCATGTTAACGATTAACTTGTCCGTGTAAGGTTTCGCTCACAGAAATGACTCATTCCAGACGAAACCCATGGGAATCAGGCACTATATGAGCTTTCTCGATATTTAGGTTCAGGGTTTGAATTGATAATTATTATCATTAATTAACTAATTACTGGTTACACCTCTGCCTACCCCTTCGGGAATTACAGGCGTGAGTGCGTATGTATATATTATATATCATCAATTAATTATCAATATCTTAAAATATATCTTGATAATTGCCATAACATACATAAATAGATATTGTATTATGAATTCAGAATCATCAGATACATCCCTATCCAATTAGTCTAATCCAAAAGAATTGGTTGATTCGCACTGTGGTGAGTGGTGGCGACCGGCGACCGGCGAGCCGCTCGTGGTGCGGAACATTTATATAAACATACTACCGACACTATCAAGTATAATGGAGGTAGACAATAATAAGTATGACTTCTATGTCAAATAACACCTTTTAAATACACTCACCACTACGGAGAGATCAATTCTATGCCGACCGATGAAGTATCAATATACCAATAATCGAGTATTATCCGTATGTGTATCAAGAGTGTTCGTTCACAAACAATGTGCGGCCTGGGTATAGCTATAAGGTTGGAGGCTAGATAGATACACAAAATCACGGATCACCGCCAGTTTCATTATTAAATTTAATTGATACCTTGATGAAATATCGGATAATCATAATAATAATAGAATTATCATGAGACATATTTATCTATATAATTTCAAATCTCCCTCAGTTTCCACTATGGCAAATTTAATCACACAGAAACAACCCAAACAATTTAAATTAAATGGACCAGTCATGTAAAGGGACATTACTCATTCATCACGTGTTACACGAAGTTTTAATAGTATTTAAGGTACGGATGGTGTAGGCATTTGTCCTTAGATCCGAAGGGTGTCATGGCGGGTCGTGTATATAACATTTAAGTGGGCTTCTATTAATATTTATGTTGTATAGCGGTTGTGACACTTGTAACATGAGTTCAGAAGTATCGAGCACGAGGCGCTTACTCTACTATCGATTTTTTTAAACAGTAAAGTAATTGGTTATTTATACGTTAAATTTTGATAATACTCATCTTTTCAAAAGTATTTTTATAATAACAAACGATTAAGCCTTATTACCTACGCCACCGACTGCCTCTACTGTGAAACCAGTTTAGTTAAGTATTAATTAATAGAAATCTCCAGCTTGTATGTGTACGATTAGAAAATCTCAATACAGATCATAAAGATCTTAATCAAGATATTTTTTATAACATCTGAAGCGGATGTAATTAATGTATGTATATATTATAACATACTTATTAATTTTTAAATATAATTTATTTTACGTAGTAAGCTAGTAGAATGTGGTGATAGCCTAACCGGAAGTAGAATAGACTGCCGTGACGGTTGTCGATGGTTCGACCCCAACCTCTAGGGCAGGCACGTTTGACTTCGAAGCGTGTGTATTCAATATTCATAGTTAATTATCTCTCGCTTTAACGGTGAAGGAAAACACCATGAGGAAACTTGCATGCCCTAGTTACTGGTAAATAATAGATATAGCCATATAGATGATAGAATTGCGAAGGTACGTAAAGTCAACCAACCCGCATTAGGCCAACATGTGGTGGACTAAAAGTTCTCGCCCTTTAGATTGGGGGCATTTGAAGAATTCTACCATGGTATTCTTTGCCTATCGTAAGAGGCGAAAAACTATGTACATCGGGATCGCAGCCGCATAGCGGGGGGTGTGCGGCTTACGTACACTCGTACATTTTCTTAGTGCGGCCCTGAGATGGTCGGCAGTACGAAAACCTAGCGCTGTCGGAGACGCTGAGGGCGTTTTGAGTGTGCCAGGGCTTCCAAGCCACAAAGGCAGAATACAGGGATGGTACCGGTAGCAATCCAGGTATACTAGGATCCCTCGAAATCACCCCATTTGCGTCGAAGGAGGCCACCGCGGAGTTTTTCACCTCCAGACCCGGGATGGGAAGGGATTCGTAAGATGGAATTTCTCTGCGGTAAAAAAATATGGTGGAAAAAAGGTTAATCCCTATCATAACAGGTCTCCTGCCCATGCCCAACAGTAGGTTATTATATAAGGTTGATGTTATTACATTATTAATATACTTATTATACGTAGTAGATAAAATGCAACTGTCTTTACAGGTTGACTTTATTCTTATTACCAAACAAAATAATACGAATCATAAGTAAAAGGTATTTGTAATCATGAATTGCAAGATTTTAATTTATGTCTACTATATTTTCTCAACAATTAGGTAACTAGATATAAAAAGCGAAAGTAGTCAAACATAACTTATACAACTTAAACTTTTTTTTTATTAGCTTGAATAAATAGACGAGCAGGTCGCTCGCCTGATGGTAAGCGCCACGTCTGCTCATAAACAGAAGCTACGCCACACATAATTAATATTGAATTGAATTACAAAGCACTGCATGACACTGGACATTCGCCCGTCACCCCAAGACATATGTTGTTAAGTCTCATAATGCGAAGTAATTTCAATGGCTTCAATGTCTCAAACTGAAACATAACAGTGCTTACGCACAAGCAACAGCTTGGCGGCAGAAATAGACGAAGCGGTGGTACCAACCCAGACGGACCTCTCGCATACGAAGAACCTACTTGTAGGTAATTGTAGTTTCATAATTTTATATATACTACTTACTATGTTAGTAAATCGCAATATTTTAGGTCGTAAAGCAACTATAACGCATGCCAATTGTTGAACAGTGTCGGCACCTTTAGAGAATGGTTTTCCACACTATAGAGTACTATAAAGGAACAGACAATCATCTAGACAATATTGTCTTGTTTACAATTGATATGGGCTAGTTATTCATCTATACACATCATGCAAATAAGTGTGACTGCTTGAAACAGCAAGCATTGTCTGCGTGACACCGTGACGTGTTGTCACTTGGTATTCATGTAAAAGTAAACATTCTGGGTCGCCATAAGTGTGTTTTGTGCTGGAATACACTGAAAATGTACGGCCGCGGTTTCCATACGACCATAGCGCGGAACTTAAGTATTACTTACTAATAAAAAGTAGGTAATTTTGTAGGAAAAAAATTCACTCGATAGAGTTTAGCTGCGATGTGGTCCCATATAAATTTGGTTAAGATCTGATGACAGAGTACGGAGAAAAAAAATAAAACTCTTCAACGGACAACAGTACACTCGTCTCGATTGTGTTATTGTATTGGAATTTACATGCTATTGCTGTACATTGAAGTCGGTTACTAAGTTTTGTTGAAGGTAATATTATATTTTAAATTGTAATCAGTCCGAGTATGACATGCTTGCTTAATTGTCTATGCTTGCAGCGGCGTTGTATGCCAGGTCGATCACTTGCCTGTAACATGGTTGATGAGGCTGATGGCTGGCACATGCGTCAGACTCGTGAACGGGTGATGCCGGCCTGGACTTGTCTACTCGGACTGTTTTATGTTTGTTTAAACTCTTTTATCATAGTCTTTATTTGTTCGCATTGCCTAAGGAGGTCGTGCATGCTAATCTAATCCGTAGCTATCATTTCTATGATTGTTAAATGTTTCATGACATAAATTGAGCTGCTCTATTTCCAATCAAATATTGTAAAGCCTCAATAATAATTATAAAGTAGTATTAAAAAGAAATTGATCACAATTTGCGGCGAAATCGATGTACTTACATAAAAAAGGCAGCAAATTGAGAACCTCTTCTTTTATAAATGCGTACGCGTTACGACTGCTGTGCTGGGGTCTCGGGTTCGATCCCGGGGACGATAAAAGTGATATTGGGTTTTACGAAATGCTCAGTATCAGACGGGAGGAATTCTGTGAGGTATGGTGGTAGGTTCGCCCCCTGTAACATAATGGGACATAAACTTGGCGAAATGTGGGTATACTGCCTACCCATTCGGGGATTACAGGCGTGAGTGCGTATGTATGTGTATTAACGTCAAATGGGTACGTATAATAACCTTTGA
Organism: Mimas tiliae; assembly: GCA_905332985.1. Taxonomy (NCBI): domain Eukaryota; kingdom Metazoa; phylum Arthropoda; class Insecta; order Lepidoptera; family Sphingidae; genus Mimas; species Mimas tiliae. The sequence continues at coordinate 7,425,295 of HG995259.1, forward strand.
ACGACTATCGGAATCACTACTGTACACGTAGAAACCGTGTTACCATAGAGAGAGCAAGAAAGCAATAACAACAAAAGTTCACGCTGCAGTTTCGCAATGGAGGCTAACAGGTCGGTATCGTGATTGAAGGCCGACTGATCACGCACCGGGCACTCCGGGCAGCTCACACAAATTGATATCGCTCGTAGATTACTCTCCGATCCGGATTGTGAAGGTGAATTGTATTTAAATATATAAATAAATACACCCAACAGTCACACACATAGTCCTAACCCCAGAATAGGTTAATCTATATCGTGGGTATCAAGAACTACGAGGGACTATTGGTATTATATATACGTATATAATATAGAGATTATTACTGTGTTTAATTATTATTTTTGTGTTTCAACTGTACGTGGTTGGTATAGACTATAAACCCCGCACACATACCAAAACGTTCAAGAATGAGTTGAATTATTATCTATAACTTTATATTCACAATAAATCTTCCATTAATAGATCGAACGCAATTAATAGTTACACTCTAGTTGTAATGGAGAATAGGTTATGAATGATTCCCCGTACCTGGTGCCACATGTTTGGCCCCACGCCAACCCCACTCGGATATGCACTCAACTAATTGCGAAGATCTAATGGCAATCTCATTGCTTCATGCGGCTTTAAGAACAACTTTAATAGATTCTATGACAATTGGAAGTATTTACATATGTTAGTTTTGCATTAAGTTTCGCGGTATGAATTTTTTATTAACTTGAATGACGAGACGAGCAGGTCGCACGCCTGATGGTAAGCGCCAAGCCTGCCCATAAATAGAAGCAACACCACACAGAACTTTGAATTACAAAGTGCTGCGTTGCAGTGGACTGCGCTCGTCACTCCGAGAAGTACGTTGTTAAGTCTCATAATGCACAGTAATTTTACTGGTTTCAATGTCCTTAAAACTGAACAGTGCTTACACACTGCTGTTTGGCGGCAGTAAAGACAAAGCGGTGGTACCAACCCGAGGTGGTAGTTTAGACGGCCTCTCGCATACGAGGGACCTACCACCTTGTATATATACCTTGACTATAATCCATTTGCGTAGGCTTTCCATCGTCATCAATTCGGTAAGTACTGTACAGCTTCTCACATGAAACCGTCATGGGATCATAGGGTTACCGTCTATTATTATTGCGAAATGAATAACCAATTTATCGACCCAACTTAAAATCCATCAATAGCGAATAATTGGCTTAAGACTCGCTGGCATCAACTAATAAGGTTCTTGAATCATGGAATCGCGAATTAAAACACGTGGTTTAAAAAGTTGAATACACAGCCTACTATAAAACCAGGAAAATTAAACGTAAAAAAAATAAAAATAATGAAATAAACAATGATAAAGCAAGTTTCAATTAGAAAGCAGTCACCAAACCATCTAATTAAGATAGCAACCCGCTACTCACGGGCCAAGCCGGTCGAAGCCTATTTAACATTCTCGTTTTAAGCCCGCATTAAGATTCTAGCGAGCAACCGACGACAGTCGCCAGCCGGTGACGTATTCGGGCTGTGTACCTTATGCTAAGTACTGCTGGAATTTTATATTAACTACTCTGTGTGTTTTTATTCTTGACATTTATTAAAGCCTTGTCAGAAAGACCACAGGGGTGTGTGCAAGACCCTAAGTAAGACATAAAAAAAATTAAAAAAATATTAAAATAACAATATATGATAGTCTAAGGCACGTATTATAGAACGATACTCAAATGAGCTCTTTGCTAAGTGTCGATTTCTCTACACGTGATTGGTCTGTTTTTGTTTGGCGCCAAATAGATTGGCTGTTGCATGTTTAAAATTTATCTAATATAAGTAGTTATGATCGCTGTCAACCTGTCTTTTTCTCACTCCATTCCATGGTTGTCAAGAAAAGATCACCAATTGTATTTATTTAATTATCCGATGTGTTCCGGTGTACAACAACGACTATAAATAAATTTAAATATATTCCTCGACACAAAATGCTCCAAAAGCTAACATTGTCGAATTTCCGCTTTCGACTTTACATTAAACCATTGCAGAGCATTAGTAAATGGAAAAAATTGACCCCATTTGCCGATTAGTTGGTAAACAACAAACAAAAAAACTTAATTTAATTTTGTGTAGATTTATGCCGCGTTGTAATGTATTACAGTGTTAATACATTATTCGAATCGAATTCGAAAATCCGAATTCGTTAACAAAACGAAAAATTATATAAGAAAGTTCGCGACAACAGTAAATTCATTTTCATTAGGTACGAATAGGGTAGTTGACTAGATTTTTTTTATTATTTAAATCAATAAGTTACGTTACTCAAAATCTATTGCAGAAAGAATTTTATATATCGGACCAAAAATAAATAAGTTAGAAGCCATTCAAATCCAGTAGAAGGGGTAATTGTCAAATGACAGACGACGCAACCTTTGACGTCACTGTGTAAAATGTTCATTATGGTGCACGCGTGCAAGCGAGATAGTGAGATATCCCTACTACGCACCCACTTTTCCTCATACAAACATTTAAAGTCATAATTGCGGGCACATTTCTGAACCAATTTTGATTGTGTTTTAATAAAAGGGTTTCTTTTGCGTATCATTTTCTATTGCTTATAAAATAATGTATAAAATTCAATATAGGAAACTACCCTATTGCTATGAAGACGGTGCGGCGCCGCGGCGCGTTTTGGCTAAAACATAATCTTGAGAACTTAATACAACTCAAGAACACCGAACAGTATTATTTATAAAACATAGAAATATAAAATGGAAATCGTAGTAAATAGAAATCCGTTGTCTGCCTATCCCTATGGGTAAACAGGCGTGAGATGTATTTATGTAGAGGTACATATGTATGTATATACAAATAGTAAATTATATTTATGCAATAAATTTATTTATATAAATTAACAATCAACATAATATGTTATTACGAAATAATTAAATGTAGTTTAATCTTTAAAATCCTACACCAACCGTCAACATCATCAGCCATCACACATTTATTCAACGGACAACATAACACACGAGAAATGATAACGAAAGTCACACCGAACATTAACATCACATGAATCATTGCGTTATTAAGTTATTGTACAAACAGAACATCGGTCAACGTATCATATTAGTCATTACACGGCATGACGTAACCAAGTGATGTCAGGCAATACCAGGGTCAGGCGAGAAATGTACTAATCACTAAACCAAAATAAGGAAGCTACCACAGATATAGATCTCAATTCTAAATAGAGTACATCAGTCTTTACGAAAACCAAGCATGGCGCTTTTTTTTGTACCTGCTGTAACGTCACAAAGCAATTCAGTGATGTGAAACATCCTTGAATTTTTTAAGAGTTTTTACAATCATTTACTGTGGGATAAGCCTATTTTTCGTGTGTTCGGTTGTCAGACTAAATCCGAGTATGCGTGCTCATGATTTTGTTTCGATTTGGGTACGCGAAGTACACTTGTGTCATCTATAAGATCTACATCTGTTGAAGTTACAGACTGAGGATTGTACAAGGTCGTCTGCTTAGCGTATTATTACATGTTTGGATAATTACTTATAATGACACTAATAGTGATGTTTTCGATCATGAGTAGCATTCGAGGGCTCTGAGGTAGGTCATAGATATTTTTTTTTATGGCATAGGCTGGCAGACGACCAAGTGGGTCACGTGATGGTAAGTGATCTCCACCGCCCATGTACGCCCCCAATACTAAAAGAATCATGGGTGCGTTGCCGACCTTAAAGGAAAGCGATAATTAAGGAATTGGGAAGGGGAGGGGGTTTGGGCTTCCGGACATCTCACTCACCGTACGAAACGCAGCAGCAAGCTGCTACTTTACGCCGGTTTTCTGTGAGAAAGTGGTAATGACTCGGACGAGCCGGGCAGATCAATTTATGGAGATTTCCAAATGAGAGAAAATTTACTGGCTCGGCATCTGCGATAAATCAATTCATGTTACTCGGTTGTGCCGGACAAACCACAACACAATTTCCGAGGAAAGCTTATGTCAGACGGCCATCTGTAAAGTTAAGTTGAATCATTATTGTATTGGCTGCGACATGGCCATATTATCGATCTCTCATTTATACTATAAAGGCCTCAAAACCATTCCTGAAATTATATTATTGCGATAAACCCAATTACATACAAATCATCTAAAAGCGAGGGGAAGATTTAAGCCCGGCTTAATTTAATTGACTAATATGGCTTGACTAAATGAGACATTTGAGTCGTAGAGCCACGCGGTAGACACTTTTGTCTACAGCATGATTGGGCCGGCTCGTCCGGGTCATTACCACTGTCTCACAGAAAACCGGCGTAAAGTAGCAGCTAGTTGCTGCGTTTCGTACGGTGAGTGGGATATCCGGAGGCACAAACCCCTCCCCTTCCCAATACCTTAAGTATCCCTTTCCTTTAGGGTCGGCAACGCACGCATTATTTTGGTATTAGGGATGTACATGGGGCGGTGGAGATCACTTACCATCAGGTGACCCAATTGCTCGTTTGCCGGCCTATGTTATTAAAAAAACTAAATTATACGCAAATAGAAAAAAAATATTCACAATAATATCGGCTATCAGCAATTCTTTATTTTTATGCATGTATTAATCGTCATTCTGCCACTTAAATATTTTACAATATTTAAGAGGCCTTACATGAAATACTGGTTTAAATAACAATAGAGAAGGTCACTTCCGTTTATGAACTCATTCTATTGTGGTCATGGAGCATGGTAGACAATCTAAATGTACAAACGAAATGTTCAGCCGCAATGCGATGTAAAATTTTGCTATTGTTAACTTCTGTAAATGGCCTTGAACCTGTTCGATAATAGATCCTCGCAATAGACTACAAAGGTCAAAACTTCGTAGACCTTTTTGACAGACAGTTTTGTCTGCATCGTGAATGGGCGGGATCGTTGCCGCTGTCTCATAGAAGACCAACGTAAAGTAGCTGCTTGCTGTTGTGTTTCGTACGGTGAGTAAGATATCCGAAGCCCCAAATCCTCCTCCCCTTTCCAATCCCTTAATTACCTTTAGGGTCGGCAACGCGTCCATGATTCTTCTGGTATCGTGGGCGTCTATTAGCGGTGGATAATTACTTACCATCAGGTGACCTACTTGTTCGTTTGCAGGCTTATGCTATAAAAAAACCTTTAGATTCCTACATACTATTTCTATTAGAAGCAATTCCATTGCCACATTTACGAAAAACGTCGACGGTATTACCATACGTCAGAAGTATGTAAAGCCAATTTGGCTTGATGAAGTCATCATCATCTTATTTTCCCGACGGACGTTATTATTATAAGACTATTAATTAGAATTTTTCATCATTGTCATCAGCGATACAAGTCTGTGGCTGATCACAGTAATATTTGGACCAAGCTGGACCCCAGAAGTGGCCTTGTAATTTATAAATATAATAATAATGTAACCTGAGTATACTCTACCAAGAAACAGCCTTTAGTTGCCCTGTATTTAATACTCATCAAATAAATATTTTTTTGGGTTCGAACTTCAAACCCAACCGACTTCTGACATTTCTAAGTTACGTGTGTATTAATCGTTAATTAATTATCGCTTACTTTAACGGTAAAGGAAGCATCGTGAGGAACCTGCATACCTGAGAAGTTCATAAAAATTTCGAAGGTATGTGAAGTTTGACAAAACGCATTAGGCTTGCGTGGTGGTGTAATGCCTACTAATCCCTCTCATTCAGTAGAGGAGGCTCGTGCCATGCAGTGGGGCGTATATGATAGACCAGGTACAGCGCTAGTATTATAATTATTATGTATGTATTAGTTATGAATTATCGCTCACTTGTGGTGTTAAAGAAAAGTGGTTAAGGAAAACATCTTGAGGAAATCTAGATGCTTGAGAGTTCTTCTGAAAGTTTCAAATGTATGTAAAGTCTACCAACCTGCATTAGGCCAGCTTGGTGGACTAAGGCCTACCCCCTCTCATAGGTAGACGATGCTAGAGCATATTTAATATAATAAAATATTTTCCAAAACATGATCGCATTTATGCTTATTCGTTAACAATACGCTGCGTTCAATTTATAAGTAAGTCATGACAGTTGGAACAAAGGGCGGGCCCAATTTAGGCAGCAGCGGCGGTCGACCAACGACTAAATAGGTCGATCGCATCAATAGCTCCCGGCGCTCATTACGCTTGCTAATATTAGACCGGGAACGTATAACTACTGCTACGTACAATCGAATTTGAATATCTTTATTTCTATAAAAAGTGATTAAACGTTTTTTATACTCAGTAAACGAACACGTAGGGCACCTGACGGTAAATGTTCTCTTCTGCGCATGAATACCCACAAAGATGCGTTACCGACCTTAAAGGAAGGGAAAGGGGATTGAGAAGGGGAGGAAAGATTTGGGTCTCCGGAAATCTCGTTCATCGTACGATACGCAACAGCAAGCCACTTCATGTTGGATTTCCGACTGATAATGGTAAAAACCGGTCAAGTCGGCCAGTTCATGTTGTTGTCACTTGAGCCATAGACACACCTTTGTATTATGTATCTATGCTTGAGCTAAAGAGATATTGCCGTATGGATATTACTTTTAAAAATAATCATATTTATTTTTTATAATTTAATTATTTGATTGTTTGCGAACCGTATTTTGATTGATTACCTCTGCAAGAGTGATACTCGGAACCAGAGCGAAATAGCAAGTTGCGGCGTCTACGTGCATCAAACGCACCGCGCCGCGTACGTTCCCGGCTACGTCAATGCGTCACATGAGTCAGCTGTTCACTTTTGAAAATAACATATTTTAAATATGTTCACTTTTCAGATGAAAATACCATTTTTTAAATATGTTCATTTTTCTAAGCTACCTGTGTATAAGGATAATATCTCGCTTGTGATTTTTATTTTTTTTAAATAAATATTTTTATTAGGCTATCTATATGCTATGCTATCTTCACGACCTAGAAAGGGCCAACAGGGTTTTTTTTACTACTGTATGTATATACTATATTAAGCTGTTCGTATTTTTTTTAGGTAAACAATGAGTGGAGGCAGGAGTGGTCAGCACATAAGACACATCCGTAAAATAGAATTTAATACCAATGGATCATTCACAAGAGTTCTTGATTGAACATCATCCATCACATTTAACTCAAGTGTTTGTAAACTCAAGCTTCAACTAACTTATCGAACTGCAATAACACTCCAATAAATTTAGCAATACGTTACAATGAATATTTAAATCGGCCGGCAAGACAATTTGTTAATTATGAGCCACAGTGTACAATGTTTAATAAATGGGGGGGACCAATTGATACACAACTAATCGGTATAGGACCAATGTGATCAAATCTAGAAGTATTCAACGCGCATTGTGGCGTCCAAGGTTGAATGAATTAGGTGTCAATTTAGTGGGACGATGCCTTCTGTGTTTAAAGTTATGTATGACGGAATGTTGTATGAATTTCAAGTTGTTAGCTCAGTTACTGATGCCTAGATTATGCGATCATTGGTCTGAATGATTCGAAAGGCCTGGTTTGAGGTACGCGACCAAGACAGGGAGACCGCGACGCGTGACGCGAGTCAGGCGATACCGTCACTTTCGCTTTGTATGAAATTATACTAATGTATAAATGGACCAACCCAATTCTGAAATAGCAGAAAAAGAAATTACAGACAGTGTTCCCAGCTTAGTTGAATTATCCCTAGATTTGGTGGGTTGCACCCACCGCGCCGCTAGTGAGTAAATTTTGCGATCTAGTTATCAACTCAGTTACTTAGTTAGTGGAAAGGAATGTCTTACTCGTATTTCACTGTTCATAAATATACAGACTTTTTTTTAAAGAAATGACGATGCTGACGTTGAAGATTTTTTTGGTATCCTGAAAGTCACTTTGATAATTTCTGGAACTTGGCTGTAAATATACGAATTATCTAATGTGAAATATGTGTATCATCTCATAAAACCTGAAACATCCCTCATAATGAGGATTCTTCATAGAATAGCAAAAATGGAGCGAACAGAGCGACGCTCTTCAATTTACGGTAAAGTTGATACATCTATAATTACTAATGATTTGTATAAGAATTCTCGGTGTTTAGAGAATTTTCCTACGCATAGTTGAACACATTTTTGGCATCACCTCGCAAGTGGGAGTATAAGAATGGAATAAGTTCAAGGTCGCTGTTAAAAGCTTTTTGAGATTTTATCGTGGTTAACGACATGTTCACACACTCTTGTGTTGTTATAGGTCTGTAATGCTTACAGGGCTTGGCGAGGCCGCAGGTTCGATTCCCGTACCGAAACAAATGTTGGTGTGATCCACTAACATATTTGTTTCTCGTCTGCGTGTTGTGGGACCGTAATTCCGTTGTAGTACCTGATACCGGCGATATAGGTTATCCTAGTGTGAGGTTAGGTCTACATGTATGACTGTTAGGTTTATTTATTTATTATTATTTATATGAAGCGATAATTATCACTGATAATTACATTCATAATATAAATGTTGAATTTGGAATCATCAGAGCAATATAACCATGTAAAGGAACCAAAGTCAATGAGGACACACTCGAAGAGGATACACTAATTTACTTAACTTACACTTCATTGATCATAATCAAATTATTTCGAAAATGTTTTATCCTACTACTATTATAAACGTGAAAGTATGGATGTTTGTGAATTTGGATGTTTGTATACAATCACCCTTAATAGCTAAACGGTTTTGGGTGAAATTTGGCATATGCTACTTTTTAACCCGAAAAGGCGGTCCACGCGGGCGAAACCGCGAGCACTGGTAAATAATAATCACGATATATGCGACATAAATAAAATCGGTTTACCTTGGCCGTTAAATGTCTACATAATAAATATTTATCATTAATACATATACACTCAGTCGAAATAATAAACGGATTGTTTAATAACAGTGTGCTATTTTTTTTTCTTTTTATTGGCTTTCGAAGGCAAACGAGCTGGCAATGCCAGGGGCACGGCCAAGCCGTTGCCTACCAAGGAAATACAGGTACTGTACATACACTATCATTTCTAATATATTTCAAATTATCATATTACAACATTTCTCTGATGATTATCATCTGACAACAGATTAGATTATTGTTTGGTATAGACAGATTACTAAGAAGCAGGATATATAAAGAAAAAATATATACACTCATATAATTATCACGATGATTATCACATAATTATCACAAGAGATATTTAACTTGATAATTTCGAACCCTGTATTCTTACGGTGGTGGCGTTACTATTATTACGTATCGGTAATCAGAAAAAGACGGATCTATCTATATTACATGCCGTTCACACAACGGCTCCGTATTAACGGGACCGTTTTTTAGCCACCACTACTGGATGTGACCTTCATACAATTACATACTTCATACATTCTATCTATTTGATTATAAGCTGCCGATCAGTATACAACTGAACGAAACAGAAAATACTTTCACTCTACTGGGTGGTAAGGTCTTCGTATGTGAGAGGTCTAGGTCTAGGTTGGTACCACCACTTTGTCTATTGCTGCCGCCAAGTACAGTATGTAGACACTGTTGTGTTTTGGTATGAAGGACATTGAAGCCAGTGAAATATTTATTTGGCTGCATAATCACTAGTTACAAAATAGTAGATATCCAAGCTGGGTGGCGACCGGCTCGTTTCGTCAGTAAAACAATTTTTTTTTAAATATAGTCCTTTGTGAAGATTGGGTCCGTTTTTTTTACTGATCCAGGATCCAGTTTTTGTTAATAAAACGAAATTAAACATAAAGTCCCGATAAAGTCCGTGTGTTTTACTAGATGCAGAATCCTGTCGCGTATATGAACTCGCTCATCCCACTAATATTATAAATTATATGAAAGTTTGGATGTTTGTACGTTTGTGAATTTGGATTGTCAATCTATCACGCTTTAACGGCTAAACGGATTTAGATGACATTTAGCACACAGCCAGACTATGGCACGGGTACTTTTTATCCTGGAATAATACGTTCACGCGAGCGCACCGTCAATACGGAGTTAAAACAGTTCCGATAATAAAGGTCGTGTACTGTTTCTGTGTGAACGAGTAAGTAGGTAAACCTACTTATAGTTACATACATACGCATTCACACCTGTAATCCCTGAAGGGGTAGGCAGAGGTGTAACCAGTACACCCACTTTTCGCCAGGCGTGTCTCCGTCCCTTGATGTGATAGGGGGCGAGCCTATCGCCATACCGGGCACAAATTCCAGGCTCCGGGCTGATACTGAGCATTTCGTAATAGAAAAACCTAATATCACTTTTACCCGACCCGGGGTTCGAACCCGAGACCTCAGCGTCAGCCTCAGTAGTAACGCGTACGCATTACCACTGGGCCACCGAGGCAGTCTACTTATAGTTCTCGTACTTTAATGTCAGAAGGCCTCTCGATTGCAGTCTGATTTGTACGCCCTGACAAGTACAACTAAAACTGTCGCCGAAAGCCACTTTTACTGTCGTCTGGACTTGAATATATCAGTAGCTAGTAACTAATTTATCAGCGGCATGCGACATTGGTGGTCCCTCTGACATATAAATGCAGTGCCGGCGATAAGACACCGTGGTCCGTGACAGTGTCGACGAACCGACTAACTGACTCAACTTAACATGCGACTCAGCCTTTATATCATAATATTGTACTTTAAGACCTACAAGTCACCGTGGCGCAGTGGGCGAGTAGCCAGCTGTGAAACAAGAGGCCATGACTTCAAGCCAATAAAAAAAAAAGTGTGTGTAGATACTTGCTATCCTGTCAGCACAAAAATGACAGATAACTTCAGACTATATTATAAATAAGAAATGGACTGGGGTTAGGACATTAGGATACTGTCCTGGTTGTATGATTTTGTGGGACATAATATAAAAAGCATTCACACAAGTAAGGCTAAAGAAAATGCTATTTTAATATAGAATTCACTAGAGTAAATATATAGGTGGTACCTTGTATGAAGGGAGGCTGTTTGGGTAGGTACCTACTATATATTATAATCTGAGAGGCAGGCAGTCTGTCTTAAAAATTACAAGCCAGATCTTTCAGTAACATGTGTATTCTGTAAAAAGCATATTGCGCCGACCCCAATGCGAGTGGGATAAAGACAAGTGGAAGAAGAATAAGAAGAATCACCTGAATCATCTCCTAGGAGCATTTCTTGTCTAAGGTTCAAATGAATATTACATGTATAGGCTCAATATAGGTTTTTTTTTAAATAGTGGTTTTAAGTAGTCCTTTTACATCTTTGATTACTATTCTTTTTAAACACAATTATAAGTACAATGGCTTAAGTTTTTTTTTTGCATAAATACAAACAATTGACCACATCAAAAACAAAATTATAAATTACGTATTCCACCAAAGCAAATTAGAAAGCCTCTGTGGCGCAGTGTGCAAATAGCTGGCTGGCTGTGAAGTTGGCTCAGCTGTGGGTTCGATTCCCGCACTGAGACAAAATGTTTGTGTGATCCACAAGTTTTTTTTCGTGTCTCTGTGTTTTCTCACCAGAGGTGTTGACGTCAGGCAGGTGGTCGGTCATAAAAATTACAAGCCATATCTTTCTCTAACATGTGTTTGATTTTTTACAATCTTTTTCACTTTCATTTATTGGAGGTACTCATCATTATAGAGTTATCATGAATTCATGACCCACGAAGGTGAGTGCTATATTAATTTAATGTTTTACACAATTTATTCATAAAACCATTCCTGACTTCCTGGGATTCACCAACGAAAAATACCCAGGAATGACTGTTTTAATTTCCTGGGATGCTAGAATCTTAGAATCTCAAGCCCTATGGTGAAGTAAAATAAGACTATTTTAAACTAGTATAAGTTCTTGGTATAATTTTTTCAATAACGAAGTATTATGACATTACTGTATCGCATTATATTATCTCATTAAAAAACCATAAAAACAACCACCACAAGGCCTAGAAACAAAAATCAGAGTTTGAAGCAATAGTTGTCATTGATAATTATGATATTATTGTATAATTACCATGATGCTTATTGAATAATTGTAACCATGATAATTATCATACTGATTATTGTATAAGTACCATAATTAATAGTAATAGTAGTAAAGTAAATATGCTTATTGAATAATTGTAACCATGATAATTCATACATAATTATTTTGGTAATTTTAAACACAGACACACAGAAAAATACACACTCAATACTACAGAACACAATCATAATAAATCTTTGAAAAATTATATAAATCATTGATAAAGCAATCCTTACTCAGAGTTATCTTTAGAGATAATTATGGGAATGTGGTGACTCCTAACGTTGTAACATGAATATAATTTATAGGGGTTCAGTTAATGGCATCAATTGATACCACTCTAGAGATTGACTTAGTCATATTGTACTGAATGTATAACAAAGTTAATGTTTTTAATCTGATATTATCTTTAAACACTGTTTTATGTATTTCATATATTATTTATTTTACTGAATAATATAATTTTGTGTAGCTACTGGTCATCTTCATGTGGTTAAGAACAAGTTAACAATGTTATGTTATGCTTACTGAACCCAAATACAACTTAAACTTTAACATATTCATATGAAATTAAATTGTTAGAGCGCCAAAGGACTTTTTATTTGAATTCAGAAGTTTCGCGCCAACACATAACTATGACATCAGCTCAATGCAAATTGATCAAGAGTGGATTAACCATTAGCATTACTTACTTTCTTTCTCGTGGTCGAATCCCACAATAACGAAGTAGTCCACGAGCCTGGACATGGCAATCCTACGGCAACATCCGAGCACACACACCACAAAAACACTTATTAATTAAATTATAAAGATTTATACACATTTTATACACAGAACGGTCGGCTCCTTCAACTTCATATTAGAAACACAAACACATTCCCAGACGGTCTGCACACGCGACGCACAGTATTCGCACACAATACACTTCACAAAATGTAAACAACACTTTCATCTATCGCCAGTTGAAGAAGTTGAAGCACTATTACAACAAAAATTATAGATTGCCCAGATACATAGGTTAGCTGCACTGTTCCGTCATACTATAACCGGTTGTCAATCGAATAATTTCTCGATTATGAACTTTCGAGTGAATATCAAACATAACATAAAGAACAAGCGGTCAATTGTGTATAAATTTTATTAAAATAATGAATATCGCGTCAATCAACGTAGTCCTTCACTTGTACGACCGACATGTCTAAAAAAATTGATAGAGATAAGAGATGAGTGAACTTGAATGATTAACTCGAATGAATATATGGGCTAACTAATCGCCTAGCGAGTTATTCAGTTGTATAAAGAGAATTTTTGGACAGTCTAACTCTGAATGAAAAAAGTGAACAACCAGTATTATTATTTTAAAACAATTCAAACCATATGTAAAATATCGCGAGTTCGAATTCATTGTAGGTTTATTTGCGAGTCGCTTTTGGTCGCAGCTCCACCCATGTAAAACTTTTGCTGAGATAAAAAGTATCTTACCAACATCCTTTTTCACCCGAAATTTACATCCTGAAACAAGTTACGATAGTAGTTTACAAATAAATGTTGTAATATTAAATTAATATTGATATAGTTTCAAACATTTATTATTTATTCTTTTGTTCACACATACAACAACAATAGGTATTCCATGACAACTAAAATACCATACTTACCACCATAAAAATGATTAAAATATTATTTTAAAGGTAAATAATAATTTTAAAAGTTGATTGTAGGCGACTGCCTCGGTGGCGCAGTTGTAATGCGTACGCGTTACGATTGCGGCCAACGCTGAGGTTTCGGGTTCGATCCCCGGGTCGGGTAAAGTGGTATTGAGATTTTCTATTACAGAATGCTCAGTATCAGCCCGGAGTCTGAAATTTGTGCCCGGTATGGCGATAGGCTCGCCCCCTATCACATCGTGGGACGGAGATAGGCTCGACAAAATGTGGGTGTAATGGTTACACCTCTGTCTACCCCTTCGGGCTTTACAGGCGTGAGTGCATATGTACTTGGAGGCGGAAGCGATCATTAATCCGAATAAATTATAATCAAGTACTGAATACCTAATCATATTACAAACCTCTGCTCATCTCTAAAAAAGTACCTTGAATGTGGTAACTGGTAGAAATTTATAAACTACCAAATCGAGTACCAACATAAAGAAAACGCGGTTCATTTTTATGAAGAGATATTGATAAAAAGAAAACTATTTATTACACTTTTTAATAAGCTTTATAATGAGCAAATTTTCAGATCTGTCAATGTTAAACTAAAAACATCATCAAACTTTGCTAAAAAAAAAAGAAAACTTAAATATAATAACCCACCCACAGAGTAACGGTATCATTTCATAGCGATGCGACTGTATAGAAACACTTCCTTGGCGTAGCACATGTTTTTAAATATAAATTAAAACCTTACTAAAATAGTTCAAGTTTTACATAACAATAAAACTTGTATTATTATGCAGAGACGATGCACAGCATCTGTGAGAGCGCGTCCACTTCCCTTGTAGCATTTCCGGTCAATTTCTAATGTTTCCGCTCCGTTTCAGCCAATCAGCGTTAAGTAAAATGTCACGTGGTCACAGGGGATCGCTTGCGGTGCGCTTGCACCATCTTGCTTCATAGAAGTCTCTCACCAGGAGATCTTAATGGGATGCTGTGCATCGTCTCTGCATAATAATACAAGTTTTATTGTTATGTAAAACTTGAACTATTATTTGGCATGTGACGATGCACAGCATCTGTGAGAGACCTGTTTATAGCTCCTGGTGACCACGCTACGACGCTATGTGATGAAGATTCAGATTAAAATAAAAACATATCTGCAACTGAAATATATAAGAAATAATATTGTGCTTTCCTTAAAAATCATTAATGATGATTAACACTTAACACTATAAATATGCGCTATAAGCTTTTAGAATGCTTTAAGTATTCGTGAACAGAGATATGAATATCAATTTATAATTAATCAATCTATGGAACTGGTTCAAAGTTTAGCAAAGGTCTGATTCTGATGGCTAAGACCCACCTACCACTAATTTGCTTTTGATAAAACTTCGCAAAGGTATTTTGTCTTTGCCCGTTACCCCGAGCAAGGACTTTACCCAATTTCCTATAATTGTTTGCGAGACACCCTGATTAGGGCCTCGTATTGAAATAACTATGGCATTATTGCATTTCGCAATACGTTATTCGGTCCCCAATTTGGTTACTTCGAATCCAATAATTAGGGCATACATTACTATTATTTACTATATTTAATATCCAACCCGATCATTGCCTGTACAAACATATTGTATCAGTCATTGAACCAAACGATGGGTTTAATGTACAGTAATTTCTCTTCTCACCATATTCAAGAGATTTTTATGTGTGAGCTCATGTGCAAGCCTTCCTGACGCTAGGAGGAGCACATGCTAATTTGGCCAGTTCGCCGGCAACTAGTCAATTAAGCCGCTTTGAATCAAATGTTCTCTACTTTAGGCCTTCGAAGTGAAATAGCTTTCAATATTACTGTAATCCAAGAAATTCTAGTTTAAATTTTAATAATTATTAGCTCGTTCAAAACTTAAAACTGATTTGTGCTACAAAATAGTAGGATAAGCTAGTAACATTTTTACAAGAAATAGATGGCCCAAAAATTTAAATAAACCTACACTACTCTGATGTTTATAGGCAAAATGATTCGTTCCACATCACCTGATTCATCTATACAATACTGGGTATATTTGTGACGAACATCCTCCTCAACAAAATCCAAGTAAAGATATTCCGGTTTCAGACCACTCTTAGTGACATTATTACAACTCCAATTTTCAAGAGTTTAAAAACTAACAGTCCTACACTTGAGAGGACGGTAAATCGATGGTCTGATCTATATTTAGATACCTGATCCCACTTTTGGATTTTTTTTTTATCGATGTGCCGCGTGACCGACGATGTAGATCTAGTAACCGATAAACTTTCTTCCGCATTGACGTTACCTACTTACTAACACCCCTTCCGCAGAGTCCGTCGTCACGTATTTCCTTAATACCATCGCGATTAGGTCTATCTGAGGAATACCGACCTGATGGAATATTTGTGTAAAAGCTAGTTGAAGAATTTGTCAATCGGACCTGTACGTTCTTTTCAGACAGTCTATCCGCAATATTCTTGAATTTGTCTAGAATGTACTCAGCAGAAACTGAAATACACCATTTATCCAACAGTGTCAAGCGCTGGGAAGTCATCCCGAGTATAACCATGGATCGCGTCCCACCATCTTTCTGTACAAACGAAACGACTGTGCGATGTCCAGCCGTAGCGTTACATGGCGACCCGTCGAAGTAGTCGTTGAATCGCTTGAAAACTAATTTCCCATTCGATTAATATGAAATAAAAATAACCATATTATTAATTTTAATTCATAATTTAATAGTTCCCACTAGTGGCCACTGATACTTGACGTATGGAGGGCAGACGAAAACTGTCATCGTTTTATTTATTCATTTATTGAAATAAGATACACCTCTGGCTTATCACTATGCACTTATACTATAATTTAAATTCACAGTACTTATTATTCTATGTGAGTCGCCTTTTAGAGTATACAACAACAGAAAAGAAATATGTTTTAATAGGTTTTAGAAAACTATTAAAACTTGTACTACGCCTACTGATATGCTTCAATGCATCCAGGATTGCAAACAATTCCTTATTGCAGTGCCTGACGTTGTGAGGTAGTCTAATTGTGCTCCCCACCCGTAGTCATCAGTGATTACCCACCGCTGTTTGTTGGCAGAAATAGACTAAGCGGTACCAAACCAGACGGTGCCTCGCAGTCTGGAAAGTTTTCTGGGGAACCGTTGTAGGTGACGGCCGCCTTCTTGGTTGAAAATTTTAGAGTTGATGGTCCGTCCCAGTGTCTCGAGTTTCCAGGGGTATATTTACCTATGACTGCAGCAGATTTACCAACTGTCCCACTATCAGGAATTCGTCCAAGTAGACGATTATCCACATTCCTTAGTTCGTCAGCTATGAAAAACTCTTTGGTGCGCATAACAGTCCGCACTCATCATCTGGAGACACCAGTCTCAGAGATCGCTGATGACATTCTGCAGAAGCATTGACGACAAAAGGCCGAGTCACAGACATCCCGAGCACACATTGATGGTATTCCATAACTACCTCAATTCATTGCGACATGCCGGTTGACTGATTGGTATCCGACCGGCGCGGCATAGTATTCTCTGTGATGGGTAGACCAACAGTTTTTGGAGGTAAATGGCAGGCGCATTCTCGTTATCGATTCGAGAAGGGTAAAGTTGTATTGAGACCCTCTATTACGAAATGCTCAGTATCATCCCGGAGTCCGGTACCTATGCCCGGTATGGCGATAGGCTCGCCCCCCATCACATCGTGGGACGGAGACACGCTCGGCGAAATGTGGGTGCACTAGCGACACCTCCGCCCACTCCTTCGGGGAATACAGGCGTGAGTGCGTATGAACCGGCGTAGTAGCCTCTGTGATGGAGATCAGCAGAGGTTTGGAGGTAAATGGCAGGTGCATTCTCGTTATCGATTCGTTATCGATCCGAGAAGGGCCAGGAGCCCAAAGCGCCAGGCCACTCCCTGCGATACGCTCACAGGAAGCCTCCGTAATATCCGTTCCTGCATGGACGAGTTACTGAGTTATTGATCGCCTTTTGTTTGTCTGAGCATTCCTCACAAAGAATTACATGTATCTTGCAGGAAAATGCTTGGCGATAAAGATTTGAGTTCGCGTTACGATTAAGCTAAATCCGAGGTCCCGGGTTCGATCCCCGGGTCGGGGAAGGTCCTACGGAGCCCAAAGCGCCAGGCCACTCCCTGCGATACGCTCGCAGGAAGCCTCCCAAAATCCGCTCATGCGTGGTCGTCTCTCGGTTGTACCAAGGTCCAATTCACTTATCGGTGCCACTTGTTATCCGGAGGACGAAATAATCCCGTTCCCAATCCGATTACTATTCCTTTCCTTTAAGGTTGTCAACACGCCCATGATTCTTCTGGTATTGTGGGTGTACATGGGCGGAATACATATATTTGTAGCTAAGACTGATTAACATATATCTGGAGCTTGGTTTGACAGCAACGCTTAGAGAATGCTAGAAGCTATGCTGTATCCAGGGAGCTTAACATAAGCTACTCGAGTTAACTTGTTCACACTCTTTAACGTGAAATAGTACAAGTTTTACGTAACAATAAAACTTCTATCATTAAGCAGAGACAATGCACAGCATGTGTCTCGCAAGTTCTTATTAGACAACTCGTTCAGCAAACGCTCGCGATGATTTTCTATCTACTCTGCTCGTTTTCCGCAAACAACGTACACCACTTCTTCCTTATTATGACATTTTTAAATCAGGTTAGAATAACCTAGATATTTTGTTAAACACGGTCGAAGGTGATAAAAACCGTGTTCGAAGCAGCTGCCCAACCGACTATTTGTTGTAAATTATAATTTAGGAATTCACGATGTGCAAGTAGGGCTTTGATTAGTGCCTTCACGATCCTCTCTGAATTAACCATGTAAAAGATTAAAAATTGTTAGGGGGTAAGAACCCGTAACAATGTCTCAATGATGAACCCCGGCGGTGCATTATAAGTTTTTAGGGCGTCTGAGTACAACACATTCCTCCAAACCGAATTGCCAATTTGTTGGAGGACTTGTGAGTTGCTTTACATGATCATATTAAATAAGCCCAAATTTAACTGCAGTGCATCAACCGGATAATTAGCGATAACTGCGGCAAGCCGATTAAATATAAAAAAACGTTGCATACTAGTGTAGGGCAATAGCATAGATGCGTCAGTCGCGGGTACCCGCGAGACGTGTTACGATCCACCGTGGACACCGAACCGTATTTATGCAACAATAAAGCTCACTTTATAAGCTAAATATTCAATTTGTGACTTACCTACCACGTCGATTTCGCTTTACCTGAGTCTGAAAATATTCAGATATCTGCGAAGCTTGAATCGCTGGAGACGCTTAACGTCGAAGATCGTCGCTCGCGCAGAGTCGGAGACCTATCCTGGCGCTCCAATAGCTATTAACGGCAGCAGCAGCGGCGCGGCGGTGCGGTCATCCGCCGGCAGGTTGGCGCCGTCGTCAACCGTGCGCCCGGAATCACCATACTTGTGATTACTCATAACTAAACATTAGTTAACACTACCCACCGAAACACTGCTTTTTCCACTGCCGATATCACTATTTATTGATACTAAAAAACGTAGTAACTATATTTTTAAGCAAAAAATTGACCATTATAATTAAAAAATTTAAATATAATTATGATAATTTATTTTGCAATTATCAAAATCAAATATTATTTCGCAATCGATGTTGCTTCTTTCAAGAAAAATGACGCTATGAAGCAAGATGGTGCAAGCGCACCGCAAGCGATCCCCTGTGACCACGTGACATTTTACTTAACGCTGATTGGCTGAAACGGAGCGGAAACATTAGAAATTGACCGGAAATGCTACAAGGGAAGTGGACGCGCTCTCACAGATGCTGTGCATCGTCACATGCCAAATAATAAAAAAAATATTCAATGTAACAATCTTTACCTTTATCTCGTTCCCTCTTGTGAGGTACGTGATCGGATGTGAATAAGAAGAAAACTTGACATATTTTTTTTGTTTTATAGTGGCCTCTTTTATTTGTAACGTTAAACGAATTGATAACCCAAACAAAATATTGATGTTTTGGTGAGAGTCAATGAAAGTGATAACCTTTTAGACAAACATTTCCGCATTACGGCATATTTAAACCATGTCAGAGATCGCAAAACAAGATATTCCCGGCTTGAAACAGAAAAAAGTGTTCAAAATTATCGTTTTAGGTGATTCAGGTGTGGGTAAAACTTGTTTAACTTATCGCTTCTGTGAGGGGCAGTTTTTAGAGAAATCTGAAGCTACGATAGGGGTTGACTTCCGAGAACGAAGTGTGAAAATTGCAAATGAGGATATAAAAGTAGGTAATTTTTGTTTGCATATATCTCTGCTTACTATAACACGTATATACGTTTTAAATTAAATTATTTAGTACCACATTCCAATCAGACTTGTGTGTGATACAGAAACTACATACAGTGACTAATCAGTCAATGAGTGAATAGTATTACGCTTTTTTATAAATAGGTGTACCTACCTAAGTACCTACAACTATTCCCAACATTCAGAGCCATAATCAAAAGTTTAATATGTTTTTTTTATTATCCTATATTGTCCCACAGCTGGGCAAAGGTCTCCAAACTTAATATATGAAATTAATATATAAAAAAATTATGACTCCAATGGGGAAATGGCAAGTAGTTGTTTGTGGGTGTGATTCCCATAAGAAGAGATTTTTTAAGTGAAATATGTCTGCCATTCATAATTGATCCTACGTTCCCTATTTTTGTTATTTTATTAAGCATTTATGTGAAGACGTTTTAAAATGTTCGAAGATTTACCCACACTCACATTTTATATTTTTAAATTACCATAAATAAATACACCGCCTCGGTGGCGCAGTTGTAATGCGTACGTGTTACGACTTACGATTGAGGCTAGCGCTGAGGTCTCAGGTTCGATCCCCGGGTCGGGTAAAGTGGTATTGGGTTGTTCTAATATGAAATGCTCAGTATCAGCCCGGTATGGCGATAGGCTCGCCCCCTATCACATTGTGGGACGGAGATACGCTCGGCGAAATGTGGGTGTACTGGTTACACCTCTGCCTACTCCTTCGGGGATTACAGGCGTGAGTGCGTATGTATGCATAAATAAATTTAAGTATTACAAGACTATTGAAATAGGTATATATTGTGTTGAGTAAAACATCCTAAATAGTTCACAGAACTGAATAAGGTTTTTCCATTATTATATTAGGGGCAGTCTGTAGGACTTATCTTTGTATGAAACTATTACAGCTTCAGTTATGGGACACAGCAGGCCAGGAGAGATTTCGCAAGTCAATGGTACAACATTACTACAGAAATGTACATGCTGTAGTCATTGTTTATGATGTCACCAAGCCTGAAACATTTCATGTAAGTGTATTTAATAATACATATTTTTTTATGAAAGTAATTTCAGCATCTCTCTATTCTAAAAAAAAGTAACTGGCGCCGCCGCCGCCGCTGCCAAAAGCTTGTCACGCTATCTCCTCCGAAACCGCTGGGGGTATGGAGTTGAGACCGATACCAATTGATGCAGCATAATGTGGGGAAGAAAGTAAGATATCTCTCATATTCGACAGACTAAGTTTTTTTTTATTTTATGTTTTGTGGAAAAACATGGGCAACGCCCCTAGTATTACTATAATAATATTTCAGCATATTACTATAATCATATTAATAAAATCATTGCATTTACTGGTTCACCTGGGCCAAATGCATACATAACTAAATAATCTAGAATCTGATTGCCTTGCTTTCTCCCAGTGTGGTCTTTAATACAAAGGTCACTTCAAGTTAAACGTTTTTAATTTAGTTGACTTATATTATTGCAATACGGTTAAAAGGCAACTTGCAGTCACATCTGTATCGCTGATGAGGAGCCAGCGGTCTGTTAACTACACCCATCTATCATAAAATGTTGCCGTTCACTGTTGGACGTAAGCCTCCCCAATTGAGCACCAACTATCACAATCTTGAGCAGCTCGCATCCACCCGCTACCCGCGATCTTTTTCAAGTCGTCGGCCCACCGTGCAGCAGGGCGCGCTACACTACGTCTGCCTAAACCCAGTCTCCATTCCAGCACATGTCTGCTCCACCGACCATGTATCCGTCTACAGACATGACCGACCCACTTCCAGCGTGCAAATTTTGCGAACAATATCCAATGACTTTGGTTCTCTGGCAGATGACTTCATTCCGAATTCTATCCACCAGAGAAATTCCAAGCATTGCTCGCTCCATAGCACGCTGAGTGACTTTGAACTTGTGCACCAACTCACAAACATTGATTTTGGAATAAAATCTGCAACCTCAAAGATTACAATCAAGGCTTATACCTCAGCACCAATGATGCATTATTCTAATGTAAATATATCCATGTCTAGTCAATAGCGAGTTGGATGCAAGAAGTGGAGTCACACGGTCTGATGGGTGCCCCGAGGGTGCTGGTCGGCAACAAGTGCGACTGCGGCACGCCAGAGTCGAGGCTGGCGACGACTTACGCGCAACGACTGGCCGATAAATACGGAATGCCGGTAAGCAAATATGACACTGAATAGACAACTTCCGTGGCGCAATGGGTGAGCCGGCTGTGAAGCCAGAGGCCGTGAGTTCGATTCTCACACCGAGACTAATCTTTGTGTGATCCACAAATATTTGTTTAATAAATGTGGGACCGCAAGTCCCTCGTAGTTCTAAGTAGTAACTGTAACTGTGTATCAGCCTGGAGTCTGGAATTGTGCCCAGTATGGCGTTTGGCACGCCCCCTATTACATCATGGGACGAAAATAAGCTTGGCAAAATGCTTTATAAGAGACTTGTCATAAGCAATGCAATAATACTATTAATACTAACAATAATTTTAAAAGAAGATGGCATTAACAAACTCTTATCATACCTACTCGATGAAAAAAAACAAACCATTAAGTAAAGAGACACAGTGTTGATAAACAAGCGTAAAGAGGTAACTAATCAGGTCAGTTTAATAGAAAGTTTGCTTGACACTCATTTTCCAGCTTTTCGAGACCTCCGCCCTACTTGAATCCGAATGTGACAACGTTGAGTCCATATTCATGACGCTCGCGCATAAATTGTACTCCAAACAGCCTCTGAGAGTCGTCAAAGTGGCGGTAAGTATGATTTGCCATACTTCTTTACTTTAGAAGCGTCGCGGCGGCTGAGTAACTGTCTGAAGAGATAATGTGGTTAGTTAGACCCTATAAAAGTAAGAGATTTTTTTTGGCCAGCTCTATGTACAGTGTACTAAAAAACAACAATAACAGGTGACCCACTTGCTCGTTTCTGAACTATGCCACAAAAAAATCTTTTAAACGAATTATTTGAATCAGTATTATCATTAAACTAACTTTTGTTTGGACTTGTCATAAGCGCCTTTTTATATGCCTACGTGATCAATAGAGATCTTTACTTTTTATTTTATTAATAACTATATATAACATAAAGTAAACATTGAACTGTGTGGGTACGGAACCCTCGGTGAGTTCCGACTCGCTATATGCCTATTTTTTATTTACAATGTCGTCATTTCCAGGGAGAGGTGAGCCACGGAGTTGTGACTCTACCGCGACAGAGGAGGTCAGCCACGTCCAACGACAACAGTTGTCTATGTAGCTAGATTTAAATGAACAACCAGAGTCCCAATATGTATTTCATGAACCGTAAGGTCTTAGGTTTTATTTCCAGTGAATATTTGGTTTGCCCTTGATTTGATCCCGATATGGCTATGGATTCTGTCACAATATTACCTAGTATTTTTTTATGTTGAGGGTTAATGAATCGGCAATTAAGATGATTTTCGTCGTAAAGGCTGGAGAGTCTACTCTCGTCTTTTGCTTCATACTTTTGAGATAAGTTATAAAATATTTATTTCTGCCTTAACTCTGCGTAATGCCAGGGTCCGCCATCTTGTAACATATAAATTAATGTGACTGAATACAATATGACAAAGTGTTTTTTTCATTATTATAATATTATGGTAATAAGCAAAAAATTATGTATTATTTACCTGGACATCTAAAACAATTAAATACTAAGTAATAAGTGGGTAATTCATTAATAAAAAAAATATTGTACAAATAGAATGTGAGCCAAATTTATTAACTTGTGATTGTCTTCAAGTTGTCTATTATGATCGTATAGTATTAAGATTATGTTATTTTTATATACCAGTCCTGTGTAGTTATAAAACGTAACGTGTTGCCAACTAATAAGTTCTGAGTAAGTATTTCCAATAGATCTGGTGGTTTGGACTCGTGGGTGGATTTTGCGACCTAGTAACTACTAGATTTATTATAGTTTTATAAATTTAAGTTTTCGGAAAGCCATGACCTCAACCCATAAACGAATAAGTTTTAATACCATCTTCATTTTGTAATGTTTTTCTTTTTGGTCATCTAGAACCTCACTTGTGGAACTGGAGCGACAAAATCCTTACTCTAGTAATTTTTTAACCGCTTTTGGGGGTTTTGAAAAGTAAGAGTTGACAACACTGATTTTAAATACGTAAATCTTAATAATTATTTTACCTGCACGTGATGGATAAGATAGAAAATAATTTAACCCAGCTGAAATACCAGTGTTACAAAATAAAAATAGTTATAAGTAAATAAATTAGGGAATATTAATAATTAAAATTTAGGGTAGAACTGGGTCTAGAATTATGACAGATTTTATATATTATAACATTTAAAA
Organism: Mimas tiliae; assembly: GCA_905332985.1. NCBI lineage: Eukaryota > Metazoa > Arthropoda > Insecta > Lepidoptera > Sphingidae > Mimas > Mimas tiliae. Next base: position 7,449,753 of record HG995259.1, read on the forward strand.
AAACGTACCTACGTGTTGGATATTTTACAGGGTGTTTATGACATTCCAATATTAACAATACTAATGAGAGAGTGCCAAGAATAATACATGTGTCTTCTTAATTAAATGTGAATTTCGTGGTGCCACTGGGCAAAGTAAGGATAATTTTATGCGATTTCTATACGTCTTTTTGCCAATAATTTGCTCTCTAGCTGTAGAAAATATAATGAATTATATATATCCAAATCTCCAGATCAATGTCTGAAATAAAGTATGTATTCATTGAAGATAGATTTCCTTCCACGCGACGGCATCAAGCGTCATTTAATTCCAGTTTGACATTGATTCCAGTAACGGCGTGTGTTGACGTGTGCTCGTGTCGTCACTGTCGAATGCTCTCCCATTGATTTACACAGTGACGTGGCCGCTGGAAGTCTGCAACAAGCTGTGGTGATTTAGCTTTATTCTGACCGATTCATTTTCAGGAATAATTTATGGATTTAGATTTTAGTGCGATGCCTACCGCCACTCACCTTTATAAACTACTATATAATAGATATAAAAAAAACTTTAGTTTGTAATATGTACCTATACACGTGTGTTACATATTAATGCCTGTTTACAATATGCACGAAATAATTTGGCCGGCCTGAAGATAATCACGAGTGGCTTCTCAGCTATTATTTTCAGAGACTAAAGCTACGGGAGACGTAGGGTCGGTTAAGTGGCTAACTTCAGACCGGCCAAGTTATTTGAAAATAGAATTTAGAGTATGTGAAATTATAAACGATTATTTAATTATAAGATATGTGTTATTTATTTTTGTATAAGATTAGTTCGATAAGACGGTGTCAGTGCGATTAAATTATAAATAAAATTATTACATGTTAATCTTGTTTATCTTCACGGTCTTAATTATACAGAGCGCCACACGCGCATGCCACATTGAGGCCAAGTAGGTATATGAAATAATGAAGATAGAAAGATTTACATATCAGAGACATAATACACGTGTTACATACATCTTTTTTACAAGGTGGTAGGTCCCTCGTATGCGAAGCCGCCTGGGTTGGTTCCACAGCTTTGTCAATTTCTGTCGCCAAGCAGCAGTGTGTGTTTCGGTTTGAAGCACATTAAAGCCAGTAAATTTACTGGGCATTATGAGACTTAATATGTAATTTCTCAGAGTGACGAGCGCAGTCCATTGCCATGAAGTGCTTTGTAATCCAAAGTTCTGTATGGTGTTGCTTCTGTTTAGGGCAGGCGTGGCGCTTACCATCAGGCGGCCGTCGCGTTTCGTCACTCTAAAATAAATATAGGGAATTCTCTAAAGGCAGACGTTCGAAGGTGTGGGTGTCAGTGACACTCTCGTCTATGAACACACTATAATATCTTAACAGTCAGTGACGCTACAGTCATCGAATCGTTCTTCGATGTATTATTATAAACATACCGTCGATAGTCTCCCATAGTTATATATATAGTGCGTAGTCCTAATGTGCAGACGTGTACGTCATTGTCATATAAGTAATTATGTATTTAAAAATAAATATGTTGGTTCGCCCAGAAACTGGTCAGGGGCGTAGGCATAAGATTTTCTGGGAAGATTTTAACTGCTTACTCACTGCTCATGACAAAATAGATGATGTATCTACCTAGTTATGCATATTTTCAATATAGTTAGCGGGATTTTGGGGTGGGCCAGACCCTCCCGCTTGCTTACGCCTATTGTTGTGGTCTGTTTTATTGGCACATACCTACTATGTATTGGGATAGGTCAGATGGAATAAATACGCGCACTTGTTACTGCAAAACTTTCGTGTAATCCCGATAATACGTATTCTCCATTTAGGTAACAACGTTAGTAGGTACTTGTTACTTCGCCTTACGGACAACGACTGAACTCGTCAAAAACAGAGCCACGCTTTTTATACACGAGCTGTCACTCCCACTAGCATTATTTTGTTACAGTACCCGACAATATATATTATGATTTTGGAGGGTTAGTACGAAGTGATTTCTTTAAACAATACCGATAGATGGCGCAAGAATAACAACTAAGCTTCCAAAGATCCAGCATAACATATGACAATGATCATATTAATCATACTTAAGTGTTTTATACCTAACATATGATTAAAATATATGGTTTTCAAAATAGAGACTGTATATCGCTGCGTCGCGTCGTGAAGCTTGTCCAAACTTTTAGAAACGGTAGGTACTCTTTATGTGCATCTTGGGCGTAATTCTACCACATCAAAGTACGGAGTGCCTACAGCATAGGTACTCTTGACGTTGTATCCAAACACAAAAAACGGGGCCAGAAGGCTATATATTACCCCATCTGGCAGAACACCTGTCGCGAAACCCCCTTCTTTACATGTTGGGTTAGCGAAATTAAGTTTTTCAAAACATGCACACACGAAATATTGCATTATATAGTCACCATGATTATGTTCTAACACTTACCGCTAAACTCGACTTTGCCGCACTAGGTACACAATCCACAAACCACATTGCCCACTCGCAACAGAGAAAAAAGCCTCGTCGCCCCTAGTTACCTCCAATATATACTTTCACACAATATTTATCTACCCACAATATCTTATAATAAAAAATAAGATTTCCTATGTACCGGCTTTTAAATGAAAAATTGAAAATAATCAAAATACTTCGCGGTATTCTGCGACAACACCTAAACGCTAACTCTGTATATCAATATTTCTGTAACATTGTCTGGATAATACTGCTGCTAGACACTAACGTTACGTGATATAAAATAAGAAAACTAAAATATAATATGACCCCGACGTGATTTGAACACGCAACCTTCTGATCTGGAGTCAGACGCGCTACCGTTGCGCCACGGAGTCGATATTGATGTTATTTCTAAATTGTAACTACGTGTAAATAATAATAGCGATTATTTACTAATCATATTGATAATAATTTTATTTTTAAAATCCCTATAAATGTTATTTAGAACTATATTAATAGCTAGCTCTGTGCCCTCGTTAATACAAACTTTATAACCCCTTTCTCGAATTATCGAGTTGAATACTACTTTTGATCTTTTACGGTTTTGGCTGGGCGATGATACTTCAGTCAGGTATTGGGCATTAAAAACTGGTCAGATAATTGGTATAGGTATACACTATCAAGGAGTGTAGTTAAGTCGCTTGTTAGAATAAAAGTGAAAAATTCATGTGAGTCGTGTATGACTCTGTCTCTACACCACAGTTAGGTATTTGATTTCATAAGAACTACTTCAAAATGATTTATCATAATAGGCGGGCGAATGGCATTGCCGTGTCAAGTATTACGGTACAAAAAATATTCTAGCAATGTTTTGTATCTAGAAGGGATTATCTTGAGGCTCTTAGGTATAGGAGAACGTAACCTTGCCAACGACAGAGATAGCTGTAGCAGGCTGTAACTCTCGCTGCTTGTCGAATCTACAGTTGACGCTTCGATGGCTGCTGCCGACCAAGTTGTAACTTGAAACGACTAGCGATGGAGCGGTGGCATCGGAGTATTGACTGTAAACTGTTCGTCTAACTCACGAGGGTCCTAGACTTTTTTCTCAAAGACCTTTCAAAATTTAGCTGGTTCTGGTGGACTCCCTGTAGCTACATTTCTACCATATTCCCATTCCATTTTTTTATCCACGCCAACGTAGACCCCCTTCGAGTCTACCGTGGACACCTGGGGGCACATTTTTTTTTTTTTTTATAGTAGGTATATATATATTTTTATATATATATTTTATTTTTTATATATATTTCAGTTTTCTGTCAGACAGTGGTATCGACCCGGACGAGCCGGCCCATTCATGCTGTAGACAAAATTGTCTACAGCGTGGCTCGTACCACTCGAAAACACATGGACCACTTTGGGAACTAATGGTCTAACTGAATATTTTTGCAACACGTTTTCTACCTCAGAGCTGACAAATAAATACCAAAATTAATTTCATAATCATTTTATTTATATTAATATATTTAATAACTAAACGTTATTACAACCTTAGGTAATTAGAAAAACAAAATATCACGGTAATCTGTAGATATTAGACAAACTTTTACATACCTTCTATATTACTTGGAAACACTAAATAAAATTGGTACTAACTGCGAATATGTATCGTCTTCACTACTGTGTTATTGAAATATTGTAGTGTCTATAACTCACAAAATGTGAAAACCGTAGGCATAAATAAATGTATTCTATAAAACAACGGCTACGATAGTATTTATTGGTTCATTTTAACATATCATAAGCTCACACGTGTATCTCCCAAGCGGTAGGCAATGCTGCCACACACGGGTCGCCGTGCTTTTTTTGCCTCATGATGTGATAGGTGGCGTGCCTATCGCCATATCGCTTTCACTCATGTGTGATCTTTCGAATCGAAAACTTACTGAAATTTGAACCCAGAATCTCATCGGTTTCTCAGCCTATGTATACTGCCGCTAGAGCAATGAGGCGATGTATTGTATTTATTGGTACTTAAACCTTATTATGATACATTTAAAACGTTATTATTTCATTCTAGTGTATATAACGTAAATATTACACCATCTCGGTTCTCAAATTTTTTAAATTATATCGCTTTACTGATGTGTCATAAATGGAGGTATGTAATGAAAATGTGAAATGGCTCTATAATATAATAATATATAACTCTAAGGAATCAATTTATTCCGGAAAACTCTGCCAGACTTTCTTGTGCAATAAAAAAATAAAACTCAAGAGATCATGTTTATACATAGATTATTTTTTGCAATTTAGAAAGATCTTTGGGCAATCTAGTACGAAAATAATGCTTTTAAATGTACATTTATTTTTAATCTCATGTTGGGCCTAAAAGTTTGTGTAAGATTATTTAAACAACATTTGTATGAACGAGTTGTGTAATATTCATATTTTTGTTGTCATAAGTAAAGTTCCCTCGAATGGAAAAAACGGCCTAATTCAACATCTATATGTTGTAGTCAAATAACTATTTCAAATTTATAACCACTTCTCAGATATGAATTAGCTGTATTGGATATTGTATAAACATACTTTGGAGCATAATTAGTCAAATATACCTTAGTTGAATAATTATTATAAATTAATTTATATTGGTTAGCTGCTAAAATGGCTATGCACTAATATCATTAATTGGGTTTGAATTATGTACTCCATAACACGAAAATTTATTTTGTATATTGCGAAAGAAACTGGCATGCATTTAAAATTTATGTAACATAGCATAAACTATAATTAAAGGTTAATTTTCCAATGTCCAAATAAATTTTCTTTGTCAGATAAAGCATTAATCTGCTTATTTAGAAAGAAAAATTTAACACTATTACAGTTCTATTAATTATTTTGACACCGCAGCGTGATAATTTTGCATGTTGCAGTCCTATATTATAAATGACGTTTATTTGGAGATCGTGAATTCGGCTCTAAAAAAACATTTTTATCCAAGCTTTCTTAACGAGTCGATCAAATTTATTGCGCGACGTTTATAGACGTCATAACCTGGCTATACAGTAAAGCTCCGTTATTTTCTAATCTTATATATTCTATAGTCATGCTAGCTTTTACCAAAACGCAGTGTAAATTAATTAATTTATTACCTGGGGTATCAAGTACCTGGGGTCATGGATGATAAAATACCCACAAAGACTAAACAAAAATATATAATTAGAGTTCGTTAATACCTTTAAGGCTTTGCTTTATTCTTCCAAACACTATCTACCACAAAGTTAGTCAGTGATTTCATTTTTGTTTATTTCTTCCGTAATAATCAATTCATGCCTATGTAAATATGAGAATGAATAAAGATACTGTGCGACGATTAAAATTATATAAATAAATCATTGTTTTTTACGATAACACGAATATGCAATCAAATTTCGGGACTCGTCAGGAACATAAGAGCAAAATAAATAGACAATTTAATGTTAGTTGCTCTATATTGGATCATTACCGCCCTCCGTGTTTCCTAAAATAAACGAAGATCTCAAAACGCAGAACTGAAATCGTATAAGATTTTTTTAAATATTCTATGCGGCCTAAATAAGTCCGCTCTATCGTAAAACTATAGCGTTAAAGCAATTGAATTTTTGGTCTCTACTTCAGAATAAGCAGTTAGAAGTAATAGAGACGAAATATTCAATACTTAACAGTACTATAGCACTTTTATGAACGCATATGTCTAAATAATAGTTAGTGACCTAAGAAAACTAGCTTTTATGTGTTTTGTATAATATCGAGTTTCTAAAGGGGCATTTACACGGGTAATCTTTTGTCGAGCAACGATTTGCAACATAAGTAATTTTAGTAGAAAGTTCCATGTTATCATATTGCAATTTACTCCACAAAAAGTAACCGCGGTGTGGATGCACACTAAACTAAGTACACGACAAAGTCAATAAAAATCATATTTATTTATTTATTGTCGTTTTGTACTAAACGACAGTAATTATAAGCATTATTTACAAAAAAACGATTTACCTTAATCCATAGCCAAACGCGAAAATAATTTATCGTGAATCATTAAGCAAGTATTAACTGCGCAGATCATGGATAACTAATTATGTTGTGTGTTATACTACACAACGCGCCAACGGACACAATAATAATCTATGCGCGTGGCAACGATATCAGCATGTAGCAAGAATAGGCACGCCTGGTTTTCATTCAGATTTTTTTAAATCCTGACACTTCAAAGTTACTATACCGAACCTGATTTTAGGTACAGTGCAGTCCAGATAATAATATGAACCGTTAGGAGTCATTGCGTCCCTCGACGGTCGCCAGAATTATGCCGGCCAGACATTACTGGATATGCACTGCCTGACCCCGGAACGCGACTCACCTGAACGAGACACTATGGGTTATGATCCATGTGTACGGTGATCGTTACCCAGTCGGGTACACAATGATCAGATACCCCCCCACCAGCTAATTGTAGTACTTGCGTCATCTATTATATTATCCGTGGTCTGTAGTTCAATGATTAGCAAATCAACTAATATCTAATATGAAAAAATATTCTCAAAATAGGTATAATATAATACAATTTTATTTCCTCCGAATATAATACGAAGTAAAAACGTCAATTGTGGAACCAACATTAACCAAAGCACAGGACAAATATATAAACTATAGTATATTCACCAAACCTGTTTCAGAAATGTAAAGAAATATCTACCCACTTTACAAATAATTCCTTAATTTGGACCTGGCAATACACCAAATTCAATAGAGATAACTGAACGGGTAGTTATTTGTTTACATTTCTGGAACAGGTATAGCGATTAGACTATACATGTCGTATGCGCACCACAATGAGATCACTCAACGTAAAATTGGCGCGTTTGGTTTCATCCGTGGTCTAGTTATATCCATACTTTTGGATTAAATTATAATCTGAATACAGTTTGGAACGAATACTTTCTCCAAAAACCATATAAGTAAGGTGTTCAGTAAGTCAATATTGGTATTCATAAATCGTTTACGAGAAATATTTATTTAAATATAACATAGACGGTAGACATTACAACAAGATAGTGACAACAAAAAACATATACTAATTGCGAGATAACTTTATCGTGGATGGACAACGTCGCGTGAGTAAGTATACTTGCGTCAAACATTTATTTTACATTTTAATATATTAAGTTGTGTTATATGTTTTATATATAGAACCCAACCTACTACAATATAAACGACATGACGTAGAAAAAAATATGCATTCAATTGCACTACGAAGGAATAACACGTCTATGGTACGAGATATAATGAGAATGACGTCAAATCACGTGGTGTATGAAGTCGATGACGTGTATACACGTCATGTAACAACTCGATGAGGTGATAAAACGTAATGTTATAAAATTTGGTTAATATGTTAGACGGCGCGACATTGTCCAGCACAAATGTTGGTTAGGACACGGCGGCATGGCGCGGACGTAGTGAAGCTGACGGAAGGTGAATCAGAAGTTCTGCCATGTGATGGTGGCGAGCATGTTGGTATCGAGTGCGCGTGCGATCCGCTCGTGCAGTGAGTGGCTCAGCCACAATGTGCGGAGGGACTCGTAGCGTTCCGCACATAAGTGCAGCGGGTTGCCGCGGTTCAGACCCTGCAAAATTATACATTTCATAATGTAATCGCCCTATGACATTTCTTCCTACAAACAAAGTTTTAATATCATTATCTCATCACTCAACAACAACAACAGTTAGGTCTTTAGTAATTATGATGCCCATGGGCGACGGTAATCACTTATAATCAGATAGTCTGCCAGCTTGTCTGTCTTTGGAGGCCATTACAAAATCAATTGTTTTAACAATTTAATTTTTTATCCCACTGAGACGTTGGCCAATGGACAATCATCGCTCAAAACTATATACAGCGTTAGCAGTACCATTTAAATATTTAGGTAATTACATGAGCGTGTATTATTTATGTAAGTATGTGATATTGATGCAAAGACTCAAATGTATACTTATAGACCGGCTACACGGTACGTGGAAATTATGCATTATACGTTACGGCAAATTGACCGCAACTCAATATTATAGATGGACATTTGTTTCCCTCCCCCCTGCACAAACTGCCCCCGCTAACATCTAGAGAACCTCGTCCCCCCCAACGTCTTGTACCCCGCAGGACGGTCGCGCACGATCTTGTCCATCTACAGCTGCAGTAGCGCCCCTTTCTCGCCTTAACCATCACTTTCGAGTTATGTGGCGTAATTTTACTTCCTAAACAGCCCATTTAGTCCTACTACCCTATTACTATTATACATGTGAAAGTTTGGATGTTAGTGAATTTGTGTATTTGGATATTTGTTAGTCAATTACAGTTTAAAGGCTGAACAGTCGTCGTCGAAATTTGGTGCACAGTTAGATTATGACCAGGATTAGAACATAGGGTACTTTTTGTCCCGGAAGGTTCCCGCGGGCGGAGCCGCGAGCAAACGCTAGCAGTACCTGGTCAGTTTCCCCGTAGGAGTCGAGATACGGCGCGGGCAGTTTAGCGCCGCGTGCAGGCGCAGCGACGAGCAGCAGCTCACAGTTGCGCACGCGCAGGAACAGCCCCACGCCGCCGCCGCACGCCGCCGCGTGCGCCACCACCGCGCCCACGCGCTCGCTGCCGCCGCTGCGACCCAACTGCGACCACGTAACATAACATAACATACAACATACAACATACAACATACAACATACGCAACATACAAAACTCATTGTCTCCAAGTGTAAGATAGAGATATGATATGATAGAGGACGAGTCTAATTGTACCCGGTGTGGCGATAGGCTCGCCCCCTATCACATCATGGGATGGAAATAAGGTCGGCGAAATGTGGGTGTACTGGTTACACCTCTGCCTACCTCTTCGGAGTAATAACATTACTTTAAATATCTACTGACCCTGGGTATCTCCGCCTGGCAGCAATAACTCTGTGAGCACATTATCTGTCCACACACGAGACACATGGTGGGGTTCTTGCTGTCCTCACGATCCGAGTTGGGGCACGGGAAGTCAGACACTATGTTCATCAGCTCCGAGAAGTCTTCTGGCAAAGTTATCAGCTTCGGTGGCTCGCTGGGAGAAACCACTGTTTCAGGAAGTATTTCTCCCGTGAACCAATCATTAGAGAGAGTTGCCCATTCGTTCACCTTCTTCCTGGCTATCGGGTTGTCTATCAACTCTTTGAATGTGGTCGGCAGGTCCAAGTAGCCGCACATCACCTCCCAAGTGTCCCCCTCTGGCACAGTCAGCTCTGTGGGCGGGTTGATGTCGCTCAGGAAGTGGTAGAATATACAGCAACACCTCAAGAAGTCATGGCACTGCCTCTTAATCTTGTCCCACACTTCATTCGGATTGAGTCCGTCTGTCAGCTTTCCTCGACGCAACTCCTTCATTATCGACAGCAGATTCTCTAGATCCGGCTTCGCATTGTAGGTCTCCTGGCCCTCCATGGGTTCGGCACAGGAGGATACATCTGTGACTAGAAGTGCACGGAACAAGTCCGCCCGTAAAGCCTGGAGCGTGATCTGTCTCGCCAGATGGTTCGGTCTGGCGGTGGTGCCTTGCTTGCAGAACATGGAAGGAGCGGTGAGAACGAGAGCCACCATGGTGCCGAACACATCGTGGGTCAGTGGCGAGGTGCACTCCAGGGTGTTGAGGCTGCTGAGGGCGTGGTGAGCCAGATGTTTCGTTGAGGACCAAATGGATGGCACCACGGCGGTCAGCCTGATGAGAGCTTGTAGTGCGTCACGTAGTCTGGATGGTACTTCAACCAGCAGCGGTCGATTCTCCGCTTGCAGGAGTACGTTGGTGCTGATGATGGTGTATGAGGTGGCGCGGTACAGCGCAGCGCTGGCTGCCATGTCGCCGTACTCTGCCACTGGCAGGACCTGCGTGATGGAATTACTATTAGATCTTAAACTAAAGGACAATTATTTAGAAAAAATACGATAAGGTTAAGCATATGTTGACACAGCAGAGCGTACCTTACGCTTTACTCTGTGGCACACGCGAGTGATACAGGTAATCAGGTCAGTATGCACACTCAATTTGTACTGTAAGCAATCAGCAAAGAGTTTAATATTTTTGACTACAAATGCCGTATGTACACATACAACGAAAAATTCGTATAAACGATACGCATCTAAAGTGCAGTAGCATAATACGAGTGAGTCGTCCATCACCACGTTCAACGTTTTACTCACATCAGCAAACTCCTGAATCAGCAGCTTAGTGTTGACGTTATAATTTGGTATCTCGCCTTCAAAATGCGCCAGGAACTCTGCAGGCAGGAGATTCTCCGAGTGAGTGGACACATACACCTCAGTCTCATCAGCCGACTCCTCCTCCATATCGGAAGACATGGCCCCCACACTCCTCGCCCGTGCCTGGCAGTGCATGTCCTCACAGATCTCTGTGCAGACGTGTACCGATTCAGCGCACACTTGGTGCTTGAGTTTCAGGATCATATCGACTGAGTCTCTGTACATTTCCTCGGTGAGAGGTGGTGGTGTACCGCTGGGGAGGGTTGGTCCTGGTAGGAGAGGGAGTGCGGTGTTGCAAAGCCGTTCGCATAGAGGGCACAGGTACTCTTTCTTTTCGACATCGAAGGCAGCTGGCTGGCGGACGCGGTAAGGTCTGCAAATAATGATACCATAATATAGTGTTACATTAAAGTAGATAGCAATTTCTGCACCCATGGTTTGCAGAGTTTATTTCTGTCCTATATTGTGATATCGCCATACCGGGAACCAAATCCAATCCCAGGCAAATCATATGTGAATTTTTCGAATCTAAAAGTATTAATATCAATTTATGTATTACATAAATATTTGTCCCGGTGTGGGGATCCACGTTCAAATTTGATCGACTTCGACGAAAAAATATTGTTTCATAACTAAGTGGTTCGAGGCAATGAGTAAGAATTTCCTACGTTTGTACCTGCGGTTTTCCTTGTCCTGCACGTTGTCGACATACTTCCGCCAGCAGCGTGCATGTAGTGCGTGTCCACAGGATGAGACGTGTGGTTGTGTGCCGAGACCGGCACGTGCCCATGCAGACCTACCCACGTTCGAATCGCCAGGGATACACCGCCTGTAATTATATATATTTTTAAAGAATTCTAAATAAATATAAGAGTCAAAAATATCGAGCAGCAATACTTAATCTACATGAATAGTTTGAATACGTTTCGTCAAAGAAAAAAGTGATCGATATTTCAATACACCATAGTGTCGACACTTAGGACTTAAATATCGATAACCAAGGACACGATTTTAATAGTTCGTAATGTACCTGCGATCTAGCACACGCGACTGCTGCACGAACGTGACGAGTACTAGCGGATCGCCCATCGCTTCCACTCGAGCCTGTCATCGAAAAAAATATTATTAAACAGCTTTCAGTGGAATAATTATTAAAATCGATGTCTAAATATAATATTTCATACCTGATTTTTACTACAAAGCAAATTGCATCTGTGATTCGAATAAAAAAATCTATGTTTTAATGACATATAAGGAAAGACCTCGATCAGGCCCTGGCCGATTGTTCGAGATGGCCGTAGGTATAGGCAGAAGTAATTATTTATATAGAATGAGTATACCTCCTCCTGGCACATAATGCATGTCCGTACAGGTTCAGACACGCCGCCCCCCCACACTCCGAGCGCAGCGCCGCAGTACAACGGACGGATGTCTTGCTCCTCAGCCGTCACCTTTAAACAACATAACAATCATAAATACATATATTACATCTCTCTATTCTAAAAAAAGTAACTGGCTCCGCCGCCGCCGCCGCTGGCAAAAGCTTGTCACGCTATCTCCTCCGAAACCGCTGGAGGCATGGGGTCGAGACCGATACCAATCGATGCAGAATAATGTGGGGGGAAAAAAGTAAGATCGTCTCATATTCGTCAGATTTTAAGTTTCTTTTATTTTATGTTTTGTGGAAAAACATGGGCAATGCCCCTAGTATATTATAACAACCATATAGCGCACATTCAATAGAATAGTTGCACTATCCAAAAAAAACATTTGATAATGGCTGTTGAAAGTTTCGATATTTTTCTCGTAAAGCCTTTCGCTAAAGAAATACACTTAAAATCTAGACCCTAAGTCTAAACAATAGTAAACTTAAAATATTGTTGTATTTCAACAGATTCAGAGATGACTGTAGCCAAGGACTAGCAATTGTAGATGTCACTCTTCTATTCAATGTTCGACAAATTAACGGTGACAGCGTCCGATCGATCCTAAAATACAAACTAATAACTCAGAGATAACTCAGAAACTTTGTTCATTTGAACATGGCGATCGTCACGCACATAATATCTCGTACACATAGCAAGACGCGCAAAGATGAGCTAAAATATATATACCTCGGTATTGGTCTCTTCAAATAACGTCGAGTTGTTAGATATGAAGTTGTTCATTTGGGTCTTCATTTGCGCCATCAGTTTTGCCCGACGCTCCGCCGCTAACTTCGCGCGGCGAGTTTTTTCCGCTTCTGCAAATAAACATATGATTTTTGTATAACTTCCTAAACATTATTTTATCACACTGTTTTTACACATCTAATTGAAATTATGTATAAAGGCAGAAAATGCTTGAATTTTTTTGTACTTATGAACTATATGGCATAGTAGTACTTTCTTCGAGTACCGATTTTTTGGCTTAGTTCGGCGAGTCTATTACAAAGAAAATTCAAAGCCCAGACTAGACGTTAAAGTGTAGATTACCTGCTGCCTCATCAGTAGCTGGTTTCTGCTCTTGATCAATTTCCATGTTTTCTCCGTCGCCAACATGCTCGTCGCCTTGACCCAATAAATTTCTGTAGTAAGTAATACAAATAATTTTAACACTAAATTGAGATTGTATGTGTTTCATGGGCATAAAAATAACAAAGAAATTAGTTTTATACTATCGAAGTTACCTATAATATTTATATGACATACACATTTATTTCGCAGAGGTAAAAATTACGTTTGTTCTTTGCTGCTTACTGTTAATTACTTCCTCATCGATCAGTGAAGCTGAATACCGTGGATATTGTTACTATGTGTTATATCGATATGTGTCAAGTGTAGTGTGTAGTGTGTAGTGTATATTACTTGATTCTGTTGAGCACCCATCGTGCGAGCGGTCGATGCGCGTCGATGCGTGGACACGCCACCAGCTGCTGCAGCAACGTCACCAGCCCAGCGCGCGCTGCACTCTCAGCGAATGCGAGGAACTCGTAGTGACCGCTCTCCTCGTCGCGGACTGCGTATCCCATCAGGTGTAGTGCCTGAAAACGACCACAATCACAACGGTCTGTGCCTCAACGATATGGAAAATAATCGATACTTTGGCTTACAATACACAATTCTTATATGAAGGAATCACGTATCATTATTACCGACGCCTCGGTCGTCAAAACTTAATACTTAGACAATAAAATTGTTGCTTTAGCAACTAAAATAAAATTTTGCACAATACTAGATATCCTTTGCAGTTCATAAATGATTACATCGGACACAAGTTCCCAGTTTTGCTCACGGACCAAACATAAGGCCCCGAATTTATCGAGTATCGATACTTGGGTGGAGTAATAGAAAATCCTCTCTTTCATTCCCTCAAAATGTCGATACTTTTATACTCGATAGTGAAGACATTTGTCGATTCGATTTTTGAGTATATATACGGTATAATCCAATATCAAATGAGTATTCATCATCCATACTTGTAATATCTGAATATAGCGTGGGTACCTTGTGCACCTGCGTCTCCGAGAAGGACCTGGCGCGCAAGTCCTTGGCGCGTTGCAGCACAGTACGCAGCACGTGTAGCGCAGCATCACTCTGCAGCAGATGCGCCACCAGCCTGAACGGAGCGCTCAGCAGCGGCAGTGCAGGCGGCGGGCAACACTCCCCGAGACCTACGGACACCAAGGATTGTAAAACTTAACACACTTTAAAAAGAGATTCTCAATACAACACATATTTTTATGGACAGATTTTGATGAATCTTTTTGTAGTCGATAGTTGAACGCTACGAACGTCCCATATAAACATTTTCAGAACTGATAACGTTAACGATAACGGCAAAAAGTTTTATAGATAACTTTATTTTACGGTACGGGATTCCGTCACAGATAATATCTGACAGAGGTACTGAATTTATGTCTAGTGTTATGAAACAAGTGTTTGAAATATTAGGTATTGAACAGGTAACATCAACAGCGTATCATCACCAATCCATAGGTTCACTAGAAAATACACATAAAAATTTGATTTCTTTTATTCGCATTCAAACAGACGGTGAACCTCATAATTGGAATGCATGGTTACCCTACTGGTGTTTTGCCTACAATACTACGGTACATACGGAAACGAAATATACACCTTACGAACTTGTGTTTGGGAAGCAGTGTCGTTTGCCAAGTTATATAACGTCTGACATAGACCCTTTATACAATCATTACGATTATCCACAACAACTTCGGTATCGGTTACAACAATCGCAATATAATGCAAGAAACAATTTAATTATAAGTAAACAGAGTAGAAAAATAATGTACGATAAGAATATGAATCCAATTAAGTATAAAATTGGTGACATGATTTTACTTAAAAATGAACAAATTACAAATAAATTTGACCCTTTGTATATAGGGCCATTTCAGATAATAGACATTTTAGAACCTAATATAAAAATTATGTATAAAGGTAAACATATGACAGTTCATAAAAAGCGAACTAGACCTTATATTAAAACAGAAAGTACTTCTTAAAGATTTTAAGGTAGCATTAGTATGAAAAAAAAAATTATATCTATATTATGTTGATTGTAATTATATATAAAAAAAATATAAACTCTAGTTTTATTTTTGGTGGATGGGCGTGTAGTGTGTCCTTCCACCTATCTATGTATGTGTGTGTATCCTATTAAATAAGGCATGTTGTCGTAATTAGTCAGTAATAAATGTTTACTCATGAAGAGCAATCTTTCCTTACGTCTCCCGAACGTCCAACCTTATAGAATTGGCCAAAATTTGGCGAGCCAAGCAGAAGGCCTATACCCAGCAGTGGGTAGATACAAGCTCATTAGGATAACGGAGTACGAGGCGAAAATTAGAAACTGCTCAACGAATGCATCTGAAGTAGTTTTTTGAGATTTAACCATGAATTATTTATGATTTCACATCAATATCTTACACTAATTTTGTTTTCCTCACCTGCAGCTTTCCTTCTGTTCCTCTGTTCTTCCTCGCTCCTGGACAACTCCTCCCTGGTGTAGTGGTAAAAGAACGTGTCGTATTCATCGTACAGATGCGGCTTCAGTTTGTAAACGCCACGGTTGTTGCCACCAGTCGGTTTGATGAAGTCAGCTACATCGTGTATCACCGCTTCTAGACCTGTCTCGTGGAGCTGATCTTCTGGTAATGACCTAAACATGACAATTTAATAATTTTTTCCCAGTTATTATTTACATGGGTGGTTAAATTGAGTAGTGAACTATTTATCGCAAGTGCTATCTCTACCAGAAAATTGTATTATATTGTCGCCTGATTTTTACCGAACTGGCTCAGTTATAGAATATAAAAATGCCTTGTATAGTTTGTATAATAAGACACATTACCTGTTAAGTTCAGAGTGAGGCATTGGTTTGACACACAGCATCTGTATAATTTCCTTCTTGGTTCTGTCTTCGTTAGTCACATCCCCGACTCCAGGCACATATCGCGATCCCACGACTACAAGCAAAAACAAAACTTTTTTCTTAGAACGGGACATAACGGGTCTTAATTATAAAGGTTGTTCAAGCATTGTTTAAACTAAACACTCTTTTATCTTTCTCTGTCAACGCCATTTATAATGTTGCTAGAATTGCTATAGAGATAAAACATTCCTTATTAAAAGACTTCCCAAACAAAAACATGTACGTACTGGTGATGAGCAGTCCGAGGAACTCCTCAACCATGCTGATGGTGTGCCGCAGGGTGTCGTCCTCCACGCTACGCTGTTCGAAATCCGCCGCCGCCCAATCCAGCAGATTGAACTTGTTCAGAACGTGGATTATGAACTCGTTACTCTCGATTAAAGACGCTCCGATCTGTATTGAATATAGTACATTTTACAAGGAGAGCAAATAAGCAAGCGGTTAAAGACATATAATATCGCGCCCGTATCCCATAGGGGTTGGCAGAGACTATGGATTATTTAATACGGTCCGGTCTTTCGCTTGGTGTATCTGTATCGACATCCACCTATCATCAATATTCTGAATGTGCCCAAATGTGTGCTCTGATCATCAGCTGCATCACCTGAGTGTGCAGCACTAACCTGCAACATGACGACGTCACGGTCGAGCATCTCTGTGCGACACTTGACGTTGTGGTAGAAGAACAGTTGGTTGAGCAGCGCGAACCCGTTGCGGCGCCACATGCCCGCGTGCACTTGCGCGATCATCGCTTGAGTTTGCAATACCGGCTCTGCAACAACATTACGCATTACTAGAGTTGCCAATCTCACGGATTTGTAACTTTGTATTGATTTATAATACCTTTGGAAGTGATGGGGAAGGAGTTTCTGACTATAAGGTCGCCCTCTTTTCTATTAATCATCACAAAAATTAAGATCGGAAATGCTCAAGATCGGGCGAAGTGGAACCATTTAAGTAGGAAGGAGGACACCCTAGTACTAGGAATTGACGTTATACTTCAATCTAATAAAAATCCTCAATGTATATAAACGAAGCATCAAACTTAACCAATGTGATGTGATGTGATGCTCGATGTATCGATGTTTTTCATTCGATATATCGAAAGGTTTACATCTAATTTTACTAATAATTTGTTAATTAAGTTTTGGTATTTTTAAACTTATTTTAATAGTCTATTATACTAAGTGCTTACTTAGTTTTTTTTTTACACAATTAGGCAAGCTTATTTTTAAATATTTGTCAATGGTTGGCACATCTGTTCCATCCAAGATAGGCACTATTTTCACAAGCAGTGCACTGCACAAGTGTTGTATCAACAACGAAATCGATTGAAGCGCAAATGATTAAATAAACTATTATTTTTGCAAAGCATCGAAAATATTGAGATTTTTGAAAACTGAACGTTTTTATTATCATATCTTATTAGGTTATAATAAAGTATGATTTATAATAAAAGTTTTGGAAGTTAACCGAGTCATTTTTATGTAGTTTAAAGACATATTTTAATCACATTCATATTGATCTGAAAAATAATCGATGTATTACAAACTATTATTGTTTCAATACATCGATGTGGAGAGAAGGAAGAATCGACAAAGTGAATGCTATAAACATTGCGTGACGTGGATCGATACATCCTGTGTGATTACACAAGCTGTAACACATTACCTATGAGATCCTCGGGCGTGGGTTTGGGCTTGTCCTGTCGTTCGAACTCCCGGCTGTGGTAGGTTAGTCCGTGACGGTGCAGCAGCAGGTGCAGACCCGCGATGTACCGCGACAGTGGACGGTGGATCGACACAGGTTCCACTGATACGTCGTATGGGATCACTAGTGCACTCTGGCCACCAAGCTCTGCGAATATTTTAAAATGTCAAAGAATAGTATTATAGTAATGGAAGTATATTTATTTTAAATTAGGTCGTTAATTTGCAGAGAAATTTGAGCTGAAGAAAAATGCATCGATACCTCTGAGCACCTTCGCCGGCGGCGTGTAAGTCTCAGCGTGCCGTCGTAATGCCATGCGGTAGGCGGCTACTGCGAGCTGCTTCTCTGCTGCACACCACTCCAGCGACAGCGTGATACTATGCGCTAATTTTACGTGCAGGTTGAATGCTGACTCCCATTCCGGCTCATACTCCATGTGCTGACCGACCTGCGACAATAATTTGGGTATTGTACGTAATGCAAACTATTGCTTCTATTGAACGACCTTTCAGGCACTAAATGGCGAGTGTTCTGCGACCATACGACTTTCGTCAAAATCCTGTTTGAAGGACCACTCACCTGCCTCACCACCGAGTTCAAGCCCTGCATCAAGACGAACAGGTTGAGCATCAGCGACAGTCTGTGTAGGAAGCCCTTGGTCAGCTCGTCATTAGCGAACCCCATAAATACTTATGTATAGAACCATATCATTCACCAAAATTCTACTCGAAGGACCACTGACCTGCCCCACCACCGAGTCCATGCTCTGCATTATGACGAACATGTTCAGCATCAGCGACAATTCGTGCAGGAAGCCCTTGGGCAAGTCGTCGTCAGAGAACCCCGTAAATACTTATGTAAAGAACTATATCACAATCGTCAAAATCCTACTTGAAGGACCACTTACCTGTCTTACTACCGAGTCCATGCCCTGCATCATGACGAGAAGGTTCAGCGTCAGTGACAGTCCATGCAAGAAGCCTTTACGCAGGTCATCGTCGAAGGACGCCGGCACCGAACCCAGGAGGTACTTCACGTCATAGAGGATAAACTGAGCGCGCTTGAATGCTTGGGAGACGTGGTTGCGATCAAATTCTAGACGACCCTGTGAAAAAAAATAATTTTATGTATCAATCAAGCTTGGTCTCCCGCATCAAAAATCTAACTTATTAGCCAATAACAGCAATACGTTAACCAATCGAAATCATTATCTAATCATAAATTATGAAAATGATTAATTAAATTTTGTCAATGCTTCGTCTTATGATCCTATTAAAACAAGTTAGTCATGGTATTTCTGTAGGGAGATGGAAATGTAATTTTATTTTATATAACTTGTAAAATCATCATTATCTAATGTACGAAATTTTATTAAGAACATTTTGTTTAATTTTTCTACTTTAATCGATAAAAACATCAACGTTATCGACATCGATATCCTTACATTAGTGCACCGTCGGTTGCACTCGCTGACGAAGGTGTTAAGTACGACGAATAACGCGTCCTGCTTGGCGATGAGATGATGTGCTAGCGTCGGTGTTGTATATAACTGGACGGATAACGACGATATTGAGAAAGAGTGTTCGTGGTCGTCGCGAATAAAGTCTTTGAGTATCGAACCTGCAACGAATAACGCTAAAGTTAGAAGTACACAGTTTAATAAAAATACAGATGAGTTTTTGTAACCTTATGCATACAGTATAAGATCGATAAATAAAATAGAATATTATTAATATTTAGAAAACATGTCATATATGAAGATATATTGTGAGTGGTAAACCCACGTTATAGACAGTCTTGTCTACACCACGAATGGGCAGGCTCGACCGAGTTGTTACTACTGCGACGTAAAGTAGTGGCTTGGTGCTGCGTTTCATACGGTGAGTGAGATATCTGGAAGCCCAAAGCCCCCGCCCCTTACCAGTCCCTTGATAATCCCTTTCCTTTAAGGTCGGCAACGCGCCCATGATTAGAAATACAAAATTAGTATCAATCTGGTGCGAGCTTGAAGAATTTCGTGGCAGCAAGCCTATGTCACCATCATCAGTGCAAAGGTCTTAAACTAAATGCCGACTGCTGTGGATTACCGTTAAATGCGTGTAAATTTTTGTTTCTAGACTCTTCGAGCACCTAACATTTGCTGGTCCTTCGAGCCGGATGTTTTGGTAATTATAGGGTTTGTGTATGATACTAATTTCATAATATCACTAACCATAATTCTTAGTGAAGAGTATAGCCATGGTCCGCTTGGTGGTATAGTCCATGAGCGTGGTGGCTATCAGCAGCCGATGCCACGCGGTCCTCGCGGCCTTCCACATGCGAAAGTCGTTCTGCATGACGCCCACAGCAACTCCCCCTCCCCCCACCGCCGCGGTGGAACCCCAGCACTCCTCGCCGAGAGCTACTTGACTCACCGCAAGACGCAACTGGGGCTCTTGACTTACAAAGTTCTGGAGCCTGGGTCACAAAGTTAAAGTAAAGTTGCAATTGAACGTAATCGACACATTTTAATACAGTCAAACTTCGATTATAACATGGAACAATTGAAAAATTACATGACATGTGAAAGCGACAATACATGACAATATATTAATAAATCAACAATATTTCGTAATGATCGAACTCAATAATAGATAAAAATAAGGAAAATATAGATAATTACAACAGTCTTTACATCTTTAATTAGAGTAATAATTTTACTTCATAATGATTGGACTTTCAATGCTAATGAAAATATAAAGGTGTCGTTCTAACAGCAGAACTTTATCTATAAAAATCTATCGAGTTCACTCACCAAGTCAGCAGCTTCATGGCAAACATCTGATGCGCGATGACATGCGCGTGCATGACGAGCACTTTGAGCGCGGAGCCCTGGCGCGATGTGAACCTTTCGAACATCGCCGTGCAGCTGAGTACACATTGCAAACATCACCCCACACCAACACTGGCCGTAGTATAACAGGGGTGCGAATAACGGATCGATATCGATATGATGTGCTGTTTGTGTTATTTGTCACAAATTGTCGAATTAAATAATAATATTGAAAACGTTAGGCAACATCGATATCGATATTCAGTTATAGAAAATGAAGGATTGTAGTATATAAGTCAATAGGCATATAAAGGAACTTACAAAATCAGTTTGCAAAAGTCAAAACAAGTGTGGGGGTCAAATATTAAGGAGAGTTTTATTCCATAAATAATACCTTTAGGCGCGTATCGATAAAAAGGCTCGTCAGAATCATAATTTAAAGATTAAATACACTTGTTTATTAATTTCAAGTAGGTAGCCAATTTATATTTACGAATTTTCAAACCTTTTTTAAAAGATTTTAAGGCAGCCCATAGATAATATACTAGATTCCGGCAGGTACTAACAATCTGTATGAAAAATAACAGTCACAATTTTTACTATGTAGATAGGAGACAGGCATAATCATCGCGGTGTGAATAGATAATATAGCAATTGGCAGATTGCGCTAAATAGACATTTGTAATCTGCACGCGATGTAGTACTAAAAACGACATCTATTATATTATTATGTATCCATAATTTGTGTTATTTACCATACTTTTGTCATTTTACAAAGTGAGATGCACGCCAAAAGGTTGAAGGTGAAAATATTTGGATTTTGGGTATCGAAGGTGTAAATGGCTTACATCTCGATGTCAGTCTTGAGCTTGTCGCAGACCTGGAAGGTGTGACACTTGATGAGCGCGCGTCCCTCGCGGTCGATGAGGCTCACCAGCTCCACGGAGTCGCGGTGGTTGCATTTGGTCACGCGCATTAGTGTTGTTATAACCTGAAGCCAATAATAATCAAATCAGTCGTTTAGTGGAAGACAAAATATTAATCAATTATTTAGGGAGAGATATGAGAGCCAATTTGCGGTCGAGTAGTCGGCTGCGAAGCGAGAGGCCATGGGTTCGATTCCCACACCGAGATAAATGTTTGTGTGATCCACAAATATTGGTTTCGGGTCTGGGTGTTGTGGGACCGCAAGTCCCTCGTAGTTCCTGATACCCACTATACAGGTTTACCTAGTGTGGGGTCAGGACTGTGTGTGTGACTGTTGGGTGTATTAATATTATTTTTATATTGTCTCACGACGGAGGATTATATTGCTCAAGGTCGGATAATATGGAGGTGTCTTAGTCGAACGGCAGACCCTTGTATTAAGCCAGGGTAACGACAGGTGGAAAGCAGAATTTTATTAAGACAAAATTGTCAAGAGCCTAGCTGGGAGTAGAACAAACAGACTACCGAGACAGAGATCTAACTTAGATGTGTATATTCATTGTTAATTATTGCTCGCTTTAAGGAAGGAGTAAAGGAAACATCGTGAGGAAATCAGCATCTCTGAAAGTTCATACTTTCTGTAACCCAGTGGGCATTTCCGAAGTACCTTTTAATTATATTGTTTTTATTATTTATTTATTATTATTTATTTTGCTATTTTTAGTTAAGAATCATCAAAATGGGTCCATAAAAGACGAAGTTTTAATCTTTCATTATTTTTCGGGGAATTTAAATGAAACTCATTTTGAGCTATACACTATCGAATAGAAAAAAATGAAACAAGTGAAAACTTATGCGTGGTTATACATAATACAAAATACTATTCGATAAGAAGACATCCTCCGGTTTTTTTTCTTCGTTTATATTAATACATAGGAGTTCGTAAAAATATGTGTACTACCTAAATTAAAAATAGTATTCAAGGCTGCAAAACTAGTTCGTTATATAAAAAAATATTATCTAATCAAATATACTATACTAATTAGTAAATATTATGTAAAATCAACTATTATTAAACAGTTGAACTGGTTTTAAATTAATTACTCTCATAAATTTATTTGGTTATAAATGACAAGTTGAACAGGCGTTGTAGCGGGGTTTGGTAAGAAGTAATGTTAAGACGGAAGTCGCGGGTTCGAAACCAGCACCATGGCACACACCTCTAACTTGTCTAAGTTACGTCTGAAATTTAATTAATTATCTCTTGCTTTAACGGCGACGGAAAAGATAACTCAAATGTCTAAGATCTCTTGAAAATATGTAAAGTCTAACAATCAGGATTAGACTAGCATGGTGGAATAAGGCCTTAACCCATTTCATTAGTAAAGGAGATGTGTGCCAAGCAGTGGGAGAGTACTATACAGGGCGGACATTATCATTATACTTTAAATATTTAAACATACCTGTTCAAAGGTGTGCGTCTCGTCGTTATACAACACTGTGCAAAAACAGTCCGGCTGCTCCAGTATCTGAAGAACCAAATCTTTCTCGCCATCCTTCAGTCTGTAATAATAAGTTAAACAAAAACCGACTTTAAAACCCGAACCGTGGTGCGTTGTTGGTTATTCATCAAGAACTTCCCCATTTTCCCACCGCCTCATTGGTCTAGTGGCAGCATATTAAGGCTGAAAAGACGGTCCAGGAATCAATTCCGGGTCGGGCAACCACATTTTGTGTTTCGATTCGAAAGTTACACATGAATTGCCCGAGATTGGAATTCGTGCCCGGTATGGCGATAGGCTCGCCAACTATCACGGCATGGGACGGAAATATGCTTGGCGAAACGTAGGTATACCGACCTTACAGAGTCACTGCTCCAGTATTCCAAATCCTAGTATTATAACTGAGAAAATTTTGATTGTATGTTTGTGAATGTCTAGAAATCAATCATGTCTTAATATGTGAACAGACTTGGATGAAATTTGGAACACAGGTAGACCATGATCGGGATTAGGTTATAGACATAGGTCATCACGGTAGAACGTTGCCATGGGTGTAATATGAAAAGACACACATGAGAAGGAGGTGCGAGCAAGATAGTTGACAATACTTCCAGGGTGTGTCAGTTTGAACCATTGCAACATTCAAGTGTGAACTTATGTTATTAGTTTAGTATAGATGGATGGCACTAACCTGAGATCATTGGGCAAGTTGGGTGCATGGTCGTGCGTCAGAAGCCTAAGACAGTATGTGAGGCACACCGTCGCTACAATCTTCATGCGCTCCACCACGTCGGGGCTCACGCTCGATTCAGCCTCCCCGTCTTTCGAAGCCTGACACAAGGAAACAATTCATTATAAACTTAAATTTCAATGTTTACGTATAAATATCCCATTCCTAATCCCATAATTATCTCTTTCCTTTAAGGTCGGCAACGCGTCTATGAGTCTTCTGGTATTGCGGGCGCTCATGGGCGGTAGAGATCACTTACCAAACCCACATGCTCGTTTGCCGGCCTATGCTATAAAAAAAGAAAAGTTACCAAGATGTTATCGATACTTGTACTTGGTAGTTGTATCGATATTTGCTATTGAATGAAAGTATCGATACTAATAAAAAATCGCTATTCCATAATATAAATAAGTACTACTGCGCTCGTCACTCTGACAAATAAGGGTTTTAAGTCTCATAATGCCCACTAATTTCGCCGAGTTCAATGTCCTTCAAACCGGAACACAACAGTGTTTACACAATCTTTATGTTAAGCTTTATCTATTTATGTCGATAAATAGAAAAAGCATTGGTACCTACCCAGACAGCATCTCGCATACGTGGGACCTATCACCTAGTGTCCTGTTTACTATACAAAACTATTCTCACAGCGTGTAACTGGCAGAATGGGTCCCGCTTCCAAGCCTCGGTGTCGCCGCAGTCGCAGCAGCCGCCGCCACCGGACTGACCCATCTTGTACTTGTGGTTTCGATGCGCGGAAACCTTGAAACACTCCACGCACAGCACGCAGGTATTGTCCATGCCTATGAAAAAAAAAACTTATATCAGACCTGTGGCATAGAAATGTCAAATGCATTTTTTGAGATAACGCATTTTCTGAGAGTTTTTTAGCGGAACTAGGTCGCCCATGTAGACAGACGCATGCACTTCAATGAAAACCAAGCGTGCCACATCTTTGTCTGCCTTATAACATCATATTAAGAGCAGGTCAAAAGTGCATTTTAGTGATAAGGAACTTCCTAAAATCACTTTGAAGAGCTTTTACAATACTTTACAAGCGCGATAAGGCATTTTCCGTGACATCTTGCTGGTGTCATGTCGAAGACAGAATAAATCAGCGTACACAAGTGCTCATGATTTTTCCAAGATTTCGTTTTGTTTTCGGTGCGCGAAGCATGTACACGTGTGTCATCAAATCTATGTCTTTGGTCGCCTAAGTACTTACGTTGTTAAAATATAAGATACATTATGCAAAATGAAGCAAACTTGATTTCAAATTATTGATATTTATTTTGCTGACTATTCGGATTTTATTAGATAGAGCCATAAAAAACTTCAGCACTTTAATGCATATAGTTTTTATATATCTCCCCTCCACTTGGCCATCTCTACACGTGGGCTAAGACTTAACATTTCCGCGTTCACCGCAAGTATAAATAAAATATTCTCGATATCAATGATGAAACTAATCACTTAAAATCATCACTAAACAAATTTTCAAGACTATTATATTTAAAGTATATATTATATTATTATACTTGTAGGGTGCATTAAATTTTAGACTACCGGAAGGTATATTTCAGTGTAAAATTAAGTTTTCTGGTAGCTGATAGTCTATATTGCCACAATAGATCCGAAACATGTTTGTTTGTGCTTCTTCACGGCTGCAAGCTCTCTATGATGCCCCGTATGAACTGCTCCAGCGACTCGATCTGATAATGATGATGTACTCACCACACTCCCTGCAGCTGTATGCCGGCTCGCCCTGTTTGAACACGCGGCCGCACAGTGTGGAGCGACGCGGCGGCGCTGGCTGCGAGCCCTCCGTGGTGCCCCATATGAACTGCTCCAGCGGCTCGATTAGCAACTTCATCGCCCGTTCTTCGTCGAACGACCAATCTGAGGCGAAACAAATAAGTTAATGTTCCGTTAATTAAATAATAGAAACGTTATTTGCTAAGAAGTGCAAACGAACAAGTCGGTCACCTGATGGTAAGTGATCTCGACCGTCCGTGAACATCCACAAAACCTGAAGAACCATGAAACAATGAAGAACAATGAAACCAACCTTAAAGAAAAGGGATTGGGAAGGGGAAGGAGATTGAAGCTTCCGTACATCTTATAAGTTCATTCCTTAATTGGTCATAATTTACTTGAATATTTTAGTGAGATTTCGATAGCCTGATCGAGTAACTTATATTTGTTAGAAAACTACTGATATTTATATGCTGATTGCTGAGGTGTAGGCGATGTAATAAATGTCGAGTTTCTGTGAGATAATGGTTACAACCCAGTCGACCCGGCCCATTCTTACTGTAGACAAAACTGTCTAAGGCGTGGCTCTACTACTGAATATTATTTTATTTACGAAAATAGGTTGAGGTGTCAGCTATTGAAAAACTTGCATTACTGGGCAGTAGTTGTATTACTGATTTGTCCTGCGCTGCGATATGATGCAGCATCATACGCTCAGCCTATGTATGACCTAATACACACAACCTAAATTCAATGATAGTAAATTCAATGCTGTCCAAAAACTAGTCAAACAAAGTGTGATTCTCACGGGGATTCGCTCGCTTTAAAGCAATGGAGTTTAATCCATGTGTCACACCTTTAAAAAATACGAGATTTTAATTATCCAAGTAGCGCATTTTTTTTTATTAACTATACTAGTTATGTTCCGAATAGGCAAGTTGTATATACCGTCTAGAAAAACTTTACCTACACAATGACATCATCTAGCTAATGGATTGACACATACCTACAGTATCTACAACGTATTCAATTAATTATGCGATTTTTATTTTATTGCGTACGAAATTACAAACTTGACAGCCTCCGTGGCGCAGTGGTCGAGTAGCCAGTTGTGAAGCGTGAGGCCGTGGGTTCTTTAACGCGGAATAAGAGATTCACGCGGGTGGAACCACGAGTAAAAGCTACTACTTTTATAAAGTCTACAAAAAAACTTACATTTCACTAAAATATTGCTACAAACTGTTAACAGAATTTTATCGTAACAAAGCGGCTTCGAAACGCAAAACAATCAAAATTCCGTGTAGAACCTAAGTCTCGTGTTTTGTACTGCTATACATTTTTAATGTGTTTTTCCTTAGTTTTGTCAAACGCGTGTTGAATTTCTAATAGGTTTATTGTTGCAATATTAATCTGATTTTTTTAAACAGACATTTACTAGACTTCACATTTTATTGTCAGCATATATTTATAGGATTCAAGGTCTGTAAAGAATAAGCTACGTTTAGAGTCGTAATGTTATATGCGAGGAGAAAAAAGCAATAAGAAATTAAAGGATATCTCGAGTTTTTATGAACGTTTAAATTTTTGTCCGCCTAATTACCATCAGGGGCACTAACTCTCCAGTGCAAGATATAAAGGATCCAGTCGCCCCTTTTCATTAGGCCAGTCATATGGCCATAACACATTTAGTCAGGCCGGAATCTATTAGGGGCAAACTGGGGCACCCGCCCCGGGCGGCAGTTTCAAGGGACGCCAAAATCATAATATGATTAAAATTAAAAAACTTGTTCCACAAAGCGCCCAGCATACGGAGCGCTTGGTTGGCTCACCGTCGACTTGTATGAAAAAGGTGCCACGCAGGCCCTTTGTGCGTCATTATTTCCTTTTAGTTTTTTTAAGTAATTTATCTCAAACGCTGGAGAGAGGGACGCCACTAACAAGTTTCTGCCCCGGATCGAAAAAATCGTAGATCCGGGGCCGAGTCATTTAGAACGGATGCTTTTATTTCCCTGACAAGTTTCAAAAACCCTCATGCGAAATGCCAAGTGGTAGCGTTCATCTCCAATGCCCTAGTTTGAAGACGACCTTGACATTTGCACGAGCGGACGGGTCAAGTATATCTTTATGTTTTAAAAACACCTCTACACTAGTCAACAGTGTAGCGCTTTGTATCACATGCTTTTTACTATATGAATAAAGATGAAATTGACAGTTCAATTGGAGTAGACAGAAATGTATGTAAGTATAGTTTACTATATTTTCATACATAGGCCAAAGAGGTATGCAAGGATCTTAGCTAGTGGAAATCCGTTGTCTCTGCCTACCCCTATGGGAAACAGGCGTGAGTATATGGATGTACATACATACGCACTCACGCCTGTAATCCCGGAAGGGGTAGGCAGTTGTGTAATCAGTACACCCCCATTTCGCCGAGCTTATTTCCGTCCCATTATGTGATGAGGGGCGAGCCTATCGCACCGCAGTTATAACGCGTCCGCATTACGCGCATTACAACTAGTCCATTGAAATGTTAATTTTTTTAGGCCTTACCTTGCGTTTTTTAGAGGACGTAATTTAATTTTTTTGATGTGTAGGGGTTCAGTGTAAAGCTAAAACCAGTTTGAATCTTTGAATAATGAAATGCGGTGAATCCTAACGATGAAAGAACATCAATAAGATTACTGGAGCCATAATTTTTATACAAGAAAGATCCAACTCCAAGTAGCAGAGGAGAAATAAATGAAGCAGGACGAGTTGCTGCAATGATAGAGTGAGCAATTGATGCGCACTTTCTTTCCGCTGCATTTAGTGACTTGCGTTTTGATTGGCAAATAATTCCTTTCAATAAAACTGATATAGTGTCGGGAATTAGAGTATTAACATCCTTCAGAAAACTATGAACTAACTAACTATGTACTATTTTTTCTCGAATTTCTGAACATTTTCGCTAATAACTTATTTATTTATTAAAAAGTTACTGGGCCAAAGTTGTAGAGAATTTAATTTGCAACAAAAAATTAAAAAAAATATATCAGATAAATAGTTTAAGAGATATATCGTAAAAACAATTTAAACCCCTAATTTCAAGATGGCGGCCGTGGGACAAGGGTGGCGACCCCACAAACTTGGTTTTAGCTTTACACTGACCCCCCCTACACATAAAAAAAAATTGCGTCCTCTAAGAAACGTAACCCCAAATGTAACTTTTCAATGGACTAAACTGCGCCACCGAGACAGTCAATGCAAATATGTCTTCCTATTTGAATAAATTTATGTATTCATAATAGAAAAATAGGTAATTCATGGCGACGCGGGTGAATGCAGCACTACTTGTGTTTTAACTGTGTCAGTAGTTTAAACAGATGTGTAAAGTAGGTCATAGATGCTGGTATACCTAACGTGTTTCATTTAAATTAAACTAGGTACTAACAGGAAACAGCGGGGAGTGGAACGGACTGTCGAGACAAAAATCGCAGGTTCGAAACCAGCCTCAAGAGCTCCTATAACTTTTCAATGTTGTGTGTATGAAATGTTAATTCATTCATTCATTCATTCATTCTTCTCAGATATGCAGGTTTCCTCATTAAATCATATAAATTTCGAAGGTAGGTATGAGGAGTCTTCCAACTCGCATGAAGTCAGCGCGGCGTGGTGCACTAAGGTCTGCCTCCTCACATTCAATAGAGGAGGCCCGTACAGTGGGACGTGTATAATACGGAGCTAGTATTATTAATATTTTATTTTAGGTACTAACCGGGAAATTGAGTATTTTAACTAGTCACTAGAAAAATATGTTATTTCAATGATCAATTCCTCGACTATATGATTCTAGGATTTTTATTTCATATGAATGACTACTCGAGACGAGCACATCCATTGACGGTAAATGCTATGTCTGCTCATAAGCAGTAGCAACACCATTCAGAACTTTGAATTGCAAAGTCAAATTTTGCAATTCAAAATTATGCACTAAGCACCCTGTGTTCGTCATACCTCGAGGCATAAGCTTTTAGGGAAACCTATTAGGCATTATGAAAATAATGTCCATTTATTAAATCGGCTGCTATGTTCTTAAATTGGAACACAACAGTGCTAGCACACTGCTAACACACTGCTACTTGACGGTAGAAATGGACAAAATGGTGGTACCTACTTTAAAGCCTCTGGCATACGAAGAACGTACCACCCAGTCATACCACTTAGTAAAATCATTCACACAAAGAATTGTCCGACCCGACAATACAACCCAGTAGTAGTGCTGCTGAATGCTGACGTAAAATAATGACGAAACAATAAGGTTAGTAAATGATTGAAACACTTACCCAGACAGGTCCTGTTCGGCTGCGGTGAGTATATCCTAGGCACGGTGACGCGCCAGTGGTCCTGGAAGTGTGACGGGGAGAGCACCCCGTCCACCATCTTGGACCGCCACAGCTCCACCACGGCATCAGCTCGGGCTGGCAACGTGAACCTGTCGGGCATCGACTCTTCACTCATCGTTACACTTCACTTATCACTGATCATACACCACACAACTTGTGACAAGGCCATTGGCCTTCAGGTGAACAAAGTATACAGTAGAATTTTGTTTTTTTTTTAACATGAAATCAAAGAACTTTATTCAATAAACGCCATAAAAAATAGGTTCGTAGACTCGCAACACCATTCGAATTAACCTCAAACTATGACTAAAATAATCAAAGACTTTTCGTATGCACAATAACACTCCGAAACGCGTCCTTTGGCATAAAAACAATATCAGAGTATCAATCGCAAGTATCAATCAAACAACAATGTGTCTGCATATAATTGGCATATCGCATCCAAACTTCCCGCAGCTGATCGGTTGGACGCCGGACAATTCCGAACACATACAATGCACTCACAACACTTTTGGTCCCAAAATACGACGACCTTTAGTCACATTTTCTGTAGACATAACAAAGGAAAGTCTAGCGGCTAAACCGCCGAATGGTCAAGATGACAGCCGTGAAAAAACGTTATATTTTTCTCGCACGAGGTTACGCGGCAAAGGTAAACAACATACTGACCGAATTTTGGCGTAAAGCCACCGCGGATGAGCTGGTATTTATAAAACGAGATTAAAAATATTTAGGAAAAATAAACAATACTCAGTGTAGATACTCATAGAAAAATATACGCTAATGTGGGTTTCATTAGATTGACATTCTGATTTATCCGTTTAAGTTAAGGTTATCGACCAGATAATATAGCTAACGATATAAAATGTTGACAAATCAACTTAATGTTCGACATTAAGCTATGACTTCTCTGTGTGGACAGTCAATTTATCAATAATTAATGTTTCATGCATACATTTGAAGGATTCGTATTTCGTACATTCGATCATATAATGCACTCTCAAGTTATTTTTAAGCATCTTGCGCGTGGACATGAGTCATACTACAGTATTATGCTTTGTTTCTAATTACATTTCAGTCGAACAGTTCTCGTAGTTAGTTTAATTTTCTAGGGTCTGTTTTATGTAAATACTCTGCGCATCTGCACTCTGCTGTCTTCATTTTTCCTATTTTGCAGAGTGAAGAGAAAGTGTTTTACTGCAGATTTTACTAAAACAAAACAAAAAAACATCTAACAATGTTCAATGCTCACTCTTCCTAATTTCAATCTTCAGTCTGCAAAATGGATGTGGGTACGTAAAATTCAATTCCATCCAATAGGTACGTCTGAACTCGAGAGAATTTAGATGCGGAGACGCCTCTTACCCGAGGTCAGCAACTCTACACCTAGCACCTGGAGCGGCCGCTCCATTCGTCATATTATGGTTAAGCTGGCTGGACACTTAAGAGTCCGCTTTGTCTATATCTGCCGCAGTGTGTAAGCACTGACGTGTTGCCATTTCACGAACTACGAAGCCCTTGAAATTACTAGGCATTATGAGAACTAACATCTAATGCTCAAGGTGACAAGCGTAGTGCAATGACCTTCAGTAATTTACAATACAAAGTTGTGAATGGTTGACGCTGTTTATGGGCAGGTGTGTCATTTACCATCAGGCGAGTGACCTGGCGCCTTATTATTATCAATGGCCGCACAAACTCGCAACGTTACGTTAACTTTGTGAAATCAGAAATCAGGGGCCTTATTCTCCGTGACCGTCTAAACTGCTATAACGGCCTTCGCGAAAACAGCACCGAATAACATTTTTTAAACCGAAGTCAAATGTTTATAACAGGCACATAACGCACCTCAATGCGTTTATAAAATTTGTTATTGGCTTAGAGTACACCACTCGATGCCAATTTCACGAAATCAACGTAATACTGTCGCGTTAACGTAACTTGGGCACGTCACGAATCGACACGTTCATAGAGAATAAGACCGCAGATCGTTTCGTGATGTAGGCGAATAAAATCAATACTTTATGTAGTCTCAAATCTCAAAATTACAAGATGTGGTCAGGGATCTAAATAGGTAATATATACATATCGATTCATGGCTCATAAATTTATTTTAATCGTCCTCGCATGGTTAGGGGACACGCAGAGGTTTCAGTCTAGACACACCCTTTCATTTTTAATACACTGAATAAAAGGTTCAACGAACAAACGAGAACCGCTAATAAAACGTGCTATAACCATGGAATCATTAATAAGGAACGGCCAGCCGAGTCAGATGTCGCTAGTTCGGAACCAGCCCCTAGTTCACACACCTCTGACTTTTAGAAGTTTCGTGTGTATTCATTGTTGAAAATAGATCACTTGAACAGTAGTAAAACATAGTGAGGAAACCTGCATACCTTTTGTATACGCGAGGAAATCCATTTACATATCTCTCCGAGCCAGTTGGTGCTTCTTTTTTTTATTTTATTTTTATTATATCGAATGACGAGACGAGCAGGTCGCTCGCCTGATGGTAAGCGCCACGCCTGCTCATAAACAGAAGCAACGCCACACAGAACTTTAAATAAAGCACTGCATGACACTGGACTGCGCTCGTCACCCCGAGACATAAGGTGTTAAGTCTCATAATGCCCAGTAATTACACTGGCTTCAATGTTCTTCACACCGGAACACAACAGTGCTTACACACTGTTGCTTGGGGGCAGAAATAGACAAAGCGGTGGGTACCAACCCAGCCGGTCTCTCGCAAACGAGGGACCTACCACCTTGCTTCGGAGGTATGTCGGACTCATAGACGGTCGTCCCAACTAAAACGTTCACTCCTCAATGTCAGAGGCCACGGGACACGCGCACAATACAATAGAGGCATGTATGACACTTGTCACTTACCTTATATAAATTAATTTTGAAGAATTAGAGGTTATTTTAAATAAATACGTAAACAATTAAAATGTTCGTTTACATTTCAAAACGGTTGAGGAATAATAAAACATAGGTATGTCGTTACAAAACATTTGCTGATCAATCAAATAAACCACAAAACTAGCTTGTCCGGACAATATTATACGCTTTCCTACCTCGTGAATTACGGTAATCTCGCTGCCTTACGTAACATTTATGTAAATTGCTCTGTGAAAGCAACTCGAGATTATGTTTTAGTTTATCGTAGACCAAGGGTTATTACACTACAGCTGCAGCAGCAGCAGTAAATATGATATAACCGTTAAACCCGCCGACATCAATTAAAAATGATCTGTAATTCCTAAACATTTCCTAAATGACTGAATAGATTTTATTTAAACATAGCTAAGGACCATCTCGACTAAACCAACTTTCAAGTAAAATAACGCATAGCATTCGTTTAGGTGCTATGATTGACAGATACGAACATGCACATACTAAGGGGTCAAACTTATAACACCCCTCTTTTTGTAGCGATTCAAAAATAATTTGCTAACTGAAACTAAAACAGTCATGAATTACCTAACAGAGACGACACCAAATCAATTCCATATCAAAAACTATCCACATATCAAAACAAACAGAAATCATAAGCTACTTGATTAGTCAATCACTGACAGACGCTTTCTAACACTATTAGTCCTTAATTGGTTCTACACTTTCACCCGATGAAATGACGGGGGATATCAACCATATAGTAATGGTTAAAAACCATAGCTACTAGGTTTAAATATAGGAAAGACGCTAGAGATAAGATCGTAATTTGTTTCCAGAATCGGTAATATAAACCAGACACTATATATTGGCTTAAAAATCTGACCATAAATAAAATGTAATTCAGGTGAAAGAAATTACTTGAAGACAAATTTGCGAGCTAGAAATAACTTAGCTACTTCAATTAGGTCCTATAATAAATAGCTCATAGGAAACCCCACGACGACAGTTTTTATATCAGCCGGCTTGACAGCAGCAGTCCATCTGGTCTAGTTTGATGTATCTACATGGATATCTAAAGGTAAAGCCTCTTTAAAAAGAACGCATATAATGCAACTGCGCAATCATTTCGACTAAATTTGTTTCATTACACATCAACCCAAAATCATTAATTTTATAATATTTTATAACGAAAATAGGAAAATACATTTTCAATATAAATTTGCAAGAATCCATGCATATTGCGATTGTTTAAATCATTGACGCCAACACAAGAATACCAATCTTATCTTCTTCATGAATAAGAGTAATTCACATTTCGCCTGCATTTAATCGAAAGTTACATTTGCTGAGTCAACGACGCAAATGGTCTGAATTCGTCACGCATGCCTCTCACTGCTCATTATAAAGCATGCAAAATTTATGGACAGACCATCAGTAGACACTAGATAATATTATGCATTTAAATAACGCCTGACAATTCTAAAGTGTTGCAGAGTTTAGTTTTTTAATAGCAGAGGCCGGCAAACGAGCAAGTGAGTCACCTGATGTTAAGTGAAAAAACTACAATAGCAAAAGTATCATGGGTAATGGAGATTGTGAAGAGGAAGAGGTATTTAGGCCTTCGGCTTGTTCTAAAGTTAATGACTTTTTATAAAATTCGTGTTAGTATTTGAAATAATCAATATGAACTACATCGCCTCTGGATCCTTACGTCCCAGGCGTGATTATAGATATTTATATTCAGCAAAAAAAAATAGAGCACAAAGTCTACACGACAACGCACTAAATATACGAATATCCTAAAAACAACCAGCGCTAGACCTAATCTACATTCGACGTAAACACATTACCCCAATTTTTCTGTAGGATTAAAATAGGAAAGTGCAAACTTTTAGCGCAGCCTAAATACCGAGGACAATTAAGTGGCACGGTATTATTGGATATCGCTACGCTACCGCCTTCACGGTATAGGTAGAACGAAGCACTCAATTAAACACCAAGTAGATTATGATGGAGGCTTTTTACAGACGAGACAATGGCGAAACTTGGTTCCCTTTACGGGTTGTGGGGGTCATACGGCGGGTCGCCCCACATAGTATCTACAATCCGTCCGCTTTCCCATCAAGTCATGATGGGAAAGCGGACCCTGGCATTAAGCCGATATAACGCCATCACACTTACTTTGAATACCAACTCACATTGATAAAAAAAAAACATTCCATCATGATTAAGTTGCACGACTGCCAACCCTACACAAAACGCACATAAAAAAAAACCGCAACCATAATCCAATAAAAAAGAAAAATTTACACGATTCACTAGACAATTGCGTGTCTGCAAAGCTAGCAATTCATATAGACGAAACGGGATCATCCAGGAATAGGAACAGGTGAAAATCAACTTTCACCCTTTGAAGTTAAGGCTGGTTTTCAGTTGAGATAGTATTACCACGAGACCCTGGCAAAGAGCCACCAGCTTGAATACGAAACGACACGTCATCACGCTACCTGGTCTCTAATGAGGGCCTTGGGTTCGACATTGAGCCCGCACTGAGGACACCTATCACACCGATATGCAATACTAGAGGACGCTACTCTTTTGTTTCATGAGTAAATACAACAAACAGCCTCAGTTTCGTTTGGACTAAAATATTATTATGTGTTCTCTGTATTTTCGATCCCCGGGTGTTTTACCAAAATCGACTTTTATTTACTTGTGGTGCGATGTGACCAGAAGGCTACCTAAGTTCCTATAAACATGAGTATCTGTTTACATTGATAAATCAATCCGTTAATAAAGCCACGCTAGAGACAGTCTTGTGTACAGCACGAATTGGCCGCGTTCCGTTAACGCGACCACGTTATGTTGACTTCTTGAAATTGGCATTAACTGTTGTTCTCGCCAATGTAAAATATTATAAATGCTATGAGATGCGTTACGTGCTTCTTATGAACATTTGACATTGCCCTGAAGAACGCCATTGAGTGCTGATTCCACGCAGTTAACGTAACGTAGGCGAGTTTGTAGGGTCAAGGTCATGGAGAATAAAGTTTCAGTTCGACGTTCGCAGTACAATAGAGGCGGCCTTGGTTACCACGTAGAACATTGCCAACCAACCAGGCAAATAATTAATCATTGCCAAATCAAGTTTATTATGTGATCGAATAACACAAATAAAATTTTCTCTGTACGGTTACACTGTATGTCGAGCATAGAAACTAAAATTAGCTACCTGCCAACAACATCAGAACACCGACGCGTCGCGTCGTCACAAAAGTGTCACGACCTTACTAATAAATATACAATGATCAAACAAAATAATAAAATACAAAAAATGAATTTATCCACTGTATTGTAAACGTAGCATAAACATAAGATTATTAATCAAATACACCTTTACTCATTCATCGTGATTTGTGATATTACGTCATCCTTTGTTTTGATTGTATTGTAAACAAGAATATCAATATTCATTCAATAGGTCTAATTGAACTCGATAACATTGGTATCCGATTCATAATAATTCCGTTTATTTTTATTTGTTAGCTTACCAAGAGAATACTTGCGTTTATGTTAAAATAAAATACCTATGGAACACTATTCGGTGTAAATGCCGCCATACATTTGCCAATATTTTCTATACGTACATATTACTTAGCATAGTGTAAGTAAATATGACTATGTGTGTGGTTGAAAGAATTCCAAATATTATTTGAAGCTTTAGATCACAAATCCGTCCACTTGGAAGTCATGGTCACTCGGGATGTTTAGAATAAGTTCGCTATTTTAAATTACTCTATTCCTTGACCTATCTATCGTTGTCAGAAGCGGAACACAAATGCTACCAACATTTGCTACAACCGCAAACCCGCTACAAATGCAAAAAAAGATTCATTTCAACTAATTCTCAGGCTATATTCACGCCATGACGTAAGGGAGCCGCGTGAGAGCCTGGCAACAGGCAACATGCAAAAATAAAGTGCTTTTCAGTTTTATTGAACTTATTTACGGGCTGATCGGGGTTTCTAGAACGCGTTAGCTGTATCTTTAATAATAAAATTTTGCGCGTGTACTTTTTTCATCTCGGCATTTAAGGCCTGCGCAAAATTTAAGTAGCGCGTATATTTTTGGAATGTACGATTTGCATTACATTTGATTGTAAGCGTCGCTAGCAATTACTGTAGAATACGCAAACGAATATGTTTTATGTAGTCAGAATAACAGAAATATGATGATAATAAGAGTTAATAACAAGATTCAATGGAGTCAAGAAACGGCATGGATTTAAATCTCAATATAGGACGATAGATTAGCCCTCTATCGTACAAGTGGAAGTAAATACTTGGTTGAAATAAAGGACATCCTTTGCAAAACTGCTCAGTTATTCTGGAGTGTAGGTATCTTATGTAAAGTAAATTTATACTTATGCTTACTTTAAACTGTCCAGTGCACGATCACACGCCGGTGTCGGTGCGTCTTTATTCTCGCGATCACAACAGAACAGCGTCAAAAAATCGCTTATAAACATTTTGAACACATAAATCAAACTAAGCCGTTTGGTGGTACGAATTAAATGGTCCAACTAGATTTATCGTACGACCTCGTAAACACTTTAGAATTTTAAATGTCTATTCATTTACTTTCCCGGGCTTGGAAAGAACAAGGTTTCGCGGAAAAACATAATTCCGTATGTCTTTAAATCAAATTTGTGATCAATCAATCGATTTTGATTGGATTCTTTGTAGAACATGATGATAACACCTGGTGAGATCCTGTTTCGTTAGTTGTGCTCCTATCTGCATTAACCTCATCAAGTTTGCTTCGGTATTTTTTGAGGATTAACAAGAACTGTGAATTCACCAGGGCCGAAAATAACGTATCAAATTCTTAACACCACCTAAACAACCACTCTCAACGTGGTTGGTACATCTTCACCCGATATAAAAATCTGTTCAAGCTAAACGCAATTGCAGTAAATCCACACTCTAAATCACAATGATACGTGCTTATTGAAATCATGTTATTAACTGGGAATGTTGTTTGTATAGCATCGCGTTACCTACGCACTGATAACGGCTATCTATTCAATTAGAACCAGAATGACCAAAGTCGATAAACACTCAGTTACTCTTGACGGACAGACAATAGATAATGATGATGCACAATTCAATGTGATATATTGATTGAATTTTAGTGTCTACTGAATACTGATGTAACAGCAGATAAGAAAATATGGAAGACACAGTATGTTGTGCCAACCTTAATTACTGGGAAATGGGCAAGGAGATACAAGTTAACTACTGAAGTGTATAAACCTCATGTATAGTTCCGACGAGATGCGATTTTATACAAAATAGAAGAACCATTAACAATAAAGCCACCCTACACAAAAAAACCATCTATTACTAATTTTCGACCATCAGCTACAAAGTAGGTGAAAAATTAATTACTCAACAATGTATGGTTTTGGATACAATGTCGGATATAATGTATTTGGATTTTTCTTTATATATTTTGGATGTATCAGATCACAATAATGAAGATGGGTGCACCAGAGGCACCTCTACTTACG
This sequence comes from Mimas tiliae, assembly GCA_905332985.1. Classification (NCBI taxonomy): domain Eukaryota; kingdom Metazoa; phylum Arthropoda; class Insecta; order Lepidoptera; family Sphingidae; genus Mimas; species Mimas tiliae. Next base: position 7,488,257 of record HG995259.1, read on the forward strand.
AGACTAGGAAAGAAGCGTACAATATATTGTTATCATTTTGTGATGATTCTTCAAAGGTAGGCGATACTCGGGCCTTGAAAGGCAAAGTGCGCGTTTTGTTAGTTGTTGATTCGGATATACAAGTAGCTCTATAATGCCGTAGTTAAACGAAACGCAAACCGCACGACGGAACTATTCGCGTAAACGACGCCGTATACAGTTTTCAACCCCTGATAAAAAAGAAGGATGTTATAGTTTGACTGTTTGTCTGTCTATGGGTGTGTATGTCTGAGGCACTGTAGCGCCCAAACGAGTGGACCGATTTGAATGTGGTTTTATTTGGTCTCCAAATCACGGAGACGCGCAGTACAAATAGGTACCATTACGCAGTCACCCATCTATAGACTAACCGCGCTAAGGGTTGCTATAAGATTGGTAGGTACTATAACAAACTTAATAACCGACTTAAAAAAAATAACACTGATAAAGAAATCGCCGAATTGAAAAGAACCTCTATACAATGTCTCAAATTGTCTTCTTTCCTGTCGACCCTCGAATTACAAATTAATCATTAAGTCGAACTTTAGCACGAGCCGCGGTAGATTGAATTATATGTTTGGCGACCTATTTGATAATATGCCAACTGAATGGAGACACAGAGTTACGGATCCACAGAAATACCGATACATTATAATATAATTATGAGGAACGATACACATCAAATTAGGTTAAGTGTGTATAATATCGGTGATTTTATTGGATGGCTTAATATTGTTTATTGAGCTTGTCTGAATTTACTGGATAACCTTTGCGTATGTGTCTCGTGTACGACACACGAATAGTAATCAAACTAAATAATATTTGAAGTCATCATAACTGCTCACTTCCAGCTCACTTAGACTGCCTCGGTGGCGCAGTTGTAATGCGTACGCGTTACGATTGAGGCTAACGCTGAGGTCTCGGGTTCGATCCCCGGGTCGGGTAAAATTATATTGGGTTTTTCTATTACGATATGCTCAGTATCAGCCCGGAGTCTGGAATTTGCGCCCGGTATGGCGATAGGCTCGCCCCCTATCACATTGTGGGACGGAGATACGCTCGACGAAATGTGGGTGTACTGGTTACACCTCTGCCTACCCCTTCGGGGATTATAGGCGTGAGTGTGTATGTACTTAGAATGCAAAAATGCAAAAACTAAACGTTCCATCGCGTCGTCGAATTATTGGTTTAGGGACAGCGTACAAAGGTTGAGAACCGCGAGGTCCGTGAGGTCCAATCACAATTTGTGTTTGAGTATTAAATCACACATGAATTACCCGTGATTGGAATTTGTGCCCGATATGGCTCGCAATCTATCACATCATGGGACAGAAACAACCTCGGCGAAACGTGGATGCAGCACCAGTTGCACCACTGCGTACCCCTTGTGTATGTATGTAAACAGATGAATGAAATAAATCAGAATCATTTATCAAAACGAAACGTAAAATTAATCAAACATCTAATTCCTCCATGATTTTCAACGGATAGAAAAGAGAAAACCGATTTCAAAATACAGACCAAGGTGACAACGGTGCAAATGCGATTATTTTCTATAGCTAGCATAGCGTAACATAGAAAACACGATAACACACAAATGTGACGAGTTTTACGACATTACTATGTTAAAATATTTGTGGTATAAACATTGAAACTTCATTTGAAATGTCACGGTTGATTAGCTTGAACAGCAAAGTATCGACTCATGGCTCCAGATTCAGCCAGACTTTCCACGGTTTTCTCTTTTTTAATTGTGGTTTCCATGGTAATGTCATCCAAGCCAATCAAACTAAGTTATTTGTACATGTGACCTTCAAACTGTAGCTCATTTGTGGAATCAATCCACGAGACACAAACTAAGAACGGATATAAGCTAAGGTTACCTGTCGGCCGGGATCATGTCAGCGGCGTCGTCCTCCATGGACTCGTCGCCGACCTCCACCTCCAACTGCACCGACGGCGGAGAGCTCATCTCCACAAATCACCTTACACCGGACACCCTGCAATCATAATATAGCTGATCAAATAGTTCAAGAGACATTGGATTTGGGATAATAGTGTACGTGGCGGAACATAGCAGTACGCTATAGTTAATGCTTTTACTACAAGGTGGTAGGTCCGTCGTATACGAGTGGCCGTCTCAAGACCCCCCCCCCCCCCCCCCCAAATGGGTCCACTGACAAATCTCAAATTAACCTTGATATCCTTACTTATTCCATTTTAAGTAAGTAAGTATAGTATATTCTCATTTTGTATTAATTCTAATTTTGAGTCAAGCACAGAAAAATGTAATTTTCATAATTAGCTTACTATTTAATAAAAATGGATTTTATTTACGTTAAAAAGTTACTATTTGAGTATTTTTAGTAGAAAACATATCAAAATGGTTGCGAACCTCCATGTTTTGACTGTATGTCGTACAGTAACTGAACCAGACCAGATAATAAAACGATAAGATTAAAGTTCAGCCAATGTCATGAACGTGACCAACAGCAAAACTAACCTAAATTCTGTTATCTCTGCACGTAATTCCGATTTAATTATTGCACTAACTAGTTTTGCATAAGTATAAATTGAAATTTGGTACGGTGCGGTTTCTAATTTTGAAAACGGAAGCCGGATAGTGTATGTTTATGTTTTTTAATATACTGAATGACGAAACGAGCAGGTCGCTCGCTGATGCTATGCGCCACGTCTGCCCATAAACACACGCAACACCACACAGAACTTTGAATTTCAAAGCACTACATGGCACTACTTACTTTTTTTAAGCCCATCTATACTAATCTACACTAATATTATAAAGAGGAAAGATTTTTTTGTATGTAACGAATAAACTTAAAAACTACCCATACTGGACCAACTGGACCCATTTCAAAAATTCTTTTGCCGTTAGAAAGCTACATTATCACTGAATAACATAGTCTACTTTTTATCCCGGAAAGGGCTGTTCACGCGGGCGGAGTCGCGAGCAAAAGCTAGTAATAGATATAAGGTGTGTACTCGTGTCAATAAAGTCTTTCTTTCTTTCTTTCTTCTTCACTGGACTGCGTTTATCACCCCGAGACATACGTTGTGTAGTCATAATGCCCAGTAATTTAATTGGGTTCAATGTCCTTTAAACCGGAATCACTACAGTGCTTACACACTACTGCTTAACGGCAGTAATAGACAAAGCGGTGGTATCAACCCAGACGGCCTCTCACGTCGAATAAGGAGGACCTACGACTTGGTGAAAGTATCTATGTTATCTTCAGTGAAGGCAGATTTTGGGCGTCTTTCGCGAGATTTGTCACTAACACTAGTATGTCCACGCTGGAATTCTAAATACCAGCGTTCGACAGTCCGCAGACTTGGGGGTTTCATCACAGAAAACAGATGTTAGCTCTTCAAAACACTGAAGCCGTGTCAGGCCTCTTCTAAAGTTGTAGAAAATTATTGCACGAACATTGGCGAGGTTCTCTAGATGTTAGCGGGGGCGGTTTGTGCAGCGGGGAAGGGAAACATTGCGGCGTTTGCTTTTGTTGCCCCCCCAACGTCTTGTACCCCGCAGGACGGTCGCGCACGAACATGTCCATCTATAAACAATAGCATTAATCCTAATACTTTCAACTGTATTGAGATTCCAAATTTAAACACATTCGAATATAGAACAGAGGGGCTAGCACGGAAAACTATCGAAATCGTGATGTAAAGGTATCGAGGGCACGATAGATAATTCCTTAAATAGCATTGGTCTATATTCCATATAAATTAGTTTCTTTTACGTACGATAGAGGCGCTGTATTAAAATCTCATAGAAATTGTTGTCGATGACAGCTCGAATAACTTTTCGCAAGTGCTAGCCCCTCAGTTCCAAATTCAAAATTGCCGGGAAATATGGAAACGACAGAACTTAAAAGGCATGCCTCGTAACAAACAACAGTTTGGAAAAACCGCAATGGTGAACGCAAAAAGGCTGAAGCCACGGTTAGCGGCCTATTTCCGCGGAATCCCACTTCCGACGATAAATAATAATTGACATGAATTGGATTATTGTGCGGTCGATATTAATAAAGGATTTGAATCGTAATCTCCAGATCGATATCTAAAACAAACCAATCAAACTCTAGTTCAGTTGGCAAAGCGATTAAACTTTATTCCGATCGCTTCATTTCCGAGATCATTCTTCAAGATTTCGATTAAAATCGTTTATTAAAATTATCTTTAGGAGTGTGACGTTAGAATGTAATTGGTCCACCAACATCTTAGGTCCAAAGCTAACCTCACCTGCACGTGGTACACGGCTAATTAACGGACGAGACAATGGCTAAACTTGGGTCCCGTTGCGGGTTGTGGTGGTCAGACGGCAGGTCACGCCATTTAATACCACATCCACCGTTAAATTATGATAGGGGAAGGTGGACCCTGGCATTAAGCCGGGATAACGTAAGGCAGAAAAGAAGCGAAGAAACGCCTGTAATCCCCGAAGGGGTAGGCAGATGTGTAACCTATACACCCACATTTCGCCGAGCGTATCTCCGTCCCATAATGTGATAGGGGGGCGAGCCTATCGCCATACCGGGCACAATTCCAGATTCCGGGCTGATACTGAGCATTTCGTAATAGGAAAACCCAACAACACTTTTACCCGACCCGGGGATCGAACCCGATACCTCAGTGTCAGCGTCAGTCGTAACGTGTACGCATCACAACTACGCCACCGAGGCAGTCACCGTTTGGAGTGTTAACATAAAAATAATAAATAGGTATTGTATACCTATGTATAGGTATATTTATCATTCAATATTAATCATTGGCCTTCCTGGTGTACGCCAGCGTATATCATGGACAGGTCAAATCGTGTCACCGACGCTAATAATAATATACATCTATATTATTTTAATAAAAGTATCACAACACCTACGTTGATAATTGCTCTTTAGCCTTTGTTAAACAGACAGCGAATCGAAAGCGTGGCGAAGCGAACCGAGACAAATAATAATAAATTAAAACTCCGTACGATATAAGCGAGAATATAAGAAAAAAAAATAGTAGCCACTAGTGGGAACTATGATTAATTAAAATTTATAATATCGTTAATTTCATTTCATATTAGCCGAACATGAAATTAGTTTTCAAGCGATTCTTTCCTTTATTGCCGTAGTTTCACACTTCCGACGGTAGTAATTTTATACGAATTCGTAAACTGTGAACGTATTTGTAACTCTTAGTAGGCCTACTGATCGCTGTCGGTTTGACAAGAGCATCAATGAGAGAGAATCACCTCAAAATAGATTCAATATTTTTTTGCATTTCATGCTAACAGATATACATGTACTTAGATAACTCATTTGGTGCGTGAACTTTTTGTATAGAGACGATGACTTAGTAAAATGATATACATATAGTATAATTATAGATAAATAGGTATATTTATACTACTACTGTAACACAAACGTGTCACTGACACACAGGTCAAATTTACATAAATTCACATACTAACGTATACATAGTAAATTCACATACACGCAAAAATTAACCCTATCTACAGCAGTAAAGTGAGTACCGCCAAACAGCAGTTGTGTTTCGGTTTGAAGTACTTTAAAGCCAGTGAAATTACTGGGCATTATGAGACTTAACATCCCATCCCACTTACTTAAAACCCATCTCTATGAAACTGTATTTCAAATAAATAGGGCTATCCGATTAGGCGCTACGTGACATAGATAGATATACAGACAGAAAAAGGAGTCAAAAATACATTTTTCATTGTCATGGATTAAATAATTATGATGTACTCTCATCTTTATCTGTCAACATGATTTATAAAGTGGCTAGAAACAGACGAAAACAGTGTTATAACTAATCAGTGCTTCAAAAGTTTATAAGTAAGTGCCATTGACATCACAATGACGATAATGTGACTTTTCTTACGTAATTATGTCTAGTCTAGTCTAGAATAATAAACAAAGCGGACACTCAAATGTCAGCAATGTTAATGCCCTGTTTATTGCTAACAAAAAGAAAATAATGCTTATAGCATTTGATAATCAATTCTGATTTACATATTTATTATGTTATTAATGCAACATATTTTACTTAATCTGTAAGAACTAGACTGAACAAGATATAATCCGAACCTCTGAATCCGAAATTGTTTTGTTTCTAAATTATTATTTTGGTCATTACGTACAATGACTTCAATGTCAACTTCAATACTACTAGATCGGGTGCGCGGTACATAGAAATTGTACCACTATTTTGCGGTTAATTCACCGTAACTCAATACTACCATCTGGCTTACTCTTAACCAGAACCCCTCTGCCACTCCCTGTCTGACAGCTGTCAAACTCCCGTGTTGTGTGGCGAAATTTTACTTCTAAAGAGCCCATATAATAAATTTTCGTAATATACATTAACTTCTTGGGCAGCACAGGGCATTTTGGTGAACAGCCGGAAGCAGTCGAATCTTCGGTTTGCGGACGATATTGTTCTTTTTTTATAGTATAGGCCGGTAAACGAGCAAGTGGGTCACCTGATGGTAAGCGAAAGATTTTATGAGCGCGTTGCCAACCTTAAAGGAAAGGGATTGGGAAGGAGAGGGGGATTTGAGCCTCCAGATATCTCACTCACCGTACGAAACGCAGTAACAAGCTACTTTACGCCGGTTTTCTGTGAGACAGTGGTAACGACCCGGATGAGCCGGCCCATTCATGCTGTAGACAAAATTGACTACAAAGTGGCTCTACCACTCGTAAAAATTTTACCACTATTTCTGTTTGCCTCTTCGGCCACTGCCACTTAATTTTATAATTTCTAAGGTGTGTAAAAGGGTAATGACAAGTAAATTGAATCAACCCTAGAACATTTTAAATAATATAATTCTGTTTCCATTATATTTTGACTAAACTGTACTTATCATCAGGTCCAGTAGTCCACCATTGTTCTGCCAGGATAATATACAAAATTTGTATTTTTTCATTTAATGAAAAAATATTTTCAGGGAAGGAAAACTCAATACCTCAGACAAATTATTATCAATCAATATCACATCTCAGTGTTTTGAATTTATATTTATTCAAAATACCAATGTCAAAGATAACTGGTTGTCATTACTCATGATAAAAAAAGGGTGTTATTGTTAGCCATAAATTAGTGATGACTGGCAACGGGTTTTTTGTTAAATACGATTTTATAAGTCAAGTTATTTTTAGTTGTATAATTTTGTATTTAATTATGCAGAGAACTTAATGATTTGAGGCTTATTTCAGTGACTGCCTTAAAAACCCAAAAGTGGCAGTGGTTTTAGTTTGTATATCATTTGAAATATGTAAGAGAAAAGAGTTAGAGTGTTTATCAAATAGCTCATATAAATCAGCTTTTTTGGATCTGTGACATCCAAAAAACATAGGTAAAATGCTATTTTGACCAAAATATAATTCTTGTCTTGAAAACTATTGTGTGTCATTGTGGTGAGTGACATTACAATAGGCCCAATATCTAAACTTTCCACTTATAACATTTGTAGAATAATCTTAAATTCTATGGTGAAATTGTCTGAGTACCTTAGCTGTAAGCATTCATTGATAACATTCTTGTGAATTAATATTCCATACAATTTTTTTTATAGCATTAACCAGCAAACAAGCAAAATGTTGCCATCCTTAAAGGAAATGGATAAATTAAGGGATTTGAAAGGGGGGATTTCGGCCTCTCACTGGAAAATCTCACTCACTGCGCGAAACACAACAGCAAACTGCTACTTTACGTTGATTTTCATACGCACTCACACCTGCAATCCCCAAAGGGGTAGGCAGAGGTGTAACCAGTATACCCACATTTCGCTGGGCCCATTTCCATCCCACAATGGGATAGGGGTGAGCTTATCACCATACCGGGCACAATTCCGGACTCCGGGCTAATACTGAGCATTTCCTAATAGAAAAATCCAATACCACTTTATCAAACCCAGGGATCGAACCCGAGACCTCAGCGTTAGCCTCAAACGCAAATTTCATGTTTCAAATATTTGCATATTTCAGTGCAAACATGAAATCAATAATATAACTTGAAGAAGTTTGCAAACAATCCAAGGCACAAGTGGACGTCATGGTTTATCTAAGTGATTATCATGTATCATATCATAAACTCAGCTTGTAATACAGTCCATGAGTCGTGACGATACGTAATGATTACTTCCGCATTTCCCATAAACAGCTCTACGTATTTAAATAGAACGTTACTTGCAATTTTCATGTCAAATTGAAAAGTGAAATCCATATATTGATTTACGACAAAAAACATCGCAATCGGAGCAATTTATACACGCGCGACAGATTTCAGCATAACAAAAGAAAACTAAAATATTACCTTCACAATTCAATGTGTAAATCATGCAACCAAAACAGCAATCTTCATCAGCCAACGATTGAAATGTTTAACTGGTTAATTAACTGATATCGCACACATCACAAATTTTCAATAAAGCAAATTTTCTCTGGCACGATTCCACAAAAAAATTGACGTTTCATCACAGCAATGAACAATAAAAAAATTCACACAACACACAAGTTCGGCCGCAATGAGCAATGAGTGACGATGAGTTGTAGATATATTTTAAAGAACTAATTACCGAAGTTAAATGTAAATAGTGTTTTTATTCTTTTTAGATACAATAAAAACAAAAATTATGCAAATCCGTTCGACGGATGATATTTGTGATTAGAGATTCCAATTTTTACCGGAACTACGTTGAAAATACTTTATCGGTTTTTAATTTGAATTCAATTACCGGTTTTATAAAATCGATTATAAAAAAAAGTAAGTTTAATTTAATAATTATATTAGTACTTGGATTATTTTAAATATACATCTAATTATATGCAACAATAATAAAGTACGCTGTACGAATCTTCGACTTGTCTCACAGACCAGTCATAGTCTCTGCTTTGATAATATTAATTCTATTATTTCACACCTATAATTCATTTATATGGTATTTAAAAGCTTGCAAAATCTTGCTGAAGATCTGAATTCTGATGGTGTTTCAGTGTTTTTTGTGTTATATTTTGTCTCACACATTTCTAGAAGGAGTCTTGTGGAAAGACTTTCTACGGCGAGTATTTGCCAAGTGGATTGGCCAAGCATGTACGTAGTGTAACTCATACTATTGTTACCTAGATAGGTAGAATGAATATTCCTTAGTTCTTATTTCTTTAATATAAAAAAAACGATTTATTGGCAAGAACAGGAATATCGATAGTCGATCTTTGTTCGATACCACAACGATAAACGTTTTTGTTTTTTTTTATGGGCTTGAGTGACGAAACGAGCAGGTCGCTCGACTGATGGTAAGCGCCACGCCTGCCCATAAACAGAAGCAACACCACACAGAACTTTGAATTACAAAGCACTGAATAGCATCGGACTGCTTTCGTCATACTGAGACATACGATACTAAGTTTCATAATCCCAGTAATTTCACTGGCTTCAATGTCCTTCAAACCGGAACACAACAGTGCTTACACACTGCTGCTTGGCGGCAGAAATAGACAAAGCGTTGGTACCACCCAGACCGCCTCTCGCATACGAGGGACCTACCACCTTGTAAAATTACATTCTTTTCTTCTTGTACTTGAGAACAAATCACAGATTATTATGGAAAGGAACAAATTTTGCCATCGGCACAGTTAGCTGCAGAGCTACACTTCGATAAACTAACGTAATGCTATAGCAAAAACATATCGTTATTGTTATCGGATACCTATCAATTTTGTGTGCAGTACAATCTCAGAGTAGGTAGGTACGTTGTTATAACAAATGTACTTACTGCAACTGAAAGACTAAAACTTCGATATATTGATGTTTCTTATGAAACCGATTGTGATGATACTTTGAAATAAAACTAGTTTATACGGATTTTATCGCGGTTTAATTTTTATTTTAGTCCCGACGTTTCGAAAGCTTTTCAGCCTTCGAGGTCACGGGAGAGACTGAGGTGTAGGTCGTCTCGAAAAGTTAATGTTACAATGGCTACCTTCATTTTAAAATTATACATATATTTTCAATTATTTAAAAAGTTAGTTGACACTAGTCAGTCTCTCCCGTGACCACGAAGGCTGAAAAGCTTTCGAAACGTCGGGACTAAAATAAAAATTAAACCGCGATAAAATCCGTATAAACTAGTTTTATTTCAATGTGTAATATTCGCGTAAACCTAAGAAATCACTATGATACTTTGACTAAAAATAATACAATAAAAATAATAACGAAAAATAAAACATTGCACTTTAGTTCAACAATTTTGCGTTGCTGCTAACTGCAATAGCACCAACGCAAAATTGTTTTTAAGTTTTGGTTTCATCCTTTTGGTTTATTTTTTGTTACAAAAGTTTTTGAAAAAATAATTAAACATGCAACAAATACCAGATATTTTGTTAATCTAATTTATTCTACAGCAATATATTTAACGTAATAAATAATTTAAACTATTATATTATTTCGTAGTGGAAAATCCAAGAGGCGGATATTTGTCGAGTATCTGCGCCATTGCTGATGGGTAGAATGCCATAAACTTAAATCTTTCTCCCATTTTCTTCGGATCAATTAGCATTTCATATGCGCTTTTAATTTTCTCCTTATCTTCCTCCGTTTTAGCATTGTCCATGAGTACCTGAAATATATTTGGTTCCTTAGAATAATACCACGTTTTTATGGCTAAGGCCGGCAAACGACAAAGTGGGTCACCTGATGGTAAGGGATCTCAATATACCAGACAATACTACAATACCGGACCCACAATACCAGAAGAATCATGGACGCGTTGCCAATCATACAGGAAAGGGAAGATTAAGGGATTGGGAAGGGGATTTAAGTCTCTAGATCGGAATCATACCATACACATCCAGTCTTATGACCTGATACACTTAGCGCCCCTTCAGCCTAAAGCTGTTTTCTACTTGGACGTCCAATCCGGCTACGTGATTGGAACCATAAATGTAGGACAAGAATGTCTTTCAAGGATCCGACTGACATAGAAAAATAAATAAATAGAAATTTATATATTTTAAATAGTCGAGAAAAGATTTCTCGACTATTTAATAAAAAACTAAAATCAAATATACCAAAGTTCATTAAATAAATAGACTGGATATAAATATCTTTTTTTAAATACCTACCTGTAACCTAAATTCAGCCTGGCACCGTTCAAGGAATTCTTTCTGCTTAACAGGCCCTACAACCAGGGCGAAATTATCACTGCCAGGAGTTTTTGACGCTGCTATCCTGAGCTGGGAAAAGTCTACATCAGCTGTAAGGTCACTGGCACCTGGATTCTCCAACGGATCTACTACTTTGTGTTTGTGGAACGCCTAAAAATATAACAAAATTATTACCTAATAATAGTTTCTATTTACCCCTGTGGGATATATGTAAGCATGAGTTTGTATGTATGTATGTATTTTTATAATTTTTTTATCAAAGATTGCATGCTAAATTATACAGAAAGAATTACAAATTCAATATGATAAATGATTTGACAGTCTCCGTAGCGTAGCGGGTGAGTAGCCGGCTGCGAAGCGAGAGGCCGTGGGTTCGATTCCCGCATAACAAATATTTGTATGGGTCATAAATATTTGTTTCAGGTCTGGGTGTTGCGGGACCGCAAGTCCTTCGTAGTTCCTAATACCCACAAAACAAGTTAAACTAGTATATGATCAGGCCTGTGTGTATGACTGTTGGGTGTATTTATAATATGATTTTGCTGCCATTAGACTATGTGACTTAAAAATATGTTATGTGATGAGCATAATACAGTGCCATGTCAATGCTTTGTACTTTCAAGTTGCTGTGTGGCGTGGCGCTTTCCATCAGGCGAGCATCAGAGGAATTAAAAAAAACGTGTTGTATTCAAACCAATGACAAACAAAAAGGTATAGTATTATACATACCCTAAATGTGTCACCCTTTTCTCCCTCATGACCATAATCAGCTATCAATGCTAAACCTCCATACGCATCCACTCTCTGTGCCAGTTGTCTGGCTACTCCTAGACTGCGGGCGCTGATCTCCAACTCAGTCCTGTCTCCAGCATCTAGTGGAGGTCTTACTAACAACCTAATAGACTGTGTTTCATCACCAGATATTCTATAGTATAACTTCCCTGCCTCATCAAGATCTATTAGGAGTTCCCGCCAGCCTTTATCGGTTTTCTGAAACAGAAGAAAATAGTGTAGTATTGCTAGATGTCAGATTAATATATGTATGTATTGAATTAACATAAATATACTTCATCCATCCATCAGCTTGAATTCATTTACTGTGGGACATAGGCATTTCCAACTTCGCGCCACCCTTGCCACCAGTGTTGGAAAATGTACATAAGTTAAATAGAAAATTGATTGATACGCAATAAAAAATATATTTAAATTGAAATTGTTTGGACAGGGACAGGATAGGTGAAAAACGATTTACGAAAGAAATTTATCGTGCAAATATGAATGGAGGTAGATGATCTTCAAATAACCATTAAAACTCCTGAGACTAATCAGAGAATCATCTGTAAACTGCAGAACATATTTTTTTTAATAAACCAATATACATCTTCATTAAATTTCCTTTTAAACAAAAGAAACTGCATTCAACTTTGTCCATTCGTTTAGGTGCTACAGTACCTTAGACTGACATACACACAAATAGACAAAGGGGTCAAACTTAAAACAAGGGTGTTTGGTTGGGCAAAAAGGGCAAGACACAAGAATCCTTTAACTGGTGAAAATGTATGAGAAGATGTATGAATATGAATGAGTTGTCTCAGGATCCCATCTTGTGGAGTTTAACAGTCTCTGCCTACCTCCATGAGATTCAGGCTTCAATGTGTAATACAAAACAAAAAAAACAGTTTCATAAATGTGTTTGTGAAAACAAGCTACTCATACACTTAAAGTACATCTAATTCTTATCACATTTACTTACTTACTTCAAACTTATGTATAGGAAGTACATCAAAGAACTCATGTGCTATATACCAGGAAAAATCATTTGGGACTTTCTTCAAATCATTGTACCAATATACTTTGATACCACTCACTGTCTCGCCCTGAAAATTTACACATAAGTTATTCCTCTATTACCAAAATAAAACAATTATTGTTGAAGATTTAAGCCCTGCTAGCCATTTTGAAGTTGGAGTATACCAACACCGTTTTTTAATACAATATAAACAATTGAATAATTTATAGCAAGGAGCAATTGAAATGATAGAGCAACCTGTACAATTTATAAAAATATATTATATGGTCCATTGATTGACACAAAGACCTATCCCTTTTTAGAATTCCAATCACTCTAAAAGGCTCCAACAGTACACTATACTGTTACTAGGCCAGTTTTGACAACTTGATTTTTTATGAATGCTGTTAATTCTTCTTGGATCAAAGAATATCACTGATTCAAGATGTATAAGATAATGATAATTAAATTTATACTACCTCATGGTTATGGGGCTGTTCTATATCAACTGGTCTGTGAGACATGCACAATCTGTTAGCTTGTATAGCTTGCATGGTAGTCGAGATCTCCACAAGGTGTAAGCTTACATCAGATCCTTTGTAACCCAAGCGATTTAAAACCTACAAAAATATCTCATTCAGATATAAATAAAATATAAAAAATGTGTGTGGAAATATATCTTATTATATACACTTCTAAACTTGGAAGAATTAGCTTTATTATTAATCATGATGTAGCATAATTTGTACATTAGATGAAGATTTAGGTACACTATCCAAATATTAAGATTCACTTTGCTTGTGTGTTCCTAACTACAATACTATTAGGTGCAAAGCAATATTAAATACAAGCATGAATGCAACATATGTAGTGTGAATAAGAGTGCGGGCATATTTGTGAAATGCACCAACTGTACAGGTATAAACAAAAAATTACCCTTAAAACATCAATTAATAAAGTACCCTTTCCAGGTCCCAGTTCAACTATCTGTAAGGGCTTGCCAGGGCCCATTTTTTGTGTCTCAGAACAGAACCATATCGCTAATATTTCACCAAAAAGCTGACTTATCTCAGGGGAAGTTATAAAGTCGCCGCCTTCACCTATAACCTCCTTTTTCATATAATAACCTTCGGTAGGATTGGTAGTGACGATGTGCATGTATTCTGCGACAGTTATCGGCCCATTAAGACGAATTTTTTCCTTAATAATTTCCATCAAACTTGGTGCAGAAGCCGGCGAAGGCATTTTGAGTGTTTTCGGATCAGGACGTTTTATTACTTTGTAAGCATAACCTCTGCTAACTACTGGTGCTAAAATTAGCCTATTACACATTCTAAACAATAAATTAGAATTCATTTTTGAGAAATTAAAGGTTATTTAACTTATATTTTCAGCCAAAGCAATAATTCTGTTGCATTTTGCTTCTGTCATTTATTTACAGCTGTTTGACATGTTTGACATATTTTTGATAAGATGTCAATTATTGTCATAGTGCTTGGTGAGTTTAGATGCAAACGAAAAATACCGATTTTTGTCGAAATATTTGTTATTTCGTTTAGGACAAAAATTGAATTTGTTAAATTTTGTTTAACAGTGACTAAACAGTCGGAAACTTATTATGAACAGTAGGTACATAATATAAATAGATGCTTCTAAACCGTTCTAAATACTCGTGGATCTAGTTTCGGTACTAGTTTTTAGAAATACGAACTCGTAGTGCCTATGTATTCTCTTTAATCTCAACTCGTCACATTCGCGGATCGCTTTTTAGTAGTGTTACCAAGCCATACTTTATAGTACGGCTTTTCGTTCGTACTAATTATGACGACCGTACCTAAATCGTACCTCAAAGCTGACCGTAAGTATAATTGTACCTCCTCCCCATAAACGAGCTTTTTACAGCTTTTGTTTTGTATCTTGACAGAATAATTTAACAGCACTATCTGTCATTCCTTTTACAGTACCTACTAGGTAGATACTATATAGATAACCGCGTTGAATATCAGCCATTAGTAATACCAAATCTGAAAGACTTATTTCCTAAAATTGATTATATAGTTCTCGTCAAACTTTATGGCTGCTCTGAAGTTAATCACTTTACCCACCCTCTACATCTCCTTTCGCCTTTTATTATCTCAAAAACCACAATTAATACATCGATCGTAACTGACTTCAGAGAGGACGTAAAAAATAAGTATCTTTGTTTTTTTCTAAATCTCTATCGTTGTCACAAAAGTACTGTTTTGCCTTTATCGTACTTTTTAGCGGATCTACCGGGATCTACATTAGCTACACTGGTCATTTGTTTGTCAAATGCCGACTAAAGGATTCTGTATCCAATGTCTCTCATAGAGAGTATAATATTCTTTGCCAATGTCTATTGTCACGAATTAAATTAAAAACAAAAAGTTTGTCAAATGTCAATGGCGTGTGAAAGCGAACATACTATTTTCTTATTTTTCCATTAAATTTTCAATTAAATTAATTAAAGTATAATTTACTGTTCTTTCTATTATGCCCACAAAATAATAAAGAATCAATAAACTTGAGTTGTGATTGTTAGCTTGTTTGGAGGTTATGTTTTGGTTTACCACGTGAATCGGTGAATCTACAATAGCATTTACTCTTATCCCAAAAGCACTTCCAAGTGCAAATAATAGAAACATGGCCGAAAAAGAAAATAATGATAATAAACCAGAAGATAACACGAAATTTAAAGATGGTGTCAACCGTAATGCAAGACTGATAGTGCGGAATATATCTTTCAAAGCTACGGAGGAGGCGCTTAGAGAACATTTCACGCCATACGGTACTGTGGAGGAGGTCAAATTGTTAAGAAAACCGAACGGCAGGCTCGTAGGTTGTGGGTTTGTTCACTACACTCATGTTCCTATGGCTAATAAAGCATTAGTGGCCACAAATAAACAGTCATTTCTAGGTAAGTTGTACTAGTCTTTAGACATTTAAATTTAATTATACATCCAACAGTAGCGCAGTTGTAACGCGTACGCGTTACGATTGAGGCTAACGCTGAGATCTCGGGTTCGATCCCCGGGTCGGGTAAAGTGGTATTGGTTTTTCCATTACGAAATGCTCAGTATCAGCCCGGAGTCTGGAATTTGTGCCCGGTATGGCGATAGGCTCGCCCCCTATCACATTGTGGGACGGATATACGCTCGGCGAATGTGGGTGTAGTGGTTACATCTCTGCTTACCCCTTCGGGGATTACAGGCGTGAGTGGGTATGTATGTATGTATCCAACAGTAACACACTTAGTCCTAACCCTGTATTGAATCTGTGTAGTAGTATGTAACAGATAACTATGTAACAGAAACTACATGACCAAACTCATGGTCCCACAACACTCAGTTTTAATCATTATTTATTATTTTATCAGTATTTGTTGATAATACAACGATTCTCTCCCTGCACATTAATTAAATCCTTAGTGTTTCTTTTCACAGGCGACAAATTTTAATAGATCTCAGGATAAAAAACAGCTGTATGATAAAACATTACACAATAATACTGTTTGTGGTAGAGCTGGTGATTACAGACACAATACTACTAAAAAACATTTAAATACGATAACTTTCTATTCAAATTCTAATTAAAATATGTAACAGTATATTTCTAAGTAAAATAATGTAAAGCTTAAAAAAAAATCAGATGACGCTCAGGATCAATGGCTGCTTCATACTTACTATGTTACATTGCGGGTTTACAAAATATGAAATTTCCAATATATACAGCAAAGGAATAGAGCTTTCTGTTTATGTGAAAGTAATATTTTATTACCCCCTTAAACCCAGTATATATAATATATACAGTCACCCACTGTGGAATGGAGGCTGTTATTCAGTCATTTATCACAACAAAATATGTATAAAAATAGAAAATTACACTTTTGATTTCAGACAGGCCGATACAAGTTGCATGGGCTGTTCCAAAACATAAATATGGAGAAACAATCCAGAACAATGATACTGGCAGGAAAGATGACACCATAGACCTAGAAGATGATAATACTACAGTAAAATGTTAGTTATTGGTACCTATTCTGTTATTCTACATAATTGACAGGGTTAAGCTATTTTAATTAAGTTTGGTTTAGTTTGTGATAACAGAATGGCCACAGTTATACCCTTAATGCCTCTTTCACCACATTTGCATAAATAATGCTTACCTGCTCCCTCAGTGGTGCAGTTGTAATGCGTACACGTTACGACTGAGGCTGATGCTGAGGCGTCGGATTCGATCCCCTGGTCAGGTAAAAGTTATATTGGGTTTCTGTGGTTAGACATCATGGGACAGAGATACACTCAGCAAAATGTGGGTTTACTGGTTACACCTCTGCCTACCCTTTCGGGATTACAGATTTAAGGTTATTACTTATTTTTTAGCTGAAGGTGGAGGTGATTCAAAAGGGAAAGATGAAAAAAATAAAATGAGAATAAACCGTAATGCTCGTCTCATTTTACGTAATGTATCTTTCAAAGCTACTGAAGAAGCATTGAGAGACCATTTTGAACCTTATGGCACTATATTAGAGGTGAAATTGTTGAAAAAGCCGGATGGAAAACTTGTGGGCTGTGCTTTTGTGCATTTTAAAAATGTACCGATGGCAAAAAAGGCTTTGCTTAGCACTAATATGAAACCGTTTTTGGGTAAGTTGTTCGCTTATTTTGCTGAAAACAAAATAAAACAATATTCATTGAGGATATAAATGTTTCTTTTCCCACTCCAGGCAGGCCAATATCTGTAGATTGGGCAGTACCTAAGGACAAATACATGCAACATGTGGTAAACCAGCAGTTGGAGATGCAGGAACAGGTCAAGAAGGAGGATTCGGACAGTGATGATGATGGACCGCCACTGAATTTGTCCAATGATGACCTCAAACAGGAGATCAAGAGTGAGCTTATTTAAAATACCTTAGAGATATAGAGCATAGACTGATGAAACAGGTAATAAGGTAGTTGCTTTGCCTTTTTTACTATAAAATTTTCATAAATGGGTTCCTTTGTTGTTTCTGTTGCATATAAAATAATGTACAAAATTAAATAAAGGAAACTATCCACCATATTAAATCATCGCCTTTTATCTACAGGTGAATCAGATGAAGATTCTGCAGATGATAAATCCAAAGATGGGTCGGAAAGTGATGACGACGCAAGTGATGATGAAGGGAGTGCAGAGGAACAAAGTGAAGATGATGAAAATGAAGAATCCGATGATGAAGATCACGACATGGATGACGCACAGAGTGAAACTAGTACACAAGCTGAGTGGAAACGGTCAGTACTTTCAACAAATGGGTTTTACTAGATAATATGTTCCTAATATGCCAGGGGCTGTCTAGGTCTATATCACTCCTGTTTATTTCTGCCGCTTAGCAGAAGTGTGTAAGCACTGTTGGGTTTTGGTTTGAAGGACACTGAAGCAAAGTTACATTATTCAGTATTATGAAACTTACCATCTTACGTCTCTGGGTGATGAGCAATGTCATGCAGTACTTTGTAATTCAAGGTTTGCCCTGGCACTTTATTATATAATCCTCAAACTGATTATAACTTAAAATACTATACTCACTATAAAAAATCTGTCTCCATGACCTTATGAATGCTACTAGATAATATTAAGGTATTATGATTGCGCTCGTCATTCCGTGACATAAGTGTCGCAGAATGACGAGCGCAATGCAGTAAAGTATTTCGTATATACTTAGTTTAGTTCTGAGCTATGCTACTATTTTTGAGCAAGCATAAGTCGATACACTTACCATCAGACAAAGGCTTATCATATTTATATAAAAAACCTAAAACAGCAAATTCCTTACTACAAAAATAGTTAATAAATAGTTCTAATAAATTTTGTGACAACTTACAGTGTGAAACTGAACGACGCCGAGGACGGATGCACTGTATTTATGACAAATATTCCGTTCAGTGTGGACAATGAACAGCTAAAGCAGTTTGTAGAGCAGACCGGCCCTGTAAAGTATGCACTCGTTTGTGTTGACAGAATGACCGAACACTCCAAGGGTTCTGGCTTTGTTAAGTTTGTGGTGAGTGACTGTATACTAATAATGGTATAATAATTTATCTGAGGCACATTAGGAAAGTAAAAAATACTTTCTATTATTGTTCCAAAATTTGCTTTATTTTGGAAGCTCCAATGTCGAATGTTACTCTTGTGAAAAAACTTTTTATCCATATAGATGGAAAGTCAAAACTAAACGCTCAGCCTGCAAAAGGTTTCTTATATAAGTCAGTCCTTATGGTTTGACCTCCATCACAATGGGCATTATAGAAAAATAAAAATAATTTTTATCTTGGCATTTCATAGATTTTAAAATGGCACACAAGTATTTCGAAAATAGTTATCACATGAAAATATTTTGTACAATCCCCTTAACTAGTCTCTTTAAAATGTCGTTATCTGTTAATTCTTCTAGAATAAAGAAGATGCGGATAAATTCTTAGCGCTACCACAAGCTCAACTGAAACTTGAAGGTCAGGTGATGCAAGTGAAACCTGCTTTGAAGAAGGAGAACTTGCAGAATGGGAAAAAGAAGGAACAAAAAGACAACAGAAACCTGTACCTTGTAAAGGAGGGAGGTTAGTCTTGGAAGTTTGTGATAATAAATGGTAAAACATTCCATCATTAAGCACTGCTGGACTGTGGACTCCATGTAAATATTTAATGTGTCATAATTCCGTCTGCCAGTCTTACTTTTATTTGAAGGGGTGCAATCTTTTACACCTTAATTACACAGAATTTTCTATAGAATGTATATTATCAGGGCTGATATACTATTATTAATTATTTTTTTAAGTTAATTTAATAAAACCTAACTATAAATTTTACGGGTGTGGTATGGCAACCATAGTGCGTGAGTGACTTTTTTATCATTTTATAGGATTTTTTAAGACCGCAGAATATTTTGGCCATAGTTCAATTTGCTTCTCATTCATGGAATACGTCCAGATGAATTTTCATACTATTTATATTTATATGTAAAAACATGCGGCCTTCGCATACGTCGACATCTTGATTTTGAGTTTAAAAGATTGTTGACAGTGATCGTAGCCGGCACAAAGGCGGCAGTCGGCGTATCTGCGTCAGATATGTCAAAACGTTTAGCTCTCGAGCGCAGCAAGACCCAGATGCTAAAAAATTTAAACAGGTATGCAACACCATAACTTTTGATAACTTTATTGACATTCTATAAAATGTTGTAGACATTAGAGACAGCTGCAACACCGTCCTTAATCATATTTTTATTTTTGTATCTTAGTGACGTTTAAATCGTCGTATCCCAAATTGGCGAAATCTATCAATTGTCACGACATTTAATTAAAATTTAAAAAAATTATAAACATAAAACTTATGTGCGGTGAGGCGTGTCAATTTAGATCTGACTTATTGTAGTGTAGATTAATTTCATAAATCATTTTTATTTGTACACAGATTCGTGTCCCGGTACCGCATAGTAGTCTCCAATTTACCTCCGAACTGCACCGACTCGCGTCTTCGCAGCATCTGCCTGGAGGCAGCTGGCAAACGAGCGACCATCACCGAGGCGAGGGTCATGAGAGATCTGCGCAGCCCGACAGGCAGGGATGGGAAGCATCCGTAAGTACAGAACTGCACGGATTCTCGTCTCCGCAGCATCTGCCTGGAGGCAGCTGACCGAGCCACCATCATCGAGGCGAGGGTCATGAGAGACCCTAACCAAAGTCCTTCACAGATTCCAACTTCAGGGTCAGGCTTGTGTAGGCTTGCGAGCGCTTGCCACCGATCCGAATTCCGATTAAGTGTTGGTTTTTTGTCAAAATTCAAAGGAATCTAGCTAGCTTGCCACATGTTTGCGAATCATTGGGAACGCTTATTGGGATAGTGTATGCTTTTTCTTCTATTCTGCCCTACTATAGGAGGCTGTACAAAACATGATATTTTAGCATTTGTTTATTCTACAAAGAGCCTAAAGTACAAAAGTATTTAAATTTGTTCCGATAGTTGTTACTATTTATTTTAATATATTATTATGTTTAAAATTTGCTGCAGATCAAAAGGTTACGGTTTTGTGATGTTCATGCGACACGAAGATGCGCTCGCGTGTCTCAGAAAAATTAACAACAATCCCGATATATTCGACAAGAATAACGTAAGTACTTTTTTGTACTTACAAAATACGTACGGATGTACATCCGTACGGAGTGTATGTGGGTCACCAACATCTGAGACCCGAAGCCAACCTCAGTAGTACGTGGTACACTCTGTTGATTAACATATGAGGCAATAGTGAAACTTAGATTCAAGGGGTCAGGGTATGATACCAAATGAACCATAAAATCTATGGTATGAGAAGACGGACGCTGGTAATACCCTGGCCGAGATGAATGACGCCAGAAGAAGATCCTTGTGCATGTATAATATTGTTTTAGGAAACGACTTGTTAATTCAATTCCGGATTGATATGTTTTTATGGGTCAACAAATTTCATTAATTTTTATTGATACGGAACACTAAGTGCGCGAGTCCGAGTCACGCTTAATCGGTTGTTTACAGCAACTTGTGTTTGTGTTTCAATTCGATAAAATCACATATGAGTCACCCAGGTTCGAAACTTGTGCCCGGTATGGCAATAGGCTCACCTATCGAGCCTTCAGTGCACTACTGCCTACACCTTTGAAGATACAGGCGTGCGTGTAGTTATTGTTTATTTAATTTATTTTCCAGAGACCCATAGTATCATTCTCAATAGAAGACCGGACAGCACTCAACGCAAGAAAGAAGAGATTAGAAAAATCTATAGCCAACAATCCTCTAACCAACAATCCTGTAGCCAAAAACAACAACGACGCAGAGGCTGTTAAACGCAGGAACAGGAAACGAAAAACTCAAATGCCGCCCGACGAAGGTTACGTCAAAAAAGGCAGAATCGAAAAGAACAAACCAACACCACCTGGGAAATTTGTGAGGAAACCGGATGATGAAGATGTTGGAGAGTATACAGGTATGGTTTAACCCGTTATTTTTTTATTAGACCGACAAACGAGCTAGTGGGTCGCATACATAAAGAAACTAAATATTAGTAAGTACTTACTTTTCTGCAGTTGTTATATAATTTATTAATCGTTATTATATAATCCAGGGTTGACTGCCAAAGAAGGAGCGCAGCATAAACTAAGAAATAACCACAAGTTAAGAGAGCAAGCGGACTTGCACAGAAGAAACGTGAAAATGGAGAAAAAGAAGAGTAAACACGCTCTGAGAATGAAGAAAGCTGCTAAAGAGAGGGTTAAGCAGCCCAAACAGAAGATTAACAAGGGCCAACCTTCTAGAAGGAAGAAGTTTAAGCAGCGCACAAATCAGTAGTGAAATTAATACGGTTTAAATAAAAAACATGCTGCTTTGTACATTGATTGTGGGCTCCTTTTCTCCGCACTTAGCCCGTTGAATGTCGGGCCATTGTGCGTAAAAACATAAAATAATGCTTTGTACATATGAAAACACTTTTTAATTACATTTTGACGATGTAATAATAAATATATCATAATATCAACTCTTGTATTATTCTGTTCCAATACTTCCTCTACGAATTAAATGGGTCGATGCCTTAGTCCACAACGCTGGACTAATGCGGATTGGCAGAGTTCACATACCTTGGAAATTCATAAGAAGAACTTATCAGGTATGCAGATTTCTTCACGATGCTTCCTTCGCCGTTAAAGCATGCAGTAATTTCTAATAATGAATACACACGTAACTTGGAAAAGTGAGAGGTGTCTTGAGGCTGGTTTCGAACTTGCAACTGGTCTCGCCAATCCGAATAACTAAACACCAAATAAAGAACACTGTCATAGGTATATAGAAATAAAAAATCAACTGACGAATAAACAAAGGCTGTATGGTTTTTGTTGATCAATTCGATTGAAAGTCTGTACAGAGGGTTCAAATTGCATGCGATTTAGCAGTTGATCAACTAAAATAGAACCGTGTGAACCTGCTCTAAACACACTAATAAATGAAGAGAAGCATATGTTTATGTTGATTATTAGCTTTAATAATGAGACGAGTAGGTCGCTCGCCTGATGGTAAGCGCCACGCCTGTCCATAAACAGAAGCAACATCATAACTTGAATTACAAAGCACTGCTGGTCTGAGCTCGTCACGCTGAGGCATAAGATGTAAAGTGTCATAATGCCCAGTAATTTCACTGGCTTCAATATCCTTCAAAGCCAAGCACAATAGTGCTTACTGCTTATACACTGCTGCTTGGCGACAGAAATAGACAAAGCGTTGGTACTAACCCAGACGGCCTAACGCGTCACTAATTTTATAAGCCCTTCAATCTCATTTGTCGGGATCAAAGAGATAGCTGTCGTAATAACACATAGTAAAATAAGATTGACCCCGACGTGATTTGAACACGCAACCTTCTGATCTGGAGTCAGACGCGCTACCGTTGCGCCACGGAGTCGATATACGCTCTTCTAATAATTGCTTATCAGCTTTCGCAACTTAGTACTTCGAATGTCTATTTTTAAATTGTTAACTAGTTCCAAATAAAATACTCGTAGTAATAATAGGTCTTTACCTATGAAATTGCCTTAAAAGAGTTGAACTTTTTCGTGCAGAACGGAATAGGGAAAGACCTATTAATTCAATACCGTATCTAAAAAATTCAGCATATATTTTTAAAATAATTTAGTTAAATTATTCAAGCATTATTAGCACGCCATCAGGGCGTAGCGCTTACTAGCGTCCTGCTCGTCTCTTCATTCGGGTTAATAAAAAAAATACTTATATTAATGTATTACCTGTTATAATTTCTAGTTAAACGTTGTCATGGCCAAAATTATAAAACATTTTTTATGGCGCAGCGGGCGAGTAGACGGCTGCGAAGCGAGAGGCCGTGGGTTCGATTCCCACACCGGGACAAATGTTTGTGTGAACCACAAATATTGGTCTCGGGTCTGGGTGTTGTGGGACTGCAAGTCCCTCGTAGTTCCTGATACCCGCGATACAGGTTTACCTAGTGTGGGGTCAGGACTATGTGTGTCACTGTTGGGTGTATTTATTTATTTTACTGCAACATCCTTATTAAAATACATAAATAATTTTATTTAAAAACACTAATAGGTAGACACGATGAGTCAATGGACTCACTCACTATGGAGGATGCTCAAGATTGGGCGAAGTGGACGCATCAAAGTAGTAAATCGGAGGTGAGATAACGCCAGTTAGAATGGAAAAATATATGAAATTAAAGTCTCGGACTAGAAAAAAATATATGTTTCTAGTTAAGATTAGAGTTCAGATTTTTTTAGTGATGAAAGAATTTTATAATAAGTAGATAATGACATATGAAATGTTAGTTTTTCAAATATGGAAAACAAAGGCCAAGGGCAGTTAATTATTGTTAGCTTACACCAAACACAACTACAATACTGTCACAATTACAAATAAACACTGAGCCCTGTCCGTTCAATGCGACATCTTTTATACTGTTAGCTTTTATCCTTTGAGGCGAGGGTAGGTCGGACACCTACGTCTACCAGAGGGTAGGTGCGATAACATTATATAATTTATACTTATCATCATTTGGGGTATAGGTATCTAAAATAAATAATTTACTCATTCAAAAATAAAACAACTGGGTATTTGAATGTTAGTTTACTGTACGTCCATAAAAACAATACTAACATCAGTTTTGATAAAAATAATATGCACCATCTTATTAAATATGCAATTACCTACCTACCCATTAATTAAAATATAAATCACAATAATAATTTTCAACATAATATATTTACATGTACGTAATATGTACTAATATATAAAACTATTACTTACTTAATAAAAAGCGATCACGAAATAAATTGCTATGAAATAATTCAACTACTGTTTTTAACAGTATGGTTGGCAACCCTATTCAATACTCTAAATATTGGAAAAATCAGTTCTTCGGTCCAAATATCGATATAATTATTTGTTACTGGTAAAGATTTAGGTGAATCTTCCGTGGTTGATTCGTTGCCCTGGGTTCTGATAATTTTAATCACTACACAAGCCGGCAAAAGGCATACGTGCCCCGGGGATGAGGACCAAAATGTGTTTGAAAACAAAAACGCTAGCATCTAAAGCACGTTGTTGTGTCGATTGTTCATTCAATAGTAACTAATTAGAAATTTGGTAAAATATTTTGCCAGCACTGGGTGTGACTAGAGTGCCTTGAGAATGATAAATGATAAATACAATCATATCGAGGGATAATTATAATGAGAGCGAACATTCTGGCCGAATACGAATTAGTACTCGTAGGTACCTTTACATCCCTTTGAAATTCTTATGAAGAATTCTCAAGTACGCAGGTCATCTCAAGATGTTTTCTTTAAAGTGAGTGATAATTAACATTAAATACACAAGTAAGTTTGAAAAGTCAGAGGTGTTTTTGGGATTGGTTTCGAACCGGCAACTTCTGTCTCGACAGTTCGGCTATCCCCGCTAGGCCATCACCGCTTTTTAAACGTAATATGACTATAACCGCATGCTGAGCTTTTCTTGTTTGTGAGTCTTCTGCAGCAGGCCGCAGTCGTCCAAGTGGCAGTAGACCGCCGTCAGGTACTCCTCAGGATGGTGTATGTAATGCTGGACGTGTGGGGATTTCTCCCAGCTCTTCCAGTTGCACTGTTATGGATATTAGAGCCATTAAAAATAATAATTAAAAACAACTAACCGTCACACACAACCCTACAGAAAGATATGAGTATTATGTCGTGGGTATCAAGAACTACTAGATATTTTGGTCTCTCAACACGCAGACATGACACAAATATTTGTGAATCACACAAAAAAAAATCTCAGTGCGGGGATCGAACCTGCGTCTCATTTTACAACGGGTTCCTTGCCCGCTACGCCACCGAGGATGTCAATATACTCGTTATTAAAAGATTTAAGCCTTATGAACCCCGAAAAGTGTTTATTGCACGACAGAGGCGACAGTATTGCAGCAGATGAAGAAAAAAACCGGCCAAATGCCAGTTGGATTTACGCACCGAGGGTCCCATAATAAGTACTTAGACCCCTAAATATTTATCTTTAAATTTTTCTCTTTTTATTATTAGATAAGATATCTGACTTAATAACCCATATCAATTTTAGCCAGCTACCTAGGATAGAACACTTTATTCAAAAGGTTGAACAGACAGACAAAATTTAGGGTTCCGTTAGTAGTTCCGTGCGCACCCATTGGGCATGAAACCCTAAAAAACTTTTAAAGAGTTTTCATTGTGATAAACCAGAATATCCATTACCTTCATGCCCATACCGAGCCAGCAGTCATGCGCATGCCTGCTTCTCTTATAGGTGCCCACAGGATCGGTGTGGGAACACAGGAACAGTCCCGGGGCTCGGCACGGCGTGCTGTGGTACTCTTGCGTTGCGCGCATGTAGTGTCTCGTCGCAACGTTGTAGAATAGATTCATGTGGAATCTGATAAGTATATTATGTGTGTAGATCATTTTATAAATTAAATAAATAAATAATAGGTACTAGCTAGAAGCTAAAGTCGTAAACCAAACTGCCCAAAATAAACAACTGTGGACGGACAGTCGATGACAAATTTTATATGTCACACTGTATACACGCCACTGCTGGGCACGGGCCTCCTCTACTGAATGATACGGGTTAGGCCTTAGTCCACCACGCTGGCCTAATGCGGGTTTACAGACTTCACATACTTTCGAAATTTTTATGGAGTTTTTTTTTTTTTTTTTTTACTGCCTGGATAAGCAGACGAGCAAACGGGCCACCTGATGGTAAGTAGTCACCGCCGCCCATAGACTTCTGCAATGCCAGGGCACAGCAAAGCCGCTGCCTACCGTCGAACGAGATTATCACTGTTCATTTTATACTTATTTATCCAAAATATTCCAGATATTGGGTGTAAGGGAAACGCTTTCGTAAATGAATACAGACGGTAGTGTTGGTGATTATAGACACGATACCAACAAAAAAGCCATTTAAGTCTACATCTTTTTCAGACATAAATGCAATAACATTTTATTCAAATAAAAATTAAAATAGTATTTTACTTAATAATGCAATGTAAAGCTTATAAAAAATCAGCGGTCGCTCGGGGTCAACAGCCGCGCCTAAGCGCTTTGTATCTACTTATCCTATTGCGTATTGTCAGGGATGCGCGCGCTCAAATCCCTGAGTTTAATACGCTTTACATTACGGGTTTATGAAATACATATGCAATTTTCAAAATGACAAGTAAATAGCAATGGAATAGCGTTTCTGTTTATGTTAAGGTAGAGACTATCTCGCCCAAACACCCGCCACTGTAACTTACATAGTATATGCTCTTAGAGTCTTCTGCATAATCTTGTTCTTGGGAAATACTGCTACCGGAAGGCCGACCGGTATTTCGTACACGTCCGCAGGCGAGTCCCATATTTGGGCCGCTACGCGATCCAGAACTGGTTGATATCTGCAAATATAATCACGCAGTCAGTTTGCATTAGAAAAAACCGGTATGATTCCAAACGCGGCGGCAGACCGCGACAGTGTCGCTTAACCGCAGTGGCAGATCGCAACATCACTAGGCACTGATTTCTATGTATTTGAGTGAAATCACTTAGACCACAGTACCAGGCGACACTGACGTCATCTTCCGAAGTAATAAAATTAAAATACGTAAAAAGCAGTAGTTTCCCGCTGCGGTCTTACGGTCTGGCGCTGAATTTGAAATCTTACTTTTATTAGTTAAGATAAAGTTCGTTCGGAACATGATGGCAGCATAAACGCAGTTGCAGACTGCTCTATCAGGATGTACTGGTTGTGCTGGATATAAGGTCACATAAACATCAATAAATACAGATTGTTTGACGATTCAAACAACACACGATTATTTCATATAGTCAAACATTGTATGATCATATCGTAAAATAGTTTCATTATCCGCCATTACAGGCGCTGATAGTGCTTTGTTTAGATAAGTGTTGTAGGTAGTACACAGGAAAGTAGGGTTACTACGCAACGAAATTCGAAGGAATATTACTAGATTTTATAAATGGAATAATGGAAACTATGGATGAGGAGTTCTTAATAATAAAAAGAAATACATGCACATTCTTTACGGACGAATACCTATTAAGTACTAATGGTTTTAACTCACCTCTCTTTATCATGGGTGGTATGAACCAGCATTTCAGCCCACACGTATGCACCCACAGAAAACCCGTGCACCACCAAGGGGCCGAAGTCTGGATTATTCTCCAAAAATTTCAACATATTTGCTGCTATGACCTGAAGATCAGATAATATTATGTTGATATTTGAGCGGCAATTTTTCAAGGACTTATGAGTTATGAGTGAGTTGTCTTATTTAATTAACTTTAGTGGGTTACCAACTACAGTCAGCAACTTTTGTATGAGATATCCATACATAACTTATGTAGTTACTCATGGTTCGCTGAGCTAATTTCCTCCCCATGATGAGATCGAACGAGCCTATGAGATTTCGAATTCGGATATTACTAGCCAGGGTCTGGATTAGTGACCAATAGGGTGACCATATAAACTTTATGTCAGCAAACGTCAGTATTATCTAGTTCGTTTGCACTAGTTACTCCTCTGCCTTCCACATGTGTGAGTATTTATTTCTGTGGCCGTTAACGTACCTGCGAGCCCTTCGCCGGCCACATCAGCTGCAATGGAGAGCAGGATACGTTGATGACGTCATAGCCCTGCTCCAGGTAGATGTTGGCGTACTTCATCACGTGTTTCGGCTTAGCTAACATCCAGTTCATGATAATGCATAACGGTTTTTTCAAACGTTGGTTTAATCTGGTGACAAACGTTGTTTATAGAGTTATGCAAAATTAGAGCTTAAGGTTAATGTCTGATGTTCTGTAATAGGTAACTAAGTTTTGCCCTGATAATGTCAGTAAATTCAAATTCAAATCATTTATTCTGTAAATTGGATCATAAATATCACTTTTACATGTCAATCATTTTTTATGCTATTACATTTACGAGGCATTTCGGGGCTAGCCATGAGAAGAAATGCCGAAACAAACTCATGGGGTATGGCCTCTTTTAATGTCCAGACATTGTTTTACAGAAATTATGCGAGTGTAATGTACAGAAATTCCTGGATTGGCCATTTCAAGAGATAGCCAAGAGTATACCAGACATACGTAGAGCTCGCACTCACATTAAAAAAAAAACAAAATGAAATAATTAATAATAAAAAATTCAATATTCCCTTACATACTAATATTGCGCCAATAGGGCAGTCAATATTAAATAATATAATATATAAAAAAAGAGAACTATGTACAGCCAATTTCGTAAGGAGTGAGCGGCTCAATTCCAAGCTGTTTTGTCTTCCAAGTAATCTTTCACATTATAATATCCTGTGTAAAGTATCAAGTTGATGAAGTATATGAACTATCATCGTGAGTTTTCTGTTATTTTTTGTATGTGTGATGGGATAAACTCTTTCCATATAGGTACATTTATCTATGGGGCTATAACACCCTATTTTTGATTTTTTTCTTTTGATTAAGTACCTAAAAGCTGGTTTAGTCGAGATGGCTCTTAGCTATGTTTGAAGAAAATCTAACGGTTTTTTAACGGTTAGGTACATCATTCTATAATGAAGAACAGTGTAGCAGTGATTGTGTTTCTGACCACTTGATGTCGAGCCGGCTCGCGTCATGCATGTATAGACGAAACGGTCTAATTCCTTCAAACCTTTCAGTCTCTAAATCTAGAAAGTACCTGTAACAAACTCAAATGGCGTACCAACGTAATATATGAATTGCGCCCGAATACTGATATGTAGCTAAAGTATTTAAGAAAGAAAGAAAAAAAAAGTCATTTATTTGGTGCAACACAGTTAAGAATAAAAAAACATATAATGTTATAGGTATAAGGGTCATAATCAGAAAAAGTGTACATTTGGTATCTTTTCTTGTCCCACTACTTCTACTTCTACTATAAGTTAATAAATATCTTATTTTATAAATATTATACATTTTTTTCTCCCTTATGGTTAAATTAGTCTATTAGTCTATTTTTATAGTATTTTAACTTGAATTTTTCTTAAAATAGTAAATTTCTTGAGTCAAAAATTGTTTAAAAATCTTTTCATACATTTTTGCGGTGTCCCAGTATCCATTTTACTTTTTCGAAGTATCATTGTTACGAGTATTAATCGCTTTATTTAACTTTGACTGTGGCCATTTTACTCTTGCCAAATCAAGCAAATAAATAGGAACTATTTTTATTCGTAAATCATAAAAAAAATATATATTTTAATTAAATTAATCTTGTCCGAAAATTATGACGTTTCGTTACTCAGGGTTAGTAACATGCAATATAATTGAGAACGTAGTTATTTAGGATGGTATACATATTTTATCTATTCTGTAAACACTATTGTTTATTTCAAAATCACTGTCGGCGGCGGTTGTGTTCACCGTAGTCGTACAGTCAAAACGTGTATCATCACTTTATTTACAAAAATATATCTCAGGGTGATAAACGACTGTTATTTTGTGAAGTATATTATAAAGTTTGTTTATTAACTATGTCCTTTTGTAATTTTTTGTAATATCGGAATACGCCCAATGCTTGTTTATACAGCACGTGGTTTACGTAAAAATATTTTTAGATTTATAAATTCTCAGAATTCATTTTCAGTTTCGTTATATTGCGTTACGTTATGAAACTGAGAAATTGTTAAGCTTAGTTCACAAAAACAAAAACTTACGTAGGTACCTGTATATGGGAACCCTCAGCCGTCGGGACGGTGTACCCTGGGCTTCGGCCAGCTCTTCCGCAAGAATTGCTGGACGGCTAACGACCTGATACGCAGAATCCGCTCCTCGACTTTCTGACCAGGAAAGAGTTGAAGGACCCAGTCTTTATAAGATATTCCTGGTTCGCCTTCGTGGGGATCGCGAGGAAGACAAAGTCTATAAAAAAGCACGAGAAAAGGCCGTGGGCCCAGTGGGTCGTGTTTGCCAAGTGCACCCGACTTTGGTCGGCGTCGGACAATCCTTCACCCCGGTTATTTGCCGAGCACGGGGATCGCCGGTAGGAGATTTAGAGGAGACTTGACTCCTTACAGAGGCGGGCCGTTCGAATCGTCGGGGATCCTGATATCACGGATAACCTGGAGCCGTTGGGGCTGCGGAGAGATTTCGGGTCTCTCTGCTTGTTTAACCGGTTGTTCCACGGGGAGTGCTCCGAGGAACTGTTTAAAAAGTGTGCCAACATCACCATTTTATCATTGCACCACCCGACACCGCAGCAGAGTTCATCCATACCACCTGGAAACGATTCCGTCTAGCACGGTTCGTTTCCAGCGTTCATTCTTACCACGTACGTGCAAGCTCTGGAATGAACTCCCTGCAGCGGTGTTCCCTGAGCGCTATGAGATGTCCTTCTTTAAACGAGGTTTAAAAAGAGTAATCCTTCGACGGTAGGCAGCGGCTTCGCTGTGCCCTGGCATTGCAGAAGTCTACGGGCGGCGGTGACTACTTACCATCAGGTGGCCCGTTTGCTCGTCTGGCTATCCAGGCAGTAAAAAAAAAAAAGACAACCTCCTCAAAAACTACAATTTTAAGGCTCTGGTGCCCGCCGATGGGATGAATGGCTGGAGGGAGTCCAGTCCCGAGGGCGTCACAAGGGATAGGTCACATCCAACCCCCTCGTATCTGTATCCTTGCCCTGCCCGTCAGGCCCGCGTATGCGGAAGTCCTAATGGGGTCGGGCCCCGAATCCGTCCTCGAGTGGCTCGTCTCTACGTGAACTACGTGCATCAAACCTTACACCACGCAGGCGTCGAGACTACGCTCAACGAGTGCAAACAGCGATACTGGATTGTGCGGCCGCGACCTACAGTGAAAGCAGTGCTACACGAATGTTTGATATGTCGCATTCGAAAAGCATTGCCGCCGACGCCGTCTACAGTGAACCATCCAGCGTGCCGTCTGGCACATCACCGACGTCCGTTCACATACACCGGCGTGGATTACTTTGGACCGCTAACAGTAACAATAGGGCGATCCACACAGAAGCGGTATGTGGCATTGTTCACGTGCCTGACGACACGCGCGGTGCATCTGGAAATTGCAGGGACTCTGACGACCGACTCTGCAATCATGGCTGTAAGAAGGTTCATCGCGCGGCGCGGCGCTCCGACCGAAATCTGGTCGGATAATGGTACTAATTTACAGGGTACTGACAGGGAGCTACGGCGCTCCATCAACAGTGCAACGAGCGGCGAGGTCAACCGACGCGGCATTAACTGGCGCTACATTCCCCCTAGCGCCCCCGAAGGAGCGTGGGAAAGCCTTGTCCGCAGCGTCAAGTCAGCGCTCACTACAGTACTCCACGAGCGACACCCGTCGGAAGAGACTTTGGCAACCCTAATTGCCGAGGTCGAACATGTGGTCAACAGCCGACCGCTCACACACGTCTCCGTTGTTCCCGATGATCCGGAGGCGTTAACTCCGAACCATTTCCTGCTCGGAGGCTCCGCCAACGCGGTGGCCCCGGGCGAATTCGACGACAGCGACGAAGCAGGGCGCAGCCACTGGCGTGCCTCGCAGCGCCTCGCCGACCTCTTATAGGCTCGCTGGATGCGCGAGTATCTCCCGGAGCTCCAACACCGGCGGGAGCCTCACGACCGAGGACAACAGCTGAGCATCGGGGACCTCGTACTCATCGCCGACGGGACGCTGCCGCGGAATGTGTGGCTGCGAGGCGTCATCTCCCACGTCTACCCTGGACCGGACGGCGTCTTGAGAACAGCGGACGTGCGAACCAACAGTGGAATCCTGCGGAGACCCGCCAAGAAGCTGGTCATACTCCCGGTGAAGAGCGAGGCTGCACGGCAATAAGTTCTGCGCCGTCGACCCAGCGACGACGCACGGCGGGAGAAATGTGCAGCACAGACAATAACAAGTGCATAGTGGACAGTTATAATAGTTATATACTTCGTTATTGTGCTACATAGACAGTAAGTGTACATAGTGAATGATTATATACTTTGTTATAGTGATTATTATGTCTTGACAGTTACAGTTCTTATAGTGAATATTATGTTTTAACAGTTCTATTTGTGTAGTGTTTATAAGTGTCTAGTTCTTTAGTGATTAGTTCTTTTAAGGTGTTTACAGTTACAGTTTTATTTGTTGTACATACAGTAGTATGTTTTACTTCTAATAATTTGTGTTATGTGTTTTTTGGATAAATAAACAGAGGGGTTCATCTCGTCGGTATAGCCGGTGGCTACGATAGGGAATTCCGCGATATTTTATCCTTTTCTCACACATAGGTCCATCTCGCTCCTTCGCTAAGTGAAACCTCACTATGCGTTGGAGCGAGATGGAGCTGAATTTAGTATATAAAGCGTGCAAAATTCCTTCAGCGACACAGTTTACAGGAAGATTTCGGGCTGAAGAAAAGTAATGGAAGAATAGTAACCATCAAAAGTACTAAAGGGGGGCGTGGCTTTTACAGTTTAAATTCAGTGTTTTCTTTCCTATACAGTCCACTCTCACACAGACAAAGCAATTTTCATTGCGCTGTATTTTCCTATAAAACAGTTTCTGCCCGTACTGGCCTTCCGGTGCCTTTTGTACATATACAATATATTAAAGTATATGTATCGCAATTTTCATTGCGAACCACCAGTACATAAGGGCCTATAACACATACGTACACACATACCACTTACACAACATACGTACGGGATACAGTAAAGTCCCGTACAGATATTCTCAGTATCGTTATCTATCACTTTAGTTACAAATTTAAAATGTACACTTTTTCTGAGTATGACCCATAAGCTAAATCATTGAATTGCACCAAACGGCGGTCAGTTCAGCATATTGCTAAGTTGGTGGCATTGCGCTGATTTTCAACTGCCCCCTAATATAAGGTAATTTAAGATCTTAATAAACATGCTATCCGTCGTATCTGTAAATTTTTTATTACCTACAAGTCGGTCGTTGAGTTGGGTTTCAGTAATCGGCCGTGAGTTTCTTAATTAGGTTTTACTTTGCAACCAACAAATTAATATCCAAGCGTATAATTATGTTGTTCAACTGCGTATAATTCTAAGCTTTAACTTGTGGTGGAAGTCACGCCATCGTAGTAAGTACCTAGTTCAATACCTAGATATACAACGAAAAAATGTTGACACCGTATTTTCTACCTCATTATTATTTAACAGGGACACGTGCCACGAGGGTCAGCCGGTGCGTGCTATGTCATATGTGCATAATAGACGCTGCGACCACCGTAGACGACAATAATGTAATAAGTAGCTATTATCGAACTCAATTTTACCTATCGAAAGAAAATTATTACGCAAAGTCCTAGACTGAATTTTAACTGTGGTGATAAGACAAAGATATAGGTACCTACATACTTATCTTTTTTCAATAAATAAATAAGTAAAGTCTTGACAAAGACACTTATTGTAACAACATACGCAATTTCAGAAAAAGCGGACCTATAGCTATTTCTTTGTTCGGTGGATCATAGAGCAATATTACTTAAAAGAAGAACACATTTATTATGGTAATTTACGATGTGAAGCCGACCAAGGCAAGTTTATGGATATAATTAATAGAAGTTATAAAAAAACTGCATACTTATAACTATTTTAAAACTACACGCTAACGTGTACTTCCGCGACAGCCTTGGTGTCCGCGATGTGGCAGACAAACTTTAGGAATGTCGCTCAAGTTTTGAGGAAACCGCAGAAGTACGTCGGTCGCTGATGCCTGAGTCAGATGGGTACGATCCCGCGGACGGACCAAAAAGCGTTGGCTGGTCGTATTAGAAGGAGACATGAGAGCCAATGGTCTCAATATGGAGGGTGCTCAAGATCGGGCGAAGTGGGAGCGATTAAGTAGGAAGGTGGACCCTGGCAATAAGCTGGGAAACGCCAGGCAGAAAGAAAGACACACTGAGGACTTTAGCCAACAGTATTTTTTTGTGGTACTTAACAACTATTCCTTAATTAATCACACACTGTGATTAAGCATGGCTGGTCATACGAACATGGAAAATACGAACTGGAACAGAACCAGTTTCCGAAAAAGTTACTCCTTACGTCGTGTACGCCCCTAGCACGAGCCCTTGTTGCTATCCATAGCTACGGCGCTGCCTGTTGCATTAGATTATATAGGTACTTATTTTTTACTTATTTTGTTACAGCATAGGCCAGCAAAAGAGCAAGTGCAAGAGCACCTGATGGTAAGTAGTCTCCACGGCCCATGTACGCCCACAATACCAGAAGAATCATGGGCACGTTGCCGCCCTTAAAGAAATGGAATAATTGTGGGATTGGGAATGGGAAGGGGATTCTGGCCTCCGGATATCTTACTCACCGTACGAAACGCATCAGCAAGCCGCTACTTTACTTCGGTCTTCTGTGAGACAGTGGTAACGATGAGGCCGTGGGATTTTTTACCCACAAATATTTGTTTCAGGTCTGAGTGTTGTGGGACCGCAAGTCCCTCGTAGTTTCCGATACCCACGATTCAGGTTAAAAAGGTGTAGGTACTGATGGGTGTATTTTATTTAAAAAAAATAAAAAAAATACTTACTTCATGGTTGTTGGGTCGACTTTGAGCTTGACATTGTCGTTGCTGATAAACTGGATGTTTTTGTTGATGGTCTGTGTGTGTGCATCTCGCGTCAAACTCAAGGAGGCCAGCACGTCTCGCGAGAGAAGAGGATGGTGATATCCCTGGTAACAATACAAAATAAATCGCTAGGTATATCTACTTATATAAGTATTCAAAATTGACAGTTTTGTGGTAAGTTAAGTCGTAGAGCCACGTTGTAAGTGGATAGTTTTGTCTACAGCATGAATGGGCTGGCTCCAACGGGATGTTACCACTGTCTAACAGATAACCGCCGTGAAATACTTAGCAGCTTGTTGATGCGTTTCGTACTATGACTGAGATTTCCGAAGGCCTAAATCCCCTAAATTTCTTAATAAATCCCTTCGCGTCCATGATTCCTCAGGTATATGGACAGTGGAGTTAACTTAGCATCAGGCGACCGCTATAAAAAAAGTTTTAACGCTGGGTTTACTAGGTGGTAGGTCCCTTGTATGCAAGCGGCCGTCTGGGTAAGTACCACCACTTTGTCTATTTCTGCCGTCAAAGAGCAGTGTGCGTTAGCACTATCTTGTTCCGGTTTGCAGGACATTGAGGTCAGTGAAATCACTGGGCATTATGAGTCTTAACATCTTACTTCCCGAGATGACAATGCGCAGTCTAGTGTCATACAATGCTTCATAATTCATAGTTCTATTGGTGTTGCAGTCCAGTGCCGTGCTTTATCATTAGAAGTTCCCGTAAGAAATAATTCAAGTTCGAATACATAATAGGTAATAAGTAAGAATTGAAATGAACACAATAAGTAGTAAGTACCTAGATATTGACCTTCATTGAGCGATTGTTGTTGCTTTAGATTTTATTTTATTTTTTAGCAGAGACAGGGTTATGAGTGTGGAGTGTTAGTAAGACCACCAATCCAAAGTCAACCTCACCTGCACGTGGTACACTCTGCGGGTTAAAGGATGAGGCAATGGAGAAACTTGGTTCCCGTTGTGGGTTTGGGGTCAGATGGCGGGTTGCCCCACATAATACCAAATTATCCGTCAAATCATGATGGAAATACGGACACTGGCATCAAGCCGGAATAACGCCAGACAAAGAGACAAGCTAATGAGCAAGTGCATTCGTCACGCACAATATCAGAAGTACTTAGGTATAATTGGGTTCCGATCCTGAAGGAAAGGAAGAGAGGATTGGGAAGGGGAGCGGGTTTGGGCCTGCGGAAAATTTATTTAGCTATAGGGCTAAGTTATTTAGCGCATATTGTATATAAGTACCTTTAGATCTTTCGTTTCTACCTGTTTTTTTACCTATGGACAAAAATAATGAAACAAAATAGGTACTTAAAAGACAGATTAAGTTTGGTTTTTCTAAGCTGGCAAATTAAGTGACGCATTACAACTTATCTTTTCGTACTAAGTATGTTTTAACTACTAACCTACTGCTTGACGACCTATTGTATTCATTAAATAAAGTTTTATGTGATGCATAATTAACTATTCTCCATGACGAATGTCAGAGGAATGCTAAAAAAAGTGCTGTGGAAAGAAAAAAGTTTGGTAACACTGTTTATATAAGTACGGACACGGATTGAACTAACAGACACTCAGCGAAGCATCTCGAGTAAGATACGGTTTTTGCGGATTTTTTGCTGGCCTTGGACGGCCTTTACAACGTCACATAATCTAAAATATTTATATAAGTTTACGCCTGTATATCCGGAGGAGGTTTGCATCCACGGTTCGCCGAATTTATTTCCGTGCTATGAAGTCATAGTGGGCAACCCTATCGTAATCCCGGGCAATTTATGTCTGATATTCCGAATTGAAAACACAAACACAAAATTATGATTGCCTGACCCTGGAATTTGAACCACGTACAGTGAGTGATAAAATATTTATATGAACATAAAAAGCTATGATAAATTGTTCGTCATCATACAACGTACAGAATGTACGAGTATATACAAGTCTAATGACAATTGAGAAATATTTTGAATAAATAAATAATAAACAGAACAGATGTTGATTGAAGTACATACCTACCACAGACTACTATAGAGATGCTACGCATATACCTACGTTTATTAATTCCATTCTATTGATCGCCTATTAAACCGTGAAACAGGCACGATGGTTCGATTCCTAATTCGGGCAATCATTTGTGTGGATTAGAGTTGTCCGAAAACATACATAATGTTGCCTGGAATTGAAATGTATCCATATCCATAAATTTGTATAGCGCTAGACGCCACCATATTTAATTTGGTTTTCAAACAGACTAATACCATTGAAATAAAACTAGTTTATACGGATTTTATCGCGGTTTAATTTTTATTTTAACGTAACGAAACGTCGGGACTAAAATAAAAATTAAACCGCGATAAAATCCGTATAAACTAGTTTTATTTCAATGTTTAATATTCGCGTAAACCTAAGAAATCACTAGACTAATACCAATTTATATTATTATATAAGGTAAAAACTAAAATAAAAGCGTGATTATAGTGATAGAATAAGTGTGTGTTTTAAGTGCATCTCTACCTGCCCATAAGGGGCTTCGGCAAGAACGGCACGGCGCGGCGCGGCGCGATGTGAGCTTTGTATGTCAACAGGTTTTTTGAATAACATAGCAACATCGTCAGTCGTTCTAATTTACGCATGCGCAAGATATGCGCTGTATACGAGGATCGATTATATTGAACCTAGGTAGGTACTACAGCTGTACTAGGTAGATACCTACTTATTCATTTGTAAGGAATTAAAGGTAATTGGTTTAGTCATTAGTGGAATTATATTAAGGCTGAGAACTGTGAGGTTTAGGTTCCATTCCCACCCAACTCGGGCGATTACAATTTGTGTTTGAGTTTTCATGAATGAATGAATTGCCCGGTATCTCACCATGGGACGGAGATAAGCTCGGCGAAATGTATATGCACTAGTAGCACCTCTGCCTACCCCTTCGTGGGTATAGACGTCAGCTTATGTTATGTAATTACAAGTTGCGTGCATCGTATTTTTATATTTTAATTTAGTGTGATCAGTTTATTTTATAGATACAAAGTTGTGGATTTATGGTTAGATTATTGCTTGCGCCGACTGTCTTTGAGGAATGAAAGAAAGAAAGATTTTATTGTACCTTATAAGCCCGCAACTATTCTAAGCCCGCAACATTATACAATTGTCATATGTAAAATATAGGTTAAATTATATTATATTTACTTAACTCTTGTTTTACAAAATACAACTTTTAATACAACTTTCAATAATTGAGACACAAAAGTAAGTGCCTTGAATTATATAACGGTAAATACCTAAATAAGGTCGAAATTGAAAAAGGTTATTCAAGTGAAGGTGTCCTTTATTACATTTCAGTGGTAGAGCCACGCTATAGGAAGTAAGTATTGTCTACAGCATGAATGAACCGGCTGGACCGGATTGTTACCACTGTCTCACAGAAAATCGACGTAAAGTGGCGGCTCGATACTGCGTTTCTTACTTAGGAGAGGGATAGGAAGGGATAATAAAGGGATTGGATAGGCCCAATCCCTTGATTATACCTTCTCTTTCTGATCGGCAACACGTCCGTGATTCTTCCGATTACGTGGGTATGACCATATTAAGATGAGCTCGGCGAACCTTGGGTGAACTAGTTGCACCTCTGCCTACCCCTTTGGGGATATATAGGTTAGCTTAAGTTTGTTTGTAATTTTATTACAATGAATTTTTATGGTTGTTTTCATTCAAGTCATATAGATTAATTATAACTGATTATAGTTATGGCAATAATTAGTAACTCGTTCGTTTTACTAAAGTGTTTTTCCAGCAAAATTGGACCACAATTGGCGGAAAAATTAACGGTAGGTAAATAATATGATAATACTCACATTTGTAGTAAATAAACACTTGGCATGTTGTATATTTAATATTGTCCTGTGTAGTGTAGACGCAACCATCTCGTGTGCTCTCCTCCACTACAGTCTGAAACAAAACGCTTGACATTACGTCACATATTTCTTTTACGCTCTTTATAGCTTTCCACGCACTGTACGGTGAGTGAGATATCCGGGACCAATTCTCCCTCCCCTTCCCAATCCTTTAATTATCCCTTTTTATAGCATAAGCCGGCAAACGAGCAAGTGGGTCACATGATGGTAAGTGAAAGGGGTATCATAAACATAGTAGGTAGACCAAATACGGAAATTAAAATTGTGCGCCATTTAGCACCTTGACTGTTCATCTTGGAGAAATCATACAAAATGATATGTGTAAATTGACGCATGCTGCGACGTTCTATCGAAAATTATTTTGCTGGACATGAATTCAACATAAAAAATGTGCCAAGCAACAGAGTTGCACTGATATGTGCGGATTTCAAATTAGATTTTTGTATTTATGGGGTTGATTTGGAGGAGCGGCAAAGGGAGGATGAAATAATTAAAAGTAATTGCATAAGATATGGATAAAGATAATTAATCAAAGTTGCGTTATTTCCTGAACAAAGTTATATCTAAACTCAATGTATCGGTGGTTACGTTCAAAACTAACCGTCTAAATAATCGTGGTAAGTAGATACGTACTTACATAATCTGTAATAGATAACTACTACATAGTGTTTTTCCTTACTACTTATAATGAGTGGCACATCAGAAGAACCAAGACAAAACATTGTATAACTATGACAGATTATAACGTATTTATGCAAGAATTTGCACTTATCCGGTTTTTCATTAGCATGTGCCTGAGATCCAATGCGCGCAGTGTCTATAGCAGTATTCAAAATAGCAACAAAATAAACCTTCATATCGCTACAGAGATCGACAGCCAGGTACTTTCACATATAATTGTATCGACGACATTAAAAACCGTTCCGAGTGCAAGTTAATTTCGCGCACCTAGGGTTCCGCATCGCCGCGCCCCCTCATAATTTTGCTTTTTCGGACATTTATAATTTTTATTATACTATCCTCCATAATGTGTTATTATGAATGAAGAACGCAGAAAGAAGTGTACATACATTCTGTGAGAATCTGAGACGCAGAAATATTACGGATAAGAATATATGTCGAGCTCTTAAAGATAGGAGACAGACAGTCGGCGTTGGCCTAGTTGTTTTTTTAAAAGCGTAGGCCACCAAGCGAGTACGTAAGTCACCTAATGGTAAGTAAGCTCCACCACCCATGTACGCCCACAATACCAAAACAATCGTGGGCGCGTTGCCGATCTTAAAGGAAAGGGATTAGGAACGGGAGGGGGATTTGGGCCTCCGGATATCTCACTCACCGTACAAAACACCTCAAGCATCTTCTTTACATCGGTTGTCTGTGAGACAGTGTTAACCCGATCGAGCCGATGCCGCGATGTAGCCAAAACTGTATACAGCGTGGTTCTATTACTCAAACTATTTTTGAGT
Organism: Mimas tiliae; assembly: GCA_905332985.1. Lineage (NCBI taxonomy): Eukaryota > Metazoa > Arthropoda > Insecta > Lepidoptera > Sphingidae > Mimas > Mimas tiliae. Next base: position 7,529,353 of record HG995259.1, read on the forward strand.
GGTAGTGCCACGCTGTAGATTCGAGTGGTAGAGACACGCTGTAGATTGAGTGGTAGAGCCACGCTGTAGATTGAGAGGTAGATACACGCTGTACATTGAGTGGTAGAGCCACGCTGTAGATTGAGTAGTAGAGACACGCTGTAGATTGAATGGTAGAGCCACGCTGTAGATTGAGAGGTAGAGCCACGCTGTAGATTGAGTGGTAGAGCCACGTTGTAGATTGAGAGGTAGAGCCACGCTGTAGATTGAGTGGTAGAGCCACGCTGTAGACATTTTAGTCTACAGCATGAGTGGGCCAGCTCGTCCAGGTCGTTACCACCGTCTCACAGAAAACCGACGTAAAGAAGCAGCTTGCTGCTGCGTTACCATAATATGGCAACCTGGGCAAGCATTTCGCTTTGAAGATAGTAATAGTAGTCTTCAGAAAATTTCTTTTTTCTGGAACTGCCAATGCCAAAGCCTTTTGAAGCGATATACATATGTTAATATATCTACCTACTTACATACAATTTAATGCATCACTTGATCGTTTGATAATAAAACAATAAATATAGGTACCTACTTAATCGAAAATCTCTAGTCTTCTCTATCTTATCGGAAAAGAAATTGCGCTTGCATATTTGAAAGTCATTTTAAGTACATCTACTTAAATGTAAGCACCTATACTTAAATAAATAAAAGGAGAGTGTCTCTCTGCGTTGCTTTGAACTGCATTTTAATATTTGCACGTTCGCTTTGTAACGAGTTCGAAACAAACGTTTTAGGCATGTTGGTCCGTTAGTTTTTCTGGGCTAACCAGTAAAATGGCTAATCCGGTTTTAACGGGATTTGCAAAGGCAGACATAGAAGGTTAAGGTGTGATGTAGCAACATAAAATCTGCTACTGTGCTGACGTTCACCAGAGACTAGACTACAAAAAAGTGTAGTCCTTAACTATAATATCACTGACAGTCATTGTACCATAGGTCTCTTTATTGTATCAGGGTCACCAAATGTGTGTATACCAGGGTTCCGGAAAACGCAGGCTTACAACAGCAATGGATCGATAAGAATTTTGTAGGTACACGGGCAAGTACTGACGTAGACTATTACCTATATGACGTAGATAGATAGGTATGATATATATTCTGCTGGAAAAAAACAATGTATTATGGGAACTATCTTACATGAGGCCTCCATATTTAGCATTCTCTTTACGCAATACTTCGCAACAGGCGGAGCTGCGTGCAAAAGTGTCATATATAAAATTAATCATTGCTGTCACCAAGCATGAACATTTTGTACACCCAACGTCACACACATAGTCCTGACGTAAGGTCAACCTGTATCGACTATCGTGGGGTATTAGAAACTACGAGGGACTTTCGGTCCCACAACACCCAGACCCGAAACAATTTTTTGTGGATCACACAAACATTTGTCTCAGTGCGGGAATCGAACCCACGGCCTCTCGCTTCGCAGCTGGCTACTCGGCCACTGCGCCACGGAGGCTTTAAATAAATATCCTTCTAGAATTGGTAATAACAAAAAACGAAAAAGCTTTTATATAATTTTTAATTTAAATTGTGCAAATCTCAACATTTTATCTTTGAATAGAAATAGTGTTTTTCTTATTACTCTAAGATGTTCTCATAATTATATTTTGTTTTAACCAGTTACGGAGTTTTATATGCTTGGAACTCGAATAATATCATCAGTGATCAGTGCATTCTTGTAGATAAAGATAAAAATAGTACCTATTGAATGTCTTTGCTTGTAGGTCATTTTGTCACCTGAGCAAGGTGTGACGGCAAAAAACAAACATATCTAATCACTCAGGTATTCGCTTAGAATAATAAGGCAGGTATTCGTATGCATCAGTAAGAAAATGTTAATGGATTTAATGCATTGAGAATAATTGGAAATGGATATAGTCGTGTATTACCAGTAGGGCAAAAAAATAATGTACAGAACAAAGTTCAGAATTAGACTCTACTATGGCTCTACATTAAAGCTATGCAGCAATCTTCGTTTTTTACGGTTTGGCCCAAAACCGCTTACCTAAGAGGAAAACATGAGAGCGAATAGTGTCACTACAGAAGATGCTCTGCGTCTAACGGATTCTGGCATTAAGCCGGGATTAACATTACTATAACATTTTGTTTTATTATAGCGTATATAATATGTGTTTTTATGTATCATTAGTTGTCTTATATATATGTATGTATTTTATTTTATCGTTATTTGTTGAGATATAAAGCAATGCACATCTCTATGGGCGTGTCCCATCTCTATAATAAGTACCTTTGTCTAATTGTATAAATGTAATGGTGTAATGGCGTCACTTAAGTTAATTAGGGATTGTAATATTGGATTAAGAATAAAAGTAAATATATAGTAAAGTGTTTATTTGCACACAATCCCCAACATTATTCATGTATCTATTATGCATATGTATGTTTATATCTATTTATGCCTATTTATACTCGTGTGTTATTTGTGTATCCTGTCGTCTTTTCTTTGCACCTACCATAAACATAATATCTGCGCCACCCAAAGGTTGACTGGTAGAGAATGATTTTAGCATTAAATCCACCTTTATACTCCATGTATATAAAGTGTAATAAATAAATAAACATAATACATAAAAAAAATAACGTGGGTGCACCGTTCCGCGTCGGTTAAACCCAATGTAACAAGTAATTTTTCACGTTATTTAAAGGTTATAACACGGAAGAATATCCGAACGCACCGCGCCGTTCTCGGCGACGCCCGCGCCACATCGCCTCATATCACGCGATCCCACGCAGCCAATCAGGGCGCTCCGTGGACGCGGGGCGCGCGTTGCCAACCAACTCTGCCGCGAGTGCCGGTCGCGACTCGCGAACGACGGCCAGCCGGCCACAGGAACCCGTCGCGTATGACCGCCACGCACTATAAAACTCCCCACGCGTTTTACGGACTATGCCTACATCGACTCGGTTAATGTTTAAGTTACAGTGTAATAACTTTGTGTTAATTAATATATATGTTGTATCAAGAAAGTGTCTTATTCCACACACACACACACACACACACACCTGACTCGCTCAGAACCCTACGAACACATGAACCTAATAATCTACGTTAAAAGGTTGTATTATATGTTTTCAGTAGGAACTATCAAAATGTTAAATCTATAATCCAAACCATTGCTTGTTAAAGCAAATTTTGGTTTGGTGCAACCGAAAAAAAGAATATTATGTAGATTCTAATTTCAACAATGTTACCATGACTAAAGACGACAAGTTCCCGTTGTTGTAGATACTAGGTAAGTATTATGAAATGACTGTGTTAAAAACAACACGACTCGGTGAAGCGAATATCATGAATATACAAACGTTATGTCTTCACGAGCCTAATTAAGTATTATTAATTAGAGTGGGTTAACGTGCACTGTTTCTTTTAATCGCATCTAAAAGAGAAATTTGACAATTGACGTCTATTATTTTTAATCACCCACAAAAAGAAGGGTTTTATAAGTTTGACCTCTTATGGCCGTTCCCTATATTCTATCTATCAACAGATTTGCTTACTGTCGATAGTGTTTTGACAGATCTTCCATACTAAATGTGTCAAAATTGTACTGCCAGTAAGCAAATCTGTCGATAGACAGAATATTGGGAACGGCTATTAGTCTGTCTGAAGGTGTATCTGTCCGTATCTGTTGTGGTGGCGCCTAAACAAATGGACGGACTTGAATTTGGTTTTTTGGTTTGAAAGATAGTTTATTCGGGATGTTAGCTATTTTTGAAGAAAATCAGATGTTATTCTAAATTCCAATTGACTTCGATGTTTTTTAACGGTTAGGATATTACCTATGTACTTATGTTACGCGATATTCATCAAATGTGAACCCGATTACGATTATTTTTGTATTTGACAGGGTTTACCTCGAGGATGATCCCAGATCTAATTACCGGCTACGAAGTAACAATGGGATGCTCAAAACACATAGGTAGGTAAGTAGTTTACCATACCATAATATAATACTTATAATGTACCCAACATTACCTTAATTTATTATTAAATGCTTGCAGCTTGAGCAAAATAAATCCAAGTTAAAATGAACAGTTTTGTATCACACCTTAATAATTATTTAAAACATTTATATTGGAGAAACTGTTAAATTACGTAGTGCTACTAAAAGCTCACGCGATATGCGCGTGCATCGCGCGTGGAATTACCGTGGGCACTAAAATAAAAGTCTATAAACCTATAGATATTTCTTTGCTAATTTCCAAGGACAGATAACACGAACCAAAATGTCAGTGCTTGTCTGTGTAATCAGTAGCGGACTAAGGTTGGGGGGCGGTCCGCTTCCGACACCGGCCCTAGGGGGCCTCCAAATCTCGAGGATAGGTTCCAATCCAAATCAAGGCAAGATATGTTCAGTCAATGAGAGGCAGATCGAGGCCACATATTCTAGAAGCATCAATATTAAATGAAATCCCATACAATGTCAAGCATGTATATACTGTCATACTGTCATACTGTCATACTGTCGGTTCGCGGCAGTACCAACAGTGTCCTAAATATGATAGCAAATAGGGTAGACTGTCCCTATATAAATAACATAGTCTTAGGAAAATAATTGTAATTTAAAATAATATGGATATTTGTAATCTGACATAAAGTGATAAATAAATAAGCCTACTCATGTTATCCCTAAACGCCGCCATTGTTATTTATAACATATTATGTCATCAATCGTTCATCGTTGGTTTCTCAATTTTCTATGAAGATCCTTATAATTTAGTAACAGTATTTGAGGTGAATAAAATTTTATATACTTTATAGGGTACGAAAAGAACGAAGTCAAGTCCCATACACATTGCTGTTGGTATATATTTTTTATGTCTAAACATAAAAAATACTGGGTGTAAGGGTACTCTACTGGATAGCGACGAAAACACATGATGAAAAACCCGCCATAGTGTCTCGTTCAGGCGATCCGTTTCAGCCAGTGTATAGGTATATCCTGTTACTTCAGGCCGGCGTAATTCTGCCAACCGTCGAGGGACGCAATTTGGGGAACAATTACATTGTTCTTAACACCAGGTCCAGTGCAGTCATTTTGTCTAGCCAAGACAAAAAAGCGACGCGGGGGCCCAATTAGATTTGCCGCCCGACGGGCTTAGTCCGTCACTGTGTGTAATAGTGCAGTTATACGACGCGTGTTAGCGCAAGCAGACTGACAAGTCAGCAATATTACTATACACAACGCCACACACCGTTTTCATTTTTTTGTAGTGTTATTTGTATATTCCTGCCGCCAAACTGCAGTGTTAGCAATACACTTTCGGTTTGAAGGACAATGAAGCCAGTGGACAGCGACTTATTGGACATTATGAGACTCTCATATCTGGGGGTGCAGAACGGTAGTCCAAGAAGTGTCTCCTAATTCAAAGTACGAGGCATGTCTTTTAAGTTTTGTTGTTTGAAGAAAAAAACACAAGTAGAACCATATAGTACTTTTTATTGTTTTACAAAGTATTCACCACGTGACGTGACTAAACTATAGCATTAATCCTAATACTTTCAACTGTTTTGAGATTCAAAATTTAAACACATTCGAATATAGAACAGTTCCAAATTCAAAATTGCCGGGAAATATGGAAACGACAGAATTTAAAGGCATGCCTCGTATTGTGTGGTGTTGCTTCTGGTTATGGGCAGCTGTGAGGCTTACCGACCATCAGGCGAGCGACCTGTCGTTTTGGAATTCGGCTAATAGAAAATAAAAAAACTGGAGAAGCCGTAAGCATCGCATCATGTAAACACGAGCAGATTGCGCCTCGTCCGCTGCTCAGGATTCGCGTTATCACGTGTCACTCAACTGCAACAGTAACCTTATAAAATAAAACTAAAACAGTACCTATCCTGTTTATATGCGTATTGAACGCCTCAGTTTGATAATACATTGAGCAAGCAATGTGCTAATTATATTATGGTAGTTAATAAATGTTTTACTTATGAACAATATGTTATATGGTAAAATTACGTAAATGTATAGGTATTAGGTAGGTAGGTATTACCTACAATTAGCCTGTTAAATTATTAGGCATTATGAGACTTATAACTAACATATCTCGGGGAGACGAGCGCAATCGAGTGCTATGTAGTGCTTTTGTAATTCAGTTCTTTTTTTTAGTATAGGCCGGCAAACGAGCAAGTGGGTCACCTGATGGTAAGTGATCTCCACCGCCCATGTACGCCCACAATACTAAATAAAATCATGGGCGCGTTGCCGACCTTAAAGGAAAGGGATAAGTAAGGAATTGGGAAGGGGAGGGGAATTTGGGTATGATGATATCTCACTCACCGTACGAAACGCAGCAGAAAGCCGCTACTTTACGCCGGTTTTCTGTGAGTCAGTGGTAACGACCCGGACGAGCCGACCCATTCATGCTGTAGACAAAATTGTCTACAGCGTGGCTCTACCACTCAGTTCTTTGTGGTATAAAAGTGTTTGTTTATAATTTTTAATGTGTAATTGTAGTCGTTGAGCTTACAATCAGGCGAGCGACCTGCTCGTTTCGTCATTCAAGCTAATTAAAAGAAGCAAGTACGGGAGTCTACCAGGTTCCAAACTCTCGGTGCGTTCAAATGTCTTACATGTGAACACACTTTACGAAGGATAGTGGTGGAGCCGCCTAGTGTTCCTCTAGGTTGACTTATCGGCGTGGGCATGGTCTGGGTGGAATTGTTTATCCAACCTGCTTGGCGCGAGCTAGGCGTATCACCTCCATGGCCGCCGGCCTCGTTTGCGTGCTCCGTTGATTTGATACGGGCAGGCAAACGTCACATCTTTTTTGAAATCTTTTTTTTTTGTCACCCCTTGTCATTACTCTAAAAATTACCTTTCATCTCTTATACTTTTCGTCCGGTTTTCTTCGCTCTCGCGAGTTACCATTCTCTTTAAACACAACTCTCTCACATATACTTTTCTTTCACTACACGTACACATTATGCACCGACACCAGTCGTCATAGTTTTGTTTCGTCGCCACCATCGACTTCGTTACGCTTCACCCGGCGCACGGCCCGTGGAAGATCAGCGGAGCGCCGTCAGCGAGCTGCCTGACGATCACGGAGTGGTGTGCCCGGCTCTGGACTGCAGGTTGGTGGTACATTTTTTCACGCAGACCAATACCTTCGTTGTGCTCGCCTAGAGGGAACGTATAGGTGGTTTTGCTCGACCGAGCCCCTTGGCTCGTTTCGTGGTTGGGCTATTTACACGCCCAACCAGATAGTAATAATATAGTAACATTTATATAAAAACTTTTATTTGTATATTCACTACAATATTTTTTATTACATGATTAATTTAACTTAACAGCCATCGTGGCGCAATGGGCGCGTAGCCGGCTATGCAACGAGAGGCCACGGGTTCGATCGCCGCACAAATGTTTGTGTGAATCACAAATATTCGGGCGTCGTTCCGAGACCGAAAGGCTGCCATAGCTCCCGGTACCCACCACACAAGACTCGTATTTTAATGACGGGTCAGGAATATATTTGTGGCTCTATTAACCTAAATTGAATGAGCTAAATTATGAAAATAAGTAATTGTAATAATTCGGTCTCAATGGTATCACTTTTGGTCGTTTAATATTACTATTATGGTATAAATTTTTCAGCAATCGGAATCCAGAATAGAACTGCCCACAACATTTGCATTTAAATTTGCTCTTACATTTAAAGTATGCGCTTCGGCAATTTTCGTATATTTCTATAATACGAAGTGTGTGAATAACACAAACCTGTTATAAAATTATGTATTTATTTTTCTCATGACCGGATGACTGGGCATTCATTGTATATTCATAAAAACTAAGACTGCCGAAGCGCATTATATAAATTTTAATACAATATTATAGGTTATGAAAGACTACCCACAGTAAATATAAGGTTTATGTAACCTTTTTTATTATACAATATGTAACAAAAACCCTCTCGGACATTTTAACTGTGATATCAGAATCGATATTCAAACGCAATGAAACAACTCAACTTATTCAACTGTCTATCTTCACGACCCAAAAAGGGCCAACAGGGTTTTTGTTACATACTGTATAATAATTACAAACATAGGCACTCACGCCTGAAACCCCGACGGAGTAAACAGAGGTGTAACCAGTACACCCACATTTCGCCAAACTTATTTCCGTTCCATAATGTTCCATTCCGGGTAACTCAAGCGATTTTTAAAATCGACAACTCAAACAAATATTGTGATTGCCCGACCTAGGATTTGATCCCAGGCTGCCACTAGATGAATGAGGCAATAAATAAAAAAATAAATAGGTTATCATCATTGGTCGTTTTCATTAAAATACAATATTCATATTACTACTTAGATTTTATATGATCCCACTTATTCTATTCTACTCTAGGTTTTTTTAACCATAGACATATGGGGGTACTTTGTGACGACTAACTTAAGGGAACTTTATTGGAACTAAACCCCTGCGTACCCACTCCATCGTCAGACCCTGATGACCATCCGTACGCCAACTATAATCGAAACCTAAACACTATGGGCCTTACTTATAAACGTTGTTCATGCACTAATTTGTCTTACTAGCAACTTTATAAATGATTCTTTTGAATAAATTCAGTACTTTAGACGTGATTTAGACAGACAGACAATAATTCCAAAAAAAAATATTTATGTTTCATATCGTTATTATAACAACCCGATCAAAATTTGGAAAAAAATGTATGACAGATAAAGTGCCTCTTCATTTTTATTATAGTATAAATGTTGATAGATAAAGACAAGAGTGTTTAACTTATTAGTGCCTAGATCTTTATAAGTAAGGCCCTAAATATCCGCTATTAATTATCAAAGAGTTTGAAGCTCACACATCATTCACATCACATCATTAGTCACATCATTAGGTCGATATACCCTAGCCAAGAATACTCATGATAAATTACATTTCAAACAAAAAAGCCTATTTAAAATCGATCCATTTTTTAAAGGGCTACGATGCCACAGTCAGAAAAAGAGTCAAACTTATAACTTACGAAAACAATTTGGAATTAGCCCGCTGTGAAATAATAACCCACGCGCTCGCGCGCTGGGAAAATATTATCGATATAATTCAACGATATATCGACATTTATTCTCGATATATTTTACTTCCATGTAGGGTTTTTTTTTGTTCCATTGTGTGAAGCTGATATATCGATATTTTTCTCGATATATCGAAATAAATAAAATACTTTCTAAAAATATCGATGATACGTTTTTGAACTTCAGAATTAACTCGTTCCCCGTACTAATAAAAATGTTTGTGAAGTCTACCTCTCCTATTGTTCGACATTATTATTATTTAAACTGCACTCATGGAATTCATTTTAGTAGGTAATCACTTACACACACCGACACAGTCGTGTCGGAATAAATATGTGTTCTGATCTTCAGTAGTTACACTAAAACAAATAAGTCGTCGTAACGCAATTACACCCCATTGCTTCACATTACAAAATCTATTTTAAACTTGAGGCTCACGCCACGTTACGTTTTATTTTAGACTTCGTAGAAATACATTTTTAAAATGTTTGTCATCGGTAAATCGATAAAATAAATAGTTGCGACATCTTCGAACTTTTAATACGTTGTTGTAATGCGCTAGTCTAAAATGCTATACTTTTTGGTAATGGCACCGTACGATGGCCTTTGCGACCAGTGCACGCTCATAAAGTGACAACTAAGTAGGTATGAAAAAAACATTATAGTGCTTCATTGTTGTAGGAACCGCTGGAATTGTAATACATGGAAACTATAGTGTAAAAGTGTTTTTAATGAGGATTACACCATCTATCAGTTAAAATAAAAATAATTGTAGCAAGAAATGATTCATGACATCTATAGATTTTATTTTGATGGGGCTGAAAACAAGTGATACAACCTTTAAAAAGCGTAATAACTTTAACCGACGGATGGTGCAACCATCATACTAAGATGTCCCATGTGCCATCGTACAGTGCCGCTACAGTAGTAGTGTGAGCACACGTTAGGCTACTTTGGTCTAGACCCGCATCCGCCGTTCGATCTTGTCCCTCTGCGAGACGAGTCCGTAGGTGTCGAGATGTGAGTACAGTGCGGTCAGATACTCTTTAGGATGATGGATGTAGTGCTGAACGTGCGGAGACTTGTCCCAACACTTCCACGTGCACTGTGGACAATAACGTAATATACATATTTTTTTATAGCTGAGGTAAACAAACGGACAAGTTGTTCGTGAAATGAACACTTGATGAAAAAAGTGATACATATGTTAGAGTGGTTGGTGGATATTGTTCGTTTGTTTAACATGCATATAATACTGTGCAAATAAAACGCAATTCGACCGTGTGTTTGACGTGAAGCTGTCAGAGTGACAATCAGTGAAAGTTAGTCGTTTTCCGCGCTTCGCTAAGTCCGCATCATCAGAACATCCTCGTTGGATCCCCAGGCCTGGGGAAGAAGATAACCTTCCAGAAGGCAGCCACGTGAGTCTTCAGTTTATTAATATCACGGTCACAACAACCTAATTTTGGAACCAGTAACAAACAAGTGTTAAACCTTTTTACCGACCAAATAATACAGTCCACTTATTTAAAAATTAGACGATTGTGGGGTTTTTAACAACCAGTGATAAATATGTGTTTTTAATTTACAGCGTGAATCATCAATCAGGATAGTTTCACCGTCTCACAGAAAACCAACAAGGCAGTTTGCTGTTGAGTTCCGTACGGTGAGCGAGATTTGCAGAGGCTCGAATCAAAAACCACAATGTCCGGAGAATCGTGCTGACCTTTAAAGTAAGGAATAGGAATTGGGGAGAGGGGAATATAGAATAACGTAATAGGTGAAACATAAGGCACAGTGTCGTGTGGAACAGCTGTGAATACATTCAGTGTGAGGTACCTTGATGTCCATCTTCTGCCAGGAGTCGTGCACGCTGCGGTTGGATCGCTCGGCTCCCACGGGGTCGCTGCGGGAGAGTAGGAACAGTGCGGGCGCGCGGCACAGTGTCGTGTGGAACAGCTGTGATGAGCGGATGTAGTGCGACGTCGCTGCTTCGTGGAATGTCTTCATGTGATATCTGAAGACCGTCATCATTATTTAAGTGTCCTAAGTCTACCATCTTTTATCCACCTGCCTTTATTCTACTGCAATGTGGGGTTGCAGAAAGGATAAGAGTTAGTTTTTACGACCGGCAGGCCTGACGTCAAACCTCTCTGGGTGTCATAATTCTACCATGTTACTTTCTGCCTGGCGTTAACCCAAGTGTATCAAATCAAATATAATTTAATACGTGTTAACTGTTAAGTATTTTGTGGTAATCGCCTCACTGGTCTAGTGGCAGCATACTTAGGCTAAGAAACCGTGAGGTCCTTGGGTAAAATCACGATTTCAGTACAATATAAACATTTTTATGTGATAGTAATAACATATTAGATATTAATTTCTAAGCTACGTCCTGTTAGTCCTGTTTGTAACCTACCTTGACCTATAAAACAACTTAGTGATTAACACATTAACAATCGTTCGATTAATCGGAAATGCCATTTTTATTATAAGCAGTAGGTATTATGGTGATTTATTGTTATTACGTATGATATTTACAATTTATGCCATAGCACTTATCATTATAAGTATCATTGTAAGTACATTCTAATCCCAACACAAAAAATATTATAACATATCTACAAAATGGGGCCAAAGTCCAGTTAATCGTGTTGCGAGAAAAGAAGTGGATAAAAGATGCCAAAGTCCATCAGAGTTGTATGTCATTTGGATTAAGATTTTCGATGAGCCCTTTGCCAGATAAATTTTATGAGACCTAACATCTTGTTCTTTTTTAATTATATTTTATTGCAAAGGTCGGCAAACGAGCAAGTGGGTCACCTGATGGTAAGTGATCTCCACCGCCCATGTACGCCTACAATACTAAAAGAGTCATGGGCGCGTTGCCGACCTTAATGAAAAGGGATAATTAAGGAATTTGGAAGGGGAGGGAATTTGTTCCTCCGGATATCTCACTGACCGTACGAAACGCAACAGCATGCTGCTACTTTACGTCAGTTTTCTGTGAGACAGTTGTAACGACCCGGACGAGCCGACCCATTTATTCTATAGACAAAACTGTCTACAGTGTGGCTCTACCACTCAAAGTTATGTCTCGGAGTGACGAGCGCAGTCCAATGTCATGTAGTGCTGTGTAATTCAAAGTTCTGCGTGTTGTTGCTTCTGTTTATGGGCAGGCGTGGCGCTTACCATCAGACGAGCGACCTGCACGTTACGTCACTCAAGCTAATAAAAAAAAATGTAGAGACCCTCGACATGTTCCGCATATTTTTAACCGATTTCAAAAATAAGTAGGTTCTCAATTCATCTGTATGTATGTTTCTTTTATTTATGTTAACGTATAACTGCAACAAATATGCGCCGATTTGGACAATTCCTTAATATAAATTTGATTATGATCGTTATTGGAGTATGAGGGAAAATGAGAAATACAGCACACGCGTCGCTATTCGGTTTTTGACGACAATTTCTGAGAGTTTAACATCTGTAGCTGTATGTTGATTTATGACATTACCAGCTTTTGATCGCGGTTTCCCCTGCGTGGGTATTTTCTGGTTATAAAGTAGTATTCCATTCTCCCCTTTTTTCTGTTTTTTTCTGAAAACGTAGTTAATTGGTAGAGCTACGTTGTAGATGGGTTTTGTCTACATCATGAATGGGCCGGCTTGACCGGGTTATTACCACAGTCTCACAGTAAACCGACGTAAAGTAGCGACTTGCTGTTGCATTTCGTATGGCGAGTGAGATATTCGAAGGCCCAAATCTCCATCTTCCCAATCCTTTATCCTCTCAGGTGACCAACTTTTGATTTTTTTATTAGCTTGAATTATGAGACGAGCAGTTCGTTCGCCTGATGGTAAATGCCACGCCTGCTCATAAACAACAGCAACGCCACACAGTAACCTGCTCGTTTGCCGGCCTTTACTATAAAAAAAAAGTTTTGACGAGGAAAATATTCTTTTCCCAACAAAATTCCCACCTTTTGGGATGAAATATCAACAATCCTTTTTTTCATTATAGGAATAGATGTCATAATTTCAGCTTTTTTGGTACAGTGATTTGGTCTGAGCGAATCAGTCAGTCAGGATATTAATTTCATATTATGTATGTATATATTTTTGCACAACACATAACATGAGATCACGCCTTTCTGAACGGGTAAGCAGAGGTGCAACTAGTGTTGCACCCACGTTTCGCAGAGCTTATTTCCGTCCCATGATGTATGTAGGGGGTGAGCCTATCGCTATACCGGACAATACATATTATAGGATTTGTCGAATCGAAAAACTAACACAAGTTTCTTTTGCCTGGGCTGAAAATTGAACCCAGAACTCACACCGATGTGTACATGCCACTAGATCAGTGAGGCGAACAACAATAATAATTAATCAAATAAATAACTGAATGACATATTTATTGTCAGATAATGCCTATTTAGCATTTGCTTGAACATTAGATAGTTATCTTATCTAATCTATACACGCTTCCCACAATTTGTTACGCTTAAAGTCTAATATAATGTCTGGTTGATGTTCAGATAAACACCCATATAATAAACATGATTAGATCTATTTTGTCGAGGCTATATTTCGTAAAAATTATGATTTTTATTTCAATAGTTATGCGTTAGGCGGGGTGTATAGACTAGACCAGCCGCAAACCGAGAGGATTGGACACGGTTAGAGGAGGCCTTTGCCTTATTTATTTAAAATATGTTATTTTCATCTGAAAAGTGATGAACAGCTGACTGATGTGACGTTTTGGCGAAGCCGAGCGCGCACGCAGAGCGGCGTATGATGAACGTAGACGCCGCAACTTGCTATCTCGCTCTGGCTCCGAGTCATTGCTCTGGCAGAGGTGGTTTGAGTGGTAGAGCCACGCTGTAGACAGTTTTGTTTACAGCATGAATGGTCCACCAGTGAATGGTCACCACTGTCTCACAACAAACAGGCGTAAAGTAGCAGGTTGCTGCTGCGTTTCGTATGGTGAGTGAGTTATCTGGAGGCCCAAATCCCCCCCTACGGATCCCTTAATTATCCCTTTCCTTTAAGGTCGGCAACGCGTCCATGATCCTTTTAGTATTGTGGGCGTACATGGGCGTTGGAGATCCCTTACCATCAGGTGACCAACTTGCTTGTTTGCCGGCCTATGATATAAAAAAGAGGTTTACAAATAATAAAATAATTAAAGTATAAAAAATAAATATAATTATTTTTTTTGTCTCATTTTCTAATGCGAGTTGTTTCATTACGTTTGAATATCGATTCTGATATCACAGTTAAAATGCCCAACAGGGTTTTTTGTTACATATTGTATACTCACTCCATATAAGCTCTAAGTGTTTTCTGCATGATTTGGTTCTTGGGGAACACAGCTGGCGGTACACCGATGGAGATCTCGCTGATGTCCGCCGCCGAGTCCCACACCTGCGCCACCACGCGGTCCATCACCGGCTGATATCTGAAAACAATACAATATCGATTACATACAAAATAGAGACGTTAAAAACATAGGTATATCGATATTTTTACTTGGTTATATCGATATTTTTTGGGGATGTTTACTGCGATATGTCGGTGTATTGATTGTTTTACCAAGTATCGAAATCATATCAAAAATATTTTTTTTTAAATAGGATGTTATACAACCTCCAAAATTTCAATCCGCTATTTCGACATATATTTTTTAATACCGAAATCGACCCTTTAAAAATATCTATACAATATATTATATCAATACTTTTTTGCACCCCCTTTTTATGCCTTATCTATAATAATCTAGTTTATTATACGTAGAATGTATATTCCAATTAGAAAATAGACCTCACGTAACAACTTTTCCGTAGACAATTTGTGCTGTCGGTAAGCTTGCCGGTACTCCAACGCTTTGAAAACCACCGACGATTGCTCTGCCTTATGGGTATGTGGAGCGCAGATAAATAACATCATTCGTTCGTTCTATCGTTGAATCATAGAGTTTCTTCAGGGTCAATCTGATTGCGTTCTGGCGCGTCAGCTAGAATTAAGTGTACGTTTCCAAAGCAGTATAGTGTCACTCACC
This sequence comes from Mimas tiliae, assembly GCA_905332985.1. Classification (NCBI taxonomy): domain Eukaryota; kingdom Metazoa; phylum Arthropoda; class Insecta; order Lepidoptera; family Sphingidae; genus Mimas; species Mimas tiliae. The sequence continues at coordinate 7,544,518 of HG995259.1, forward strand.
GTTCCTTGTCCTTCATAACGTGAACGAACACCTCGCCCCACATGTACCCGCCAACCGAGAACCCGTGCACCACCAGCGGCTGGTCAGTCTCGTTGGACGCCATGAAGTTTACAAGATCTGCTGCCACCAACTGCACATACACACGATAACATGAAGATATTATTCCGAGCTCAGTTACAGATCGCAGACCGCAGCAATAGTGTCGCCGAACCGCATCGGCGCTTCTGGATTCTATGTGATTCGACAGGTTACACTGTTGTCACATTCCGAAAATACAATTCAGTAGTGTCGCTACGGCTGAGCGGCACTGTCTCTGCTGTCTGTTGTCTGCCGCCGAGCTCGAACTCATGTCTTAAGACATTGATTCCTACGACTGGTCTAGGATTGCTTGGGTTCTCAGTTAAGGGTTCTGCTGTCTGAGTTGTCTCGCCTGCTCTCTATGCTAATAGATGAATTACAGTGAATGAAGATTTCAAAAGTGAGATCGACGCTTGCATTTGCAAATCATTTAAGTAGTAATGTTTAAAATTGGACAAAGGATAACATCTGGCAGTACGCCTAGACCATGACAATTATAATTACTTTAAGTTAGAGGTCAATCTCAATGGTTGTTCCCGACTTAGTCATTACGGCCTCTACGCTTCCTGTCATACTTTAGTCTCTTGAAAATAATAACTGGTACACCGTTCGTGACTAGCTTTATAGCAGTTTAACTATAAAGCTAGTCTTATTAGTGTACCTGCGATCCCTTGATCGGCCACATGAGCTGCCAGGGTGTGCAGGACACAGACAACACGTCGAACCCTTGTTCCAGGTACAGCGTGGCGTACTTCATCACGTGCTTCTGACGCGCCAGCAGCCAATTGATCATGACACATAGTGGCCTATCTCTTGGGTTGTTTAACCTGGTGGACAATGCATAGTGAGATATTATTATAGATTGGCAATAGACGCGCTCTCATGGTCGTATCCAGAAAATGGCCAGGGTTACTTCACCCTAGAATCCCGTAAACCACCTTCCATGTGTGGTTTTATTTGTCTCTATTTATGACAACCGGGAGCAATAATTTAAACGTCACGTCATAAAAAACTTATTCCTACTCCCTTCGACTCGCCTCTTATTATATGATGATAATATATGAATGGAAGGTATGTGTACACGTTGCACCCCATGCCCATGTCGCCATAGATGTGGTACGTTATGTCAAGATATTGCACATACAATATGCGTAGAGCACACACAATACATTTAGTATCGGCGATCGACGATTTAGCAACTGCATCAGTGCTGTATCGCGTTTTGGCAAATTTCAGCGTTCGATCTTGGTGTCGCGCGTTTTAGCGACTCCATCGAATTTGGCTGGCGGCGAGATAAAGTGAGGAGGCGAGCGGGACTAGATGTAGTAGCACGTGCCCGCGCTGTCTGTTCACTTGCACATAGATCTTTCGTTACAACACTGAGCCGTGTTCCACAAAAGCCAAAGTTTCACTAAATTCTTGCGACAGGCATCCGAATGTATGCGAGATGTAGCGTTCAGTCGCTGCATTGCGCTTCCAAAAAGCGACTTTATCGCCGCGACTGACGTATAAATATGCGCGGATTGGAACGTTCGAACTCGGCATCTAGTTTCCGAAAAGTAACTAAATGGTCGATCGCCGATGCCAAAAGTATTGTGTTTGCTGTGGCCCAAAAATAACTTGGCCGGGCTGAATTTAATCACTTCACCCGCCCTTAACACCTCCCATCACCCTTTAGTCTCTGAAAACAATATTTAAACGCACAACTCCCAAATCCCTATTTCAACTTATTAACTTTTGTATGCGTCAAATTCAACCCTTACAATTTACGACACGTTTCAATGCCGTCATTTTATATCAAATTATATTTTATGAAGTTCAACGCATTATTACGTCACGCTCAAGCGGGCGTGACGACTTTATTCGTCATTAGGTGGATTTAATCGCTCGATATGCAGTGATATGCGGTTTCATAAAAAATATAATGAAATGCATTCAGAACGAAAAACAATAGTCATTAGCAATTTAGAATCATTTAATTTAATTTAGTGACTACTAACTGAGTTCTACGATGTCTACTGATCTTGTGACATCGAAACAATTTGTTAAAATATAGCTTTGTCTTTGACTAAGGGGGACTTGATGACATGTTCATCTGAGTGTTGGGGATCACAGACCGAAGATAAAAATAGACATCGTGAGTACTTCAATCTGAGCAATTTATTGTTGAGAAACACCCTTAGAAAAGCATGTTATATTTTTACAATAATTTACCTCATTAAAAATCATTTTTTGCGAGTATGATTGGAGTCATCCTGTGTATGATAAATGCAGACTAAATCAGATTACGCGTGCGCAAGATGTCATACTTCATATCTCGGTACGCAAAGAATATATACTTGCGATATTTATTATAATATATCGTTGGTCTGTGGAGGTAGACTCTATCCATTCCCTAGATAACATCTTTTATTATGGTAATATGATCAATAGTCATCAACTTTATATTAGTTTCGTAACAAAAAATGTATTTGTTAACATAGGTAATGTCTTAGTCAAATAAAACATCTTATAACATTCTGAAACTGCATAAAGTATGAATTCGCAATCAATGAGGCCAATGAAGATGCTATTAAAATTGATACATCAAGCACTGTATGACGGCTTTTAATCGATTCATTATCGACCGCACTATCTATATAACTTCAAATAAAGAAAAGATACTATCTTTGTCATAGACGATACTACTAATGGCAATAACAACGCAAAACACATTGAAGAACTAGACAAAAAGCAAATAAATACAATACCTTAGTACTTACTTCATGGTGACGGGGTCGGCTTTGAGCTTCACTTTGTCGTTGCTTATGTACTGCATGTTCTTAGTGATGTCTTGCGTGTGAGCGTTGCGGTCGATGGTCACAATGGGTATAGGAGCGCATGATAGCAGTGGACGGAATGGAGACTAGACAAAAAAAATATGAAATTAGCACTTCAGTAAACTATAAACTATCAGCAGGGCTGTGTTACTTCGCTTATAGGATTGAAATCATGTAATGCACTCTTCGTTGACGGGGACACCTTAGTGCCAAAATAAATAGCATTTTATTGCGTCGACACGAGACGAGTTTTTTTTATAGTCTTTACAGGTTAACTGTACTTGTGTGACTAGTAATATTATTTTTATAATATTCTGTGCTATCCGTCTAGACCTATTGGATGTACAAAGCCAAAACTAAAACCGAGTCCTGGTTTTGGCTCTTAGATCGGATAACACTTGGACCGACTTTTACTAAAGAAGTGCAGAAGTCGTGTATCTGCTGATCCCACGTGGGATAAGAGCAGGATGATGTTTGAACGAAAGATAACTAAAGAAACTAAGAATTAATTTATAGGAATCTTCATCCCGGCCGGTAAACACACAGTGGATCTTAGCGAGGAAATTATTATAATGATGAAACTAAAAGGCCAATGAAGCGACATGAAAGCGGCTTGTACACACTCGCTTTCTGATAGTTTCCAGCTGGCTTGGCCTACTGTCCGGGTTAGATTTGGTACCCTAGCTAGTCGACCATAATGTATAAAAATACAATGCTACTCTATATCTATATTATGTGACAGCCTCCGTGGCGCAATGGGCGAGTAGCCGGCTGCGAAGTGTAAGGCCGTGGGTTCGATTACCACACCGAGGCAAATGTTTGTCTAATCTACAAATATTTGTTTCGGGTCTAGTTGTTGTGGGACCGCAAGCCCCTCGTAGTTCCCGATACCCACGATACAGGTTAACCTAGTGTGGGGGTGGGTATGTGTGTGACTGTGTGTATTTATTTACTTAATGATTGATACCACCGACTCAAATTATAGCGAAACCACTCACTCCCTCACAGATTAATCATGAAACCTCAAAAGCTACTAAAGCCAGGATTATAAAATTTAGTCAGATGATAGTTTGTGTAATGCAAGGGCCCGAAAAGAAAAGATTTTTGGAAATTTACTTTACTGTCATTTTTACAAAATGTCCATAAACCGCAATGGAATTGTTGTAATAACTTCAACTTTATACTGAGGATTACTAATGTGGGTGACGATGCATAACCCCCAAGGAAGTGAATTTACAAGAAATCGAAACCCCTTCATTATGTATCGCGGTTATAACTAGTACCTAGGTAGTTGGTTCCATCCTAATAGTTGGATACAAAAAAATCTAGTCGACCTTGGGCGAGTGCAATAACCCCGATTGATGATAAGTTTTCTGGTCAGTATTGCCTTCTTTTTAATCTCCGACAAAAAAAGAGAGACGTTTTATGCTTGTTACCTTTGTCTATGTGTGTGTGAATAGGTTTAAACGAGATGGTTCTTAGTTATGTTTCAAGAAAAGATTTTCATAAAAAAAGTATGTAAAAAGTGATCTTCAGTCATTAAAAATATACACTTTTTTTTCTAAATGACGTTGAGGGTTATTAACGATTAGGATATTATGGAAGTAGTTAAAACATTGAGGACAGCCATGATATTTTTTTTTATCCCAAATAGACTTTTACGCAAGCGTAGCCGAGAACTACAGCCTGATATTATGTTGATAATGTTAGTGAAACTATCATCAAAATGGATTCATTCGTTTTAGAGTAAATCACGGACATAAATATGTATGGAATAATGTGTGGTTTCTTAAGTTGTTTAAAAATTGCTGCACCGCAGTTTGAAGTATCATATACTCATAAATATTTCTAATAGTTACGAAGGTCATGAAGTATAATAATATTTATTCTAAATACAATATTGTGAATTGTGGTCAGTACAAGGAATGAGGAAAATATTAAAGACGCATACTTCCTTGCTTCTTGGGAAAACAGTTTACGTATGAAAACATCACAGTTCGTGTCTACTTCAGGAAAATTTCAATGAATGTATTACTGCCTCGGTGGCGCAGTTGTAATGCGTACGCGGTATAACTGCTTTGCTGAGGTCTCGGGTTCGATCCCCGAGTCGGGTAAATTAATAGGCTCTCCCCCTATCACATCATGAGACATAAATAAACTCGGAAAAGTGTGGGCGTACTAGTTACACCTCTGCCTACACCTTCGAGGAGAACAGGCGACGTGAGTGCGTATGTATGTTTGAAAGCAAATACAAATTTGAATGCACCTTTGAATGCACCATGTTAACAAAAAGTGTACCTTTCGCGAATCAATCTAGACGTTCACGAACCCCCGTAAAAATAAATATTGTTATGAGGCCTCATAGTGCTCGCGAACGCATAGTGACAATTTCTGTACCTGTGATTTAGTCTTTGTCCGCTTTTGTTTAGTGCCAAAAAGAAACCAATCACATGTACAGAAATCTACACTTAGAATTTTTTTACATCAATATTCGTCCTGAATAGGGGCGTTAGACATGCTGCGAATATGTCAATTTGTGTTACGATGAAATCTCGGAAGTTTTCCGCCTGATGCTTAGATTATATACCTATCAAAGGCCTGATCCACATAAACGTCACGAATAACTTGAAATTACAACAATAACTGCATAGGAACATAACATAACTTATGAAAAAAGCCGAACAAGTGCGTGTTGGACCATGCACAGTGAAGCGTTCCGTAGTCAATAGAATCAGAATCAGAATTGTTTATTTGCCTAGAATGTAGGTACAATAATAGGGTGTTAACATAACATTTAGTTCCGTTACATTCTGCCAGATGGCGTGCAAAATTAATGTTTTTTTTCATGAGCTTACAAAAACATGTATTAATATTCAACACACTAGGTTAAACATTAAAATACTAATAGCATTATAATATGTTTTGGTTATATAACAATTATTTAAAGAAGATTATATATTATACTCTTAAAACTTATTAACTACATTATGACATTTAATAATTAATACTATAACATCATTAAAGACTATCATCATTCAAAAAATCTTTTATAGAGTAATAACACTTTTCTAATAATAATCCCGTCAGCCTGTTTTAAAATATTCGTGCGGGTTGATTCTTTAAATTATCTGGTATTTTATTATATATCATTGGGCCCATAGGTAAAATGCTTTTCCTTAACAATGCCGTCTTATAACCTGTGTATAATAGAGTTCTATACTGAGATCTTATGTATTCTGGGCGAGATCGCATGTCGGCTATTGACGTAAATAATTTTAAGTTTGTATTGACAAATATTGCTATCTCTAATATGTATAAAGATGGAAAGGTAAGTAATTTATTTGACTTGAATATAGGAGCGCAGGAATCTATGGCTTTGAGACCAAACATAGATCTTATACAGCGTTTTTGGGCTTTGAAAATCCTTTCTCTTTCGTTACAATTGCCCCAGAATATTATTACTCCATATCTTAGTACTGAAGCGACTATACCATGGTAAGCTACCAGAAGGGTGTGTTTGTCAACCTTTTTCGCAAGATTATATAATACATAGGAAGATCTGCTAAGTTTGGTACAGACTTCATCAGCCTGAGATTTCCATGTCAGCTTATCATCAATCATAATTCCTAGAAACCTAGATATATTTGTTCTGTCAACTTTTTGCCCATTGTAAAGGATATTAAAGTTTTCAATACTTAATCGCTGGTGAAAATGCATTACTTCTGTTTTTTGCAAATTTATGACTAAATTATTTGTATCGAGCCAGTTTATGATGGTTTTCAAAGTATTATTAATATCTCGTTCGTAAAATTCTTTGTTAGTACATTTTATTATAGCCGTGCTATCATCGGCAAATAATATCATTGGATGGTGAGTTTGACACGGCAAGTCATTTATATACAAGAGGAACAATAGTGGCCCTAGAACACTCCCTTGCGGTACACCGTATTTAATTTCTCTATGTTCGGATAGATATTTGTATTCGCATCTAGTTTTTAAACTTATTCTTGTAATTTCTGTATACTGTTTACATTCACTAAGATATGATTTTATTAGGTTTAAAATGTTTCCTCTAATACCGTAGATATTAAGTTTTTTCAATAGTATGTCATGTCTCACGTAATCAAAAGCTTTTGTCATATCAGTGAGGATTGCACATATTGGTATTTTACTGTCTATACTTATCATAATATTTTTTAATAGATCATATAAAGCCATATTAATATTCTTGTTTTTTCTAAAACCTTTTTGCTCTTCACATAGAATATCATTAATAGTTAAAAACTTGTAAATAGATTCATATATATATTTTTCAATTATCTTAGAAAATATTGGAATTAGGGCTACTGGTCTGTAGTTAGACATATCTTCTTTGTTATTTTTTTTATGCAATGGTTTTATAATTTCCGTTTTTAGCTTATCCGGGAAGATGCCAGAACTTATGCTTGTGTTAATAATATGACTTAATGGTTCAGCTATGATACTCGCAACAAATTTAACAACTTTTGTTGTGATACCATCGTAGCCATAGCTTTTTTATTTTTAATATGAACGTTCGTAGTTTTAAACAAGTACGTATATGTACCTGAAATAAGGCAATCGCAAAAATTTGTTGTATTTCTCAGTGACACTATGATTCTGGCGTCCGCTTTCTCGTACCATTGATTTGACGGTATTTGATATTATATGGGGCGATCCGCCGACTGACCCCCAGAAGGCGCAACAGGAACTAAGTTTCGACATTGCCTTATCCGTTAATTAGCAAAGTGTATCACGTGGAGATGAGGTTGGCTTTGGGCCTAATTTTTCAGACACACAACCTAACTTCAGGCGGGTTGTGTTATTTCGCGCGTATTGTACCCACTGTAGCTTTAACGTAATCGTATGCAAAAAGATCGCAAAATGAGTCAAGTTCAATGCCGCTTCGCTTCGATATGAGTCAATGGTTGTGTCCAATGTTCTTGTTGATACTTTATTGCGACGATATCACGGTGTCGCGTGGTAACGTGAAGTACAAAGTCCATAATCAGTAATCATTGTCCTAGGTTATCTTGGTGTATATTTTGTCGTAAGATTAAAATGCAAAACATAAAGGGAAATATGACCAGTATGAATATTATTAAGCGTTTGTTCCTTGTAGAAATTGTATATGACCGAATGAACTCATTATTATTAACTAGCTTATTTACATCTTCACCTTATTTAGTCATTTGATATACTTTTTGTTTGACTTCACTGTTTGGTATTATTTTGTTAGACCTTTTAACAGACTAGTTAAGCCGGAAATAAAACATCAAAACCCGAATCTCGTTTCATTTGCTGTGCTGATTACCGTTGAGGAGGTTACCATCATCCCTTGTACTCCGTCATCAGATCTAAACCAAAATGCAATTAGTATATTTAACTTCGGCTACGAGAATACTTTTTTTATAGAAAGAAATATGATCGGAAAAATCGGGAATCTTACGAGGCCTCCTAAACGGACGAAGCAATGGTGAAGCTTGGTTCCCGTTGCGGGTTGTGGGGGTCAGACGGCGGGTCGCCCCATATCATACAAAATACTGTCAAATCTATGGTACGAGAAGGCGGACCCTGGCATTAAGCTGGGATAGCGCCAGGCAGAAAGAAAGATAGAAAGCAAAATCGATACTGTCCGTTTACAAATTGACTTACACGAGGTACCATTATAATAACATTAAATTTTCACCGCTATAACAACTGATGGAAGTAAACGGTTGACCCACTTTTATAAATCACGTTACATTTAATGTATCAATAATTTGTACCGCATAATTTCATACATCGTTTGTTCACGCGCATAAAGAAATGTTAAGGCGTGTTCACATCTATAACAATCTAGAGATCATTTATGTTTCGAAGATTAACGCCCGGTTTCTGATAGGCTGATCAAATCAACATTCAACTAAAAGAACTTTGAGTTAAAGGAATATGAACGCAGCCACAATATTATCTATGGTACATCACTAGAATATATTTATTGTCTATGTCTGTGTCTCTCGTGTACTTCGAATATAACGGTTTGGTAAAACGTTCGCTCGCTATTTAATTTATTACTCCTAATCAGTATCTTTTTCCATTATTCCATTAGGTTATGGGCCCAGACGCCTAATTAGTTCAGTTGTAGGCAAAGAGATTAGTTGTAGGGAAAAGTTTAAATTCACAACCGCGTGTACAAGTGAGGTTAGGTTGCCGGCTTCAACTTAATTTTTTCACTCCGGTATTTTTCGCGAATAGGTACTTTTCAGCAAAGAATTGAAGCATCCGTAAAAATGACTTCAAGTGGGCACATGGTTCACATTGAAAAATTACAAGGCCGTGAAAACTATGCCACATGGAGCTTTGCTGTCCGAACGTATCTCGAACACGAGGAGTTGTGGAAATGCGTCGAAATAGGCGATGAAACTTATACCAAAAGCGAGGACACGAAAGCCAGATCGAAGATTGTGCTTCTTGTGGATTCTATTAATTACATTCACATACAGGAAGCCAAAACCGCTAAGGAAGTATGGTCTAATCTCCGGAAGGCTTTTGATGATTCAGGTCTGACAAGGAAGGTAGGTTTATTGAGAGAATTAATAACCACAGATCTAGAAGGGTGTGGAAATGTGGAAACCTACGTAAATAAGGTAATAACTTGTGCACACAAGCTGCGTAATATAGGATTCATAGTTGATGATGAGTGGCTGGGTACACTTCTTCTCGCAGGACTACCGGAATCATATAGGCCAATGATAATGGCAATGGAAAGCTCAGGTGTAACTATAAGTACCGATCTTGTAAAGACAAAAATTCTGCAGGATGTTAAAAATGTAAGCGACTCTGCAGCCTTTTATTCAAATCATCACAAAGGGAATGTGAAGTATAATAAGCCTTTAGGAAAAGGGCCCCGTTGTTTTAAGTGCAATAAATATGGGCACATTTCAAAAAACTGCCACTCAAGTCAGTACCCGAGGCAAAATAAAACTAACATTAATGATACTAATAAAAATAAAATCTCTTCTAGTTTTGTAGCTGCCTTTGCTGCATCCCCAGATATGAACAGAGGATGCTGGTACCTGGACTCTGGAGCTGCAATGCACATGACAAACAACAGAGATTGGATTTATGATTATGGCCCTGCTCCGGTAACTACCATCAAAGTAGCTGACAACAGAACACTATCTGTAAAGGGTTGTGGTAATGTGAATTTGAAAAGCTATGATGGTGAAAACAAGCAATTAATTGGCGTCATACAGGTAAAAAATGTATTGTATGTTCCTGAGTTGGCTGCAAATTTATTATCAATACATCAAATAACTCAAAATAACTGTGAAGTTAAATTTGATAAAAACTGTTGTAAGATATATCATGATACAAAACTGGTCATGACTGGATATGCACAAAATAATTTATATGTAATATATAATGATACATATGCATTGTTAACTTCAGCTCACTTATGGCATCAAAGGTTGGGCCACCTTAATTATCAGAATCTTCAGAAACTAACTGAGTCAGCTGATGGTGTTGACATGGAAGTAATTAAACAAGACAAAAATTTTATATGTAGTACATGTCTACAGGGTAAACAAACAAGACAACCATTCAAGAATACAGGCATAAGGGCTTCCAGCTTACTTGAAGTGATACACTCTGATGTATGTGGTCCTATGGAAGAAAAGTCCCTCGGTGGTGCCAGATACTATGTAACATTTATTGATGATTATTCAAGAAAGGTATTTGTTTACTTTATGTACTCAAAGTCACAAGTACTTGAAAAATTCAAGGAATATAAGAACTTAGTTGAAAATCAGCTGAACACCAAGATAAAAGCTTTAAGATCTGATAACGGTAAGGAATATGTTAATGAACAATTTGTTAAATTTTGTAAAGAGTCTGGTATCAAACGACAGCTCACTGTGCCATATTCTCCAGAACAAAATGGCATGAGCGAGAGGATGAACAGAACTCTAGTTGAACGTGCCAAATGCCTACTTATTGATGCCAAGTTGCCAAAGAAATTCTGGGCTGAAGCTGTTTCCACAGCAGCTTATGTGATCAACCGTTCACCTATAAAATCTATCAATTATAAAACTCCAGAGGAAATGTGGACAAGTCAGAAGCCTAATATAAAAAATTTAAGAATATTTGGTTGCCGTACAATGGCATATATACCTAAACAAAAGCGATTAAAATGGGATAGCAAGTCGAGAGAATTAATATTTGTTGGGTATTCTCCAGAGTCCAAAGGTTATAGACTATATGATAGAAATGAAGGTAAAATCATTATTAGTAGAGATGTGGTGTTTTTGGAAGAAAGTATAGAGAAGAATTTCACTTTAATGCCAATGAGCTGCACACAAGAAGAGAGGAATGAGACTATTGATGATAGTACTAGTTCATATGAAAGCACTATGAAGGAATCTGATAGCTCACATGTCACCGATGATGAAGATTATGTTCCTGAAAGAGCTATCTCTCCGAGCCCCAAGCCACTTATCACCAGAAGTTTGAGACCGAGAAAAGTGAAGAATACACCTACCTACTTATGTCAAAATATATCAGACCTCAATATGTTACCACAAGACCCTCAGACTTTAAAGCAAGCCTTAGAGTGTGATAACAGACTGGAATGGCAAAGTGCAATGGACAGTGAATACAATTCATTAGTGAAGAATAATACTTGGACTCTCAGTGAACTCCCACCAGGCAAGAGTACTATACCTTGTAAATGGGTATTTAAGACTAAGTTAGATGCAGATGGCAACATTATCAAATATAAAGCCAGGCTTGTTATAAAAGGCTATGAACAAAGATTTGGTATAGGTTATACAGATGTTTATGCACCTGTAGTATGCTTAACCTCCATCAGATACTTACTAGGAATAGCTGCTAAACATGATCTTAAAATAGAGCAGCTAGATGCAGTGTGTGCCTTTTTACAGGGTGACATTGATGTTGAGTTATACATGTCACAACCTCCACACTATGAAAATGGATCAGAGCAAGTGTGTAAGTTGAATAAGTCTATTTATGGGTTGAAACAAGCTAGCAGAACTTGGAACCATAAGCTAGATAGTTACTTGTATGAAATTGGGTTTAAAAAGTCGAATTTAGACCCATGTATATATTACATTCATAGTAATGACAATAGCATCTTGTTTCTGACTGTATATGTAGATGATATTTTATTAATATATAATAATGAAGAAATAGCAAGCAAAACTAAGAACAAAATAATAGAAAAATTCGAAATGAAGGAATTAGGAAAAGCTACATATTACATTGGTCAGCGTATAACATACAGCAATGAAGGTATTTATATAGATCAGATCAAGATACATTAAAACGTTTTGGAATGGAAAACTGTAACCCAGTGGGAACACCCATGGAGTCAAACATAGAATTTTCAGATACTTCTGAGAAGATAGAAACTAAACTATACCAGGAAGTGATCGGTTGTCTATTATATATATCACAGGGGACACGTCCCGATATCTGTTATGCAGTTAATAAGTTAAGCCAATACAACAAGAACCCCACAAGAGATCACTACAATGCTGCAAAGCGGATACTCCGATATCTACAGGGTACCATCGACTTAAGACTACTATTTATGAGTAATGTTGATGAAGAAATAATTGGATACTGTGATTCGGATTGGGCCTCTTGCAAAGAAAATAGAAAATCTTGCACAGGATATACATTCATTTTTCAGGGTGGCGCAATATCTTGGAATTCAAAGAGGCAACAAACAATTGCACTATCAACCACTGAAGCTGAGTATATGGCGCTCTCTGCTGCCGCACAAGAGGCGTTATGGTTGAGGCAGCTACATAATGAGTTGTGGCCTTCAACTATGGTTACAGCTATTACTTTGTTTTGTGATAATCAAAGTGCAATTAAACTTACAGGTAGCTATGCTTATCATGCTCGGAGTAAGCACATTGATGTACGTCATCATTATTTACGGGACAAGGTGGCATCTGGTGACATCATCATCAAATTCATCAGCACCAACTTAATGTTAGCGGACTGCCTCACTAAAGCTTTACCCAAGCTAAAGTTTTATATGTTTCTGGAAAGCATGGGCTTGCGTTCAAGAGAGGATAAAGGAATATGAACGCAGCCACAATATTATCTATGGTACATCACTAGAATATATTTATTGTCTATGTCTGTGTCTCTCGTGTACTTCGAATATAACGGTTTGGTAAAACGTTCGCTCGCTATTTAATTTATTACTCCTAATCAGTATCTTTTTCCATTATTCCATTAGTTGACATCGCTGTCAAATCAATTCGAGTTGCTGAAACGTTATTTAGTGAAAATTATAATATTTGATCTCTCTTTAGTACCGTTTGACATACGATTTTTCATATTAATTTGAAAGTTATGTTAGCTAACATGTGTGTCAAATCTAAGGTGTTGATCACGCTTCTAGCAACTCTATTTCGACTTGACATGAGATTTGACATTTGATTAGTTAATTTAACATTGATCAGCCTTTCAGAAACCGGGCGTAAGACATCAAAATCATACTAATGAGTTGCTCATTTTCCCTCTCATATCGTCATCCCTCCTTAGTCCGCTACTGCCTTAGAGGCTTAAGAATTATTTAGATTCCGTTAAATGTAATCCGAGAGGCATGCGTCAAAAGAATACGCAAATTGAAGTTTAAGCACATGGAGAGGACGTTGGACTAGTCACTAGGGCATAATCCAATTTTTATCCCAGAAACAGACATTAACGCGGGTGGAGCCGCGGGCATAAGCTAGTTAAACATAGGTATAATTTCTACAGTGAGTTAATGTATAAGTATATGTAACTCGTTTTAATCAATAAAACAAATATTTGCAAGCCGAAGGCCGCGCTGATCACCGCCCAAACAAAAAAGGTTAAATCAAGAGAAAAAATGCTATAGAAAAACACATAGTGACGTTCGCATCGCGTGACTATCTCCAGACTATGCTAGTTGTAATATAACAAGCAATTTGTTAGTCGGTATGTACGATACAATCATGACCTTGTATTTCAAAGTGGCTCCATATTGTCTTGATTGCTACTAATGTTAATATTGTTGTATAATGCAAATGGCAACTAGTTATGGTGGCAAGCTATTCTAAACGAAATTCACAGGTTATCAATAAAGAATATGAAAAGCACTTCAATAATAAGTACTAACGTCCAACCTATGAATTTTAGCCATTTAAGCTAAGAAACCTAACTTACTTTATTGCTGTCGATTTAAAATTTACACTTTAAGAACTGATGAGCAGAGCAAAGACAATTTAAATCGCATTTTATATAGAGAAGATCAGGCTCAATGGCGTGCATTCGTGCGTTAGATGCCTATATCCAACTTTGGACACTAGTTGTTAAGTGGCCATCCCACCCAAGCCAAAAATAGTGACAATATTACCTAGAGCAGTGATTCCTAAAGTGGGTTCCGTGGAAAAGCCACTAGGGTTCCGTGAATTAATTACATTTGTCACTAACTTGCGTCGAAATGTGATGGGATTCATACACGGATTAAATGTTTATGATATGTTTACTCATTTCATGTAAGGTAATGATCATTTAATCTAGGGTTCCATAAAATGATAATTTTCGCTCGCATAGAGCGAAGATTTAAATGGACCATTTCGATTCTCGTCTCGGTCTAAACCTAAACCTCGAAGCTAGCTGCTATAGTAAGGTAGAGGCAACACTAATAATATCCATGGAGCATTTCACATAAAACTGACAGAGAAAATAAGTTCAAGTTTTCGATGTCAGTTATATTAGAGTATGTTACTCCTGCACTTATCCTCGACGCAGATATTTTTACAGTCGAAACCCTGGTTCACAAAATATTGATCTTTGAAAATTTGAGTAACCGTGATACCCTTGGCTTTCATGGATGAAAGAGAGTTCGCACCAGACAATGAGATAGCGATACAAAGTTGAATTGCATAGTTATTAGAAGTATTGTCTCCACTTTTACTCTGCCTTCGTGGTTTAAACTTGATATACGTTTTATCCACTCCATAATAGTAAGAGCAAAACGTGTGCCAATGTTGGCTATGTTACGTAACATCACGCTATATGACGAACGCATAATATTAATAGATCGACCTGCTGACCGACTAGACTGGTCGACGTCGAGTCGCGTCGGCCAGCCAAATTTGTATGCGACAAAATAACTGGCCTTCACCTTTAATTTTTAGTACACTAACATACCTAAATATGTAACTATAAACTTTCGATTTATCATTCCTAGAGTTAAGCAGTGTAGATGTTGGACGTATTCCAACAAGTGTAAGTACTATCTAGAGATAGCACTATGTCAAGGTAAAGCGAGATTACGTGTTTAATGGCCGATACAATTCGTCGAGGAGTTTGCGGATTCGATACCAGCCTCCCAAGGCATGCACTTCCGAATTCCGAGCTGCGTGCAAATTAATTGTAAATTATTATTTGTCGTTTCAATGACGAAACAAAACCTCTTCAGAAAACCAGCACATTTGAGAGCTCTCCAAAAGACCTCTGTTCCGATCGCCTGATAGATCTAGTAGCAACGTATTTGATTGAGAGACCGGGAATTCCTGAGTTCAAATGTTAGGTCAGGCAATAACAATTTGTGTTTCGAGTTTTTGATTCGAAAAATCACGCACGTGGTGCCTGGGTTTGGAATTTGTGCATGGTCTCGCCACGTAGTTATCACGTGTACCACGTGTATCCACGTACCTATCACATCATTGGACGAAAATAAGCTAGGCGGACAATGGGTGCATCTCTGCCTAAGTGCCTCCAATAATACTGGTGTGAGAGCTATGTTATGTTTCCATTGCCCGTCTGCTCGATATTGATATGGCCACTAACGTCAATTCTGAGATTGTGACCCCCTAGCCCGTGCAATGTTCGCCAAACTAAATCGGATCTACCAATATCCCAATAAACTAGTGTTATCTATATTTTATGGTATTCTTGAGACGCGCATAGCCTCGCAACCTTTGGCATGCGAGCACGCGAGACCCATATGATTAGCTATCCCTGTACATCAGCAACACCACGGCACGACACGGCGCAGCGTGTGCGGCGCACGCGCGTCTCACGTGGTGGATGATGTTGCACGCACGATTTTTACATACGCATTAGGCGACAGTTATCAATGTAATCCCAGCCTTATTTAGATATCTATATGCATTGATATGGCGTGCAAGCGCATGCATAGATAATGTGGATATACACTTAAATTGTTATGATATAAACATTTAATTAATATAAAACATAAACTCATGCCTGCAATCACAAAAGGGTAGGCAGAAACTAAAGCACCTACGGTGCGAGTTTATTTTCTTCCCATGATGTGATAAGGGGCGCGCCTATCGCCATTTCGGGCACTTTCCAACTCGGGCAACTCAAGTATGATTTGGTCGAATCGAAAAATTAATACACAAATTACGATTAGGTACGTAATATTTTTATAGAGAACTCAACTAGGTACCTTTATTTAAAAAATCTATTCGGTTCATATTTTGCTTAAAAAATTCTTCTATACATATGTACGATGCATTTATTATGTTACCATAAGTTAATTCGTTTCACCACACTCGAAGTTCAAAAATAGTATTTTTTTGGATAGATATGAAGTGCGACCTGTGAGGCAATTCTCGCGCAATTCGAATTCGAGAAAAATCTCGGATTCGAACTTTTTTCGAATGAAATTCACGTTGAGCTATTCTGGGAATCTCGGGCTCGAAATATCTCGTAGGTTGCTGATAGACTTACTTCGAATGGTAGAGAGCGTTCGAAACGTAAATGTCGAATACAAATGAGAATGTCAACTGTCAAAATATTTAATTTAATTTATTTATAAATTACAATTTTCTTTTTACATTCGCTTTACGATCATACTATGTCTGAAAATGGATAAACAAAGTAAATATTACAAACAACTCGCCCCCTATTACAAAATGGGACGGAAAGAATCTCGGCGAAATGTGGGTGTACTGGTTGCAACCAGTAGGTACATTAGGTAGTATTTATGTGGGTGTCCACATTAATACATGTACAGAGGTGTACTTCTGCCTACCCCTTCGGGGAATACAGGCGTGAGTGCATAAGTATAGGTATTACAAACAATAAACATGCTAAAGGAAGCTAGCTTGTTTGCGTGTTTGATATTGTTGATGATTGCAATTGCTTGTGACTAAGCTTGTGGTACGAGTGTGTCGGGAAAAGTGAATATGGCAATTTAACAAATAATGAAAGATGTATTTATTATAAGCCTATTTATTTCCGAAGTGGTGGTAGTTTGTCAAAATATATTAACTTTATGTTCTATGTTTTATTTCCTGTTTTACCCAAGTTTTACCTACGTATTTACTTGCTTAGAGAAGTTAAAATGTCGCAGTAAATTAGATGGTTACAAATGACTGATGGATTTTATAGCAGTGAAAGTATTTAATATACTCTAAATCCTGACTCTACTTTTATATATTATGTAACTCTATATATTTTTCTAACAACTGCAACAAATTAGAATAATATCTAATTAATTGGAATAATACTTAAATAAACAGATTTTTTATAGCATAGGCAGGCAAACAAGCTAGTGGGTCACCTGATATTAAGTGATTTTCACCGCCCATGTACACCCATAATACCTAGGAATGGGATAATTGAGGGATTGGTAAGGTGAGTGGGATTTTGGGCTTCATAGTACCTAATTTGGTCTGTATTTTATTTACTTTACGCCAACCCAGGCCAGTCAGGGCATTTAATCTTTCTGAAATTTATCCATCTTTTTCATCGTCACGCTTGGGTGAAAATTTTACACTTCGCAGATGTAGATCCGCTTCCACCATTTGGAAGAAAATGCTTCTGCTGGGTACTTGGGTAGTTTTTTTTGGATTGTATTCATTTTGAGAGCAAAATAGACACAGCGAGAATAACATGAAATCTAAACTTAGATAGACTAGGTTTCCCGCTTAAACTTTGATTTCCATATTACGTTCCATTACTGCAAATCTTGGGAATTGGCAATTTTAAAAAATTATTTTAAAATCTTCTCATAATGATTATCTCATTATTTATATTATAATAATAAAAAAACACGTATACTACACTTGTTGTAATACGTTATACATCTAAATATATTTATCAGTATATTGTTCATGGTAAACTATCGCATACGATTAAAAATCGCATTACTTACATTGAACGGAACGCGTCGCGCACTGTTTATGTTTTTAATGGCAACATTTTTCTCCTTCGAATAGAGATTTTTACGCATTTTATTTCGATTGTAGCTGAGAATACAAGATTCGAGAAAATTACTTTGACATTCGAAATTTTACAGTAGAGAATCGCTGATTCGATTCCGAGATTATTTCGAGGGAAGTGAGAATTGCCTCACTGGCCATAATCTAAGGTGGTAGTTTCAAATGAGATTTAATTTCAACCAATAGTTGTGAATCTGTACATTTTGTTCTTCATAATCATAAACTACATATACCATGATCATAGAGTATACTGAATCACGAGTACATCAAAAATAATGTTCTTAAGATTTCACACTGTTTTTATCTGTCTACTGGTAACAATTCGTCAGTGATTGTAACGCGTATTACTCGTTGGTTTGTTGAACTTATTTAGCTACCTAAAGAAAATAATAGAATCTGAATTAGATGAGATATAAAAATACTTTATTTCGATTTCAATGTGGAAGTACATACTTTTTTTAGCATAAGCCGGCAAACAAGCAAGTGGGTCACTTATGGTAAGTGATCTCCACCACCCATGTACGTCCACAATACCAGAAGAATCATGGACGCGTTGACCTTAAAGGAAAGGCATAATTAAGGGATTGGGCCTTCGAATATCACACTGACCGTACTACACAGTGTACTACTATTTACTACTTTACGTCGGTCTTCTGTAAAACAGTAAAATTACGCTTGCACAATCCTTACTTCTTCCCGTGCTTGACTATGCGGACGTCTGCTATCGTGACCTTACCCAAGTTCAACTTGATAAACTTGAGCGTCTTCAAAATTTCTGCATACGATTCATATTTGGCTCTAAGCTCAAGTGGCTCCCTATTCGTCTTCGTCCGAATACTCATATTCTATCCCTACTCTATAATATTCTATATAATCCTGCGTCTCCCCAGTATCTGAAGGAAAGTTTCAATTTCCTTCACAGCGGTCTACCGCGATCGCATGTTTTAAGATCGTCAGAGAATCTGGCTCTGAAGACTCCGGCACACAGCAGTGTTTTCTTTGATGGTTCCTTTGCCGTTCAAGCTGTCCGTCTGTGGAACGCTTTGCCGGTGTCTATTCGACAAGCTCCATCACTAAGTAGCTTCAGACCATGGCATTAAGGCGGGATATCGCCGGGTAGACATATCTAGGCCTGTCTATCGACAGATTATCTTACTGGCAGTACAATTTTGACACATTTTGTATAAAATATCAGTCAAAACACTAATGATAATAAGCCAATCCGTCGATAGATGGAATGTAGGGACAGGCTATTAGATGTAGACAGTTTATCGCATGACAGGCGATAATATAACAGCAAAACTCTTGTTTACGAGGTCGCGTTTATAGTTAGAAAAAAAAGAATCGTGTGACGCGCCCCGTAATTGACAGTTTTCTGATATATTATTGCTTAATATGTCGTACGAGAGACTCTCCATCAAAATGAGGTTTAGGGTTCAATATTTAAATCCTTTCTGTAAGTAAATAAATGTACGTAAAAAAGTACGTTTAAATGTATGTACGTAGGTAATTGTGCCTACGACTAAAGTTACGTGTCGCGGCAATGTTCATTTTTACGGTTATAGGTACGTATATGCAAACGATGACCAGACTTCCGCGCCTCGTAAATCATTCTAGGAACTCTGAATATATGATCTAATGTTATAACTACTTTATATTGGATCATAACGTAGGTATCATATGATAACAATCCAGTATGACAAGTCGGGGGACAAAAAACAGCGGTGTGATAAGTTTGACCCCTGTGAGTGCAAGCGTGCGTGCGTGCGTGCGTGCGTGCGTGCGTGCTATCGAGATTCTATGCTTGATGAAAAATATAGCCATTTCAAATCACAGATATTTTTTGATTGACGTCGAAGATTTTTATTTGTTGTAATCTGGTGTTTGTCAATATTTATAAAATGAATTAATAGTAGTTTAATAATTTAATGGCTTAAACCATCCAACATTACAATATTATGTTTGAGTCAAAATATTTCTAGCATGTGCTCCTCCCATCATACTATATCATGTTTTATAAATTCTGTTGGACATTTTTCACAATGTACGATTAATATTTGTTTGCCAGATGATGCATTAAACAGCCAATTTACAAAGTACTAGTGAGTACATAGCGATGATTTTGTATTTTAATGTTTTATATTTTATCTGGTAAATAAGTTTTACTTGGACATTGTGGAATAGGTCATAAAATATATACTTAAATTAAAAGTATAACACAAGTGACTTACATATTTACTGGTTTTCATTCCAACTTTCCCATGATTCACACCCAAAGACACTGCAGTTCTGAACACTCCCATTTTGATGTTTAACTTTACCTGAAGACAATTTTTATAGGCTTAATCAACATGGAAACACACACACACAAATAAATTTTTTTATCACAATGTTTTATTCTCAGTATGGACAAATAATTGATTCATAAAACATTAAACAAATAGATATGGCATTGTATTCTGCAAGTTGTTACATACATATTTATTTAGGCATAGCCAAGCATATCTCATTCAGAGTGATGTGTTTTTTTATTATTCCTGTAACTTAAATAAAAGGTTCCATCCGTAAGTGAATAACTGAAATTGGGTATGGATGATTAATTAATGCAATGATTTGTTGATTCTCTCACTAAAAATTGTAAATCTTTATCCTAATCAATCTGATCCATTTTAAGTTGCTCTTTCAATCATTGATGAACAATCTAGAATAGCATCCATTCAAAGTTCATTAAATTGGCAGAATGTTTTTGCTTTTCAGATTTAACTATTAAATAACCCCCTGCCTATTCTGCTGTAACAGACACTTGTTTAATCACTAGAGAGATAATTGTGCACAAGGATCAATGGACTAAATGCATTATTATTTATTACACATTCAAATAAAAAAGAACTTGGAACCATTTCAAGTAGGATAAATTTGTTGATGCATGCATTATAAAAAATAATATATGTATATATATATTAGGCCTGTATTATCCTCTCCAACTGCTAGATTGGACCTCCTCTACTAATGAAGGAATTTGGCCTTAGTCTCTGCACAGTTAAAGTTAATTAACATTAAATGAATAAAATGTATATACCCTGGGAATTTCAAGTCAAACCTGCAACATTAGTATGGGAAGTACCTTTCATTGCCCACTAGCCCATCAATGTCTTTGTATATTCAATATATTTTATTTTTGATGGTGTGTGGGATATTTATGTATGTAAATAGACACAGTACATAATATTTTCACAAAGTAAATAAGTCATTAACAGCACTTCCAAAGAAATTAGTAATTTTCTTACAATAAACTTCACCAACTGTACAACAATCTCTTCAATCACTATGTAAGTATTATTAAAACAAGGAATTCTTTTTCAGTAACAATGAATGAATTGAATGTTACTGAGTTCTAAACAAATCAGAAATTAAGTAATAATTTGTGAACACTGAATATTATTATACACGTAGGTCGGGGCAACCAGCGTTCTTCCTTCTTCCCGTCTTATTTATTACTAAAAATTGGCCTGTAAAATGTAGTTCATTAGTTCGATATCTACTATTGAATACGATTTATTTATCTGCCTACCGATATAGGTATAAATAAAAAAATACGTCGATGAACTTGACCTTAGTTTGGTAATTTCTTCGCCGATCTAACGTAACGGAATCGATAACTGCAATCAGCAAGTAGAAAATATGATCGCATCGACATTAAAAAACGGATCTTATTGAAATGTACTTAAATGATTGACATCAAATAAAAAATTGAGACTTTTAAACTAATATAAACAGAAGACGCTAACGCGCTAAAATATTTAGCGATGGTAGTTTTAAATTAGATAAGTTCTAATGACATATGAACGTATGAGAAGTGTTATTACCTCACAAAAAGAGTGACTTTTGACGAATGTGACCTTAAGAGAGAATAATGAGAGTTGCGGTTGGTAAATAAATAATACAAGTAATACCGAAAAACTATAACACACACAAAACTGACAACATTATACTAACGATACTAACTAAAACTAGTACACGGAGCACGGACCTAAATGACCTTTTACTGTCAGTGGCCAGTGCTGCCAGATGACCATCTGTCATTCTCTTCGGTTTTTACGTAAATTCTCCCCAAAAATCTGTTAAAAAAACACCAAAAGTAAATTTTATTCAAAACTATGTACGCTTTCTGTGTGTGTGTGTGTGTACACGCGCGCGCGAGCGTTCGTGCGTGCGAACGTACAAGCGTGCGTGCTTGTGTGTATGTCTATGGCATTATAACGCCACACGAATGAATGTGAATGATTTGAAATTGAATATGGTTTTTGGGTAGAGTGGTAGAGCCACGCCATACGACAGTTTTATCTACATCTGAAATGGCTCGACCGGGGCGTTACCACTCTCTCACGGAAAACCAATGTTTATTCAGTTATCCCTTGCTTTTAAGGTCGCAAACGCGCCAATGTTGCCCATGATACCCGTGATGCCTGTGACATACTAGGTGGTAGGTCCAACGTGTACAAGAGGCCGGCTAGTTTCGCCTCTTTGTCTATTTCTGCCGCCAAGCAGCAATGTTTAAGCACTGCTGTGTTCCCGTTGAAGGACATTGAAGCCAGTGAAATTAATGGGTATTATAATAGTTAATATGTTATGAAAAATTAAAAAAATCTTTATTTAAATAAAGAAAGGTACAAAAACATTTGCCAGGGGTTCTCAAATTAGGCCGAGTGTGTGTCTAGAGAAACCAATTATAAGAATGAAAAAAATTGTTAGCATGAGTGAAGTCAATGAGCATGTGTGCGTTTATGCTTGAGAGTGTGTTTATTATTGTGTGTGTGTGTGTTTATGTTTGTGTTTGTGTGTGTGTGTGTGTGTGTCTGGGGGGGTAATGTGAGAGTGTGTACGAGAGCGAGGGGTGTGTGAAAGTGTGGGTTTCTGTGAGTGTGGGGTTGTGTGTGAGAGTGTGGGTTTGTGTGTGAGATTATGTCACTGGGTACGAGCGCAGTCCATTGCCAGGCAGTGCTTTGTATTTCAAAATTCGGTGCTTACTACCAGACGAGCGGTCTGCTCATTTCGTCACTCAAGCCAGTACACCCACATTTCACGGAGCGTATCTCCATCCCATGATGTGATAGGGGTGAGCCTTTTTCAAACTCCGGGCTGATACTGAGCAATTCGTAATAGAAAAACCCAATATCACTCTTACTCTCAAAACTCAGATTCAGATGTTTTCGATAACAGTGTGTATGCACTATTGTATTGCGGTTTGAAGGGCATTGAAGCCAGTGAAATTACTGGGCATTATGAGACTTAACACCTTATGTCTCAGGGTGACGAGTAGTCCAGTGTCATGCAGTACTTTGTTATTTAAAGTTCTGTGAGGCGATGCTTCTGTTTATGAACAGGCGTGACGCTTACAATCAGGCGAGCGACCTGCTCGTCTCGTATAAATAATAAAAATAAAAAAGCCTGTTTAAGAAACGTCAAATCACTTGAAAATTTTACATAGGTAAATAAGTTTACTGGTCAATCTCGGTTATGGATTGTCGTGGAAGTCGGCTTAAGTAATAAAAACGAAAGGAAATTCCCTGAAATCTCAATGGTTTTATCCACACAAAATCCCCCCCTTAACTATAAAAGGCCTTAAATTTGGGAGATTCCACTTAATCTGGCATCATCATCATCATCTGAATGTACGTGATGACGTGATGACTCTGACTGACAACTAAACAGTGTTGCTAGTATGAATTCTGTGAAAAGTACGATAAGCTTACCAATAATTATTCCATACCTTTTTTCAATATCTTAATCCGTAGAGTCCATTTTACCCCAAAATAATCCTTGGGCTATCGTCAAAAACAACTTTATTTTTTATGTAATGACGAATGACAATACATGCGTGGTTGAATTATTCTTTTCTTTCATGGAATAAATACTACAGTACAGTATACTGGTTTTAGGCAACTGCATTGAAATAGATGAAAACATAATAACAAGAAATAGCCATCTATTTTGTTTTACTTTGTACCGGGCCGCGGAAGATGTAAATAAATTCATGCATTAATAAAATACGTTTGGGTTAAGTAATGCGGCTGAAATCAGGCATTTAGAGTTTCCAGGTGAAATATGGAATTATTAGAGAAATCAGGTCTGAAAATCAGTAGACCAAAACAGTTTAACATGAAGCATGGGTAAAGATAGATACAACACACTTCTAATTCTAATTTACAAACTTTTTATAGCTCAGAGTTCAGAGTCGTTGAGTCGAATTCACCAAAGATAGAGAGATCGGTCCACAACGTGGCAATATAAACGAGATTTCAGTAGTAAGTACCAGCCGCCCCTTTCTTAGCACCCATCATAAAGAATCTTGTTAACATCAGTGAATTTTTGTCACGTTTGGCCACCCCTAATATTTGGTCGCTCTAGGCCTGGGTCTACTGGGCCTTAGGGCAAATCCGCCACTGGATGGCATTGTGCAAATAAAAACCTATGTACCTATGGCAAATAAAAACTTAGTGTCCAGATACTGGCAACCAAGGTACAGAAAATCACAACTTGTTTCTATCTAAATGCCAAATGTTAAATGTCATACATACTACCCTAAACGACCCTAAATGTCCAGTGTATGGTACGATCCCTACAAAATAAAGTTGGCAACACTGATGGCATTGTCAGTGATTGTCAATATTTATCAGTCAAACGTCAATGAATGTCACATGGTAATTGTTTATTGTATTTGCAGGTTAAATTATATTTTTTATTGATGTTACGATTAGTAAATAAAGACAATTGTTAAAGAATGGATGAAAGTAATGAAAAGGAATTCACAGAGATCGGTGTAAAGCCGTGGCTTATCAAACAACTGCATATTTTGGGTAAATACTATACACCTCTAAGCTATAAACAAAATAATTCTAGAGAAGTAAATTTCATGCTATTACCTTAACATTTTGAGTTTTTGTCATCCCGTATTCGCGACGTTTTATAAGATATTTTGTATAATTAAATAATAGCTTTATGTTCGCATAATTAATTAATTTAGAAGTATTTTATAGTAAAACTTTTATTGATGGTTATTAGGAATAAAAACCCCAACTCCAATCCAAAGAGGATGCATATCGCGGATATTGGATGGATATGATTGTGTTGGAGCTGCAAAAACTGGTTCAGGAAAGACATTCGCATTTGCTCTTCCTATCCTGCAGCATTTGGCTGAAGATCCTTATGGCATCTTTGCATTAGTCCTTACTCCAACACATGAGTTGGCTTACCAGGTAATATATAGATACAATTCGTGAGCACAGATTTGTACAGTAAACACTGTACAATAAACAAATACTAATGCATACTACTAGAAGGGTTGCTTAGAAGTAAAATTGTGTCACATAATGTGAGAGTTTGACAGCATCAGCTGACAGACAGGGATGGTTCTAGTTAAGAGTAAGAAGTAGTAGTATTGAGTTATGGTGAATGGACCATAACTTAGTGTGCAATTTCTATGTACAGCACAGCTGGTCTAGTAGTATACATTGAAGTCATTGACAATAAATGAAATATGAGAATTCAATAGATGAGCATCAAATGACAAACCAATTGTGCTCTTTCACTCTGCCCCCCACTTCTGTGTCCAGGGCATGTTTAAATAGTATATAATATATTGATTACATAATTTTTTACACATATTTTGTATAAATCAACAGTACTTATTATCCCACCTACTATAATATTATAATTATGAAAATAAGTCTGTTTATAAAGTTTGGACTAAGGCCTAACCCCTCTCACTCAGTAGAGGAGGCCCGTGCCCAGCAGTGGGACGTATCTAATACAGGGCTAGTATTATTATTATTATTATTTCTTTATAAATTTTATTCTCCCATCGTGATGGGGTTAGACCCCATTTCTGCGGGCTTTTGTGCCAAGCAAGAAATGGAAGTTGAGACATAACTACCTATATCAATTAGTATGTAAGATCGATTGACAGAAATTTTCTAACAATTCTACAAGTGTTCAGAATTGTGGCTTTTTGGAGAAGAGTGTACGAGAGCTTATGCATGTCGAGAGATTGGAGACTAGTGTGCAGTGTATGAGGTATGACGCCTGTGGAAGATAGGATCACAGGAATTGTTTTTACAGTGTTTACCCTCCATTGGTTTTTGAGTTCTATTGATAGGTCCATATATTTGGCAATTTTTTCAGTATATGAAGATGCAAGATTGTTAGTATTTGGTATAGCGATGTCTATTAAATATACGGTACTATTGCTTTTATCGTAGAATAAGATGTCCGGTCTATTGTAGTGTATAGTTTTGTCAGTAATAATTGTTCGGTCCCAGTATAGTTTGTAATGTGCGGATTCTAATATGGTTGTGGGTTTATATTTATAGTACGGGCTTTTTTGTGTAATAAGGGAATATTTGAATGCTAGGTGTTGGTGAATGATGGCGGCAACTTGATCATGGCGATGCTTATAATCGGTTTGTGTGATGGATTTACAAGCACCGGTTATATGTTGTATAGTCTCCGAACTACTGTAACAACGCCGACACTGATCAGTTGGCAGATTAGGGATGCGAGTGATGTGCTTTTGGTAATTGCGGGTATTTATTACCTGATCCTGAATAGCAGACATAAAGGCCTCCGTCTCCGGGAAGAGCTCTCCACGCCGGAGCCACTCGTTCGACGCTTCCTTGTCGACGTGTGTTTGGCTGAGATCGGCTAGGTGCCTTCCGTGTAATGACTTTTGAGACCATAAGTCTACTTTCTGTTGTACTGTGGCGATATGTTGGTTTGTTTGAGGGTTTATGTCGTGTAAGTTTAGTGGAGTAAATTTCTTGTCTATATTAACTATGTATTTATGGAGCTGTGTGTGTTCAGATTTACTGTGAAAATAGTGTCGGAGTTTAGTAATTATATTATTATGTAGGTTGCGTATGTCGATCAATCCTCTACCACCTATTCTGCGTGATAATGTCAGCCGTTGCATGCATGATTTGGGGTGATGCTTTCGGTGGGAAGTCATATGTGTGTTAATCATTCTTTGTAGTTTAATCAGATCAGTTTGTGTCCAGCTTATAATACCAAAGGAGTATGTAAGAATCGGAATAGCGTAAGTATTTATGGCTTTAGTCGTGTTGCGAGAATTTAAAGTAGATCTTAAAATTTGGTTCAGTCTTAGTTTGAATTTCTTGGTCATTTCTATTTTGGCTTGTTTTTGGAGTATATATTTGGACTGATGGAAACCTAAATATTTGTATGTAGCAAGTTCGTTCATGGGTTCTATTTGTTCACCTGTTTCAAGAGTATATGTGTTAATTTGTGTTTTACCTCGATTAATAGAGTGAATTTTGCATTTATCGACTCCAAACTGCATTTGTATATCGGTAGAGAAAGATTGCATGATATCTGCTAATTTATTAAGTTCTGTGTTGTTGGTTGCAAAGATTTTAATGTCATCCATATACATTAAATGTGAGATTACGTGTTGTGTATTATTGTGTTTTAATTTGAATCCTGCGTAAGTGTTGTTTAGTAGTTCAGACAAGGGGTTGAGAGCTACACAGAACCACAACGGGCTGAGCGCGTCTCCTTGAAATATGCCTCTTTTTATTTTAATTGGATCTGTAGTTATTGATGTATTATTCTGATTAAGCCTTAGTTTCGTCGTCCATTGAGCCATAGTTGTTTTTAGGAATGCAATTATTTTTGGATGGATTTTGTAATGTACTAATACATGAATCAGCCAGCTATGAGGAACTGAATCAAATGCTTTTTTGTAATCAACATACATTGTATGAATATTTCTATTTTTCGTTTGTGCTTGCTTCATAATAACTGAATCTATAATTAGCTGTTCTTTGCAACCTTGACTATTTCGCTTACATCCTTTCTGCTGTTCCGCTAGTATATTTTGCTCATCTAAATGTTGGTAAATAACTTCACTGATACATCCCGTTATGATTTTATACATAGTTTGTAAACATGTAATAGGCCTATAATTAGCTGGATCTTTTGGATCTGAACCTTTTGATAACATGTACGTAATTCCATGGGTGATAAATGCTGGTACTGTGTGCGGTGATTGTATGAATTGAGTAATATGGTTGTGAATGAGTGGATGGGTGCACGTGAGTTTTTTTAACCAATAGTTATGTATGTTGTCAGTTCCGGGTGCTTTCCAGTTATGTGTACGATTTATTATTTTTCTTAATGTATCTAAAGACAGGTTTTCAAAGCCCATATGTTCTATATGTGTGGTATCAGGTACTTTGTTTAACCAATCAGCGTTTACATTGTGTTGTGTGGAATTTTCCCATAAATTCGCCCAAAATTGATGCAAATGTTCCGGTGAGGGAAATTGCGAAGAATCGGCTGTATTGTGTTCTTTGCTTTTACCTAAGTCCCTGTAAAATAGTTTCTCATTATTTTCAAAAGTTGAGTTTTGTTGCTTTCGCTTTGTGCAAGTAAGGTATCTTTTGAGTCTGGTTGCGGTTGCATTTAATTTCTGTTTTATTGTGTCTAAAAAATGTTGTGGTTCTGTATTTGATTCTTCGTACTGTGAGTGACTTTTATATTTGATTTTGATTTCTTCTACAGTTTTTATTATTCTTTGTGTTCTATTCCCTGATATATATTGTGATAGTCTACCTATTTCCAACCTATATTGTTTTATTCGGTCACTAATTCTTCTTTGCCAGTTTGGCATTTTCTTACCACCATTATGGATGTTTCTATCTAAATTAAACCTTGTGCCGTTGCAAACAGCAGCGGTGAATGCTGCTGCATATATAAGTGTGTGCAGAGAAATGAAATCTAAATCATCATTTAGGTGTTTTGGAAGTATTGTGGCATTAAGATAATGAACTATTTGAGAAAATTTTCGTGACGACTTCTGTTTTGGTATATAGGGTCTTTTTTCTGGATCTATGTCAGTGAATTGGTGTATTGCTCTATTAAATTCGGTTTCAATCTTGTTAAAATCTATTTTATTACCCTGTATACGAGGTAGAGTATTAGTACTTACTGTGTTAGTTTGTAAGTGTGATTGTGTAAGTATTGAATCTGTTGTAATCGTAATTACTTCAAAGGGGGGTTCTTGTGGACTTTCTGTTGTAGGAAATATTTGCTCTGTACAGGTTTGTGTCAAATTATCAATAGACGTACTATTGAGCTCCAATTCAACCCGTCGTTTTAATTGACGAATTCTACCCTGTAGTGACTTATTATTGAAAATTAATCGTCTCTGATCTGCGATCCTCTGTTCAGTAAGATGTGAAAGATGTGGATGTTTTTCTATAAATAGCTCATGCAATTTTGTGCGATAGGCAGTTTTATTCATTTCTAAATCAGTAACTTTAAAATAGCAAAGAATAATTTCGTCATTAATATCGTTCGTCCATTTCATTCTGGTATTTGTTAATGGTGTGTGCAATGAGGGTGCAGAATGAATTTGAATGTTCGGGGGTGAATAATTGTCTTCTGATCGGACAGGTGTTTGAATTTGTTGTTTTACTTCAATACGTATTTGATCAAGTATATCTTGAGATAGTAATTTCCTTCTTAATATAGCTCTTCTTTGGTCACCTATACGTTGTCGTGTTGCTTGCATTTCGGGGTAATGAATGTTAAATTGATGATGTAATGATTCTAAATAATTTTGCAGTTGAGTTGTCTCACACTTGGTAATTGTCAAATATGTGCGCCATATGAAACGGTTCATATCTTCTGACCATTTTTTTCGCGCACCGGAAGGGCCAGCAGTGGGTGTAGGATTAGTGGCGAATGCCTCCTGCACAACAGATGTTGACCTTGTTGATTTGGGTGAATAATTGGAAGATGGTGATGAATGAGGTGAACGGAATAAACTGTGAGTCGAGGATGGTGATGGAATGTTTGAAAAGAGTGATCGATGAGAAGGTGAAGTAGATGGAGATGAAGTTGATGGGTCGGCTGTAGTATATTTTTCGAGGGGAACCCGCCTGCTCAGTCCCCCGTCGCCAACGGTTCGCATACTGTGGCATCCAGCGTCGGCTCCAGATGCGCCCCGGCGACCCCCGGGTAGCGGCCGTAGACTATATCTTTTTGACTGACGTTCCATAATGTTTCTCCACTGAGTGGGTTTGGGATCGTTGGTTGGGTAGGTGTATATTGTAAATGGTAAGATGTTAAGACCATTGGTAAATCCAGTACCCGGCACCCGTAAGCCCCCCCACCACGACAAGGTGATCCCTCGGGGGGGTTATTATTATTTCTTTATAAATTTTATTCTCCCATCGTGATGGGGTTAGACCCCATTTCTGCGGGCTTTTGTGCCAAGCAAGAAATGGAAGTTGAGACATAACTACCTATATCAATTAGTATGTAAGATCGATTGACAGAAATTTTCTAACAATTCTACAAGTGTTCAGAATTGTGGCTTTTTGGAGAAGAGTGTACGAGAGCTTATGCATGTCGAGAGATTGGAGACTAGTGTGCAGTGTATGAGGTATGACGCCTGTGGAAGATAGGATCACAGGAATTGTTTTTACAGTGTTTACCCTCCATTGGTTTTTGAGTTCTATTGATAGGTCCATATATTTGGCAATTTTTTCAGTATATGAAGATGCAAGATTGTTAGTATTTGGTATAGCGATGTCTATTAAATATACGGTACTATTGCTTTTATCGTAGAATAAGATGTCCGGTCTATTGTAGTGTATAGTTTTGTCAGTAATAATTGTTCGGTCCCAGTATAGTTTGTAATGTGCGGATTCTAATATGGTTGTGGGTTTATATTTATAGTACGGGCTTTTTTGTGTAATAAGGGAATATTTGAATGCTAGGTGTTGGTGAATGATGGCGGCAACTTGATCATGGCGATGCTTATAATCGGTTTGTGTGATGGATTTACAAGCACCGGTTATATGTTGTATAGTCTCCGAACTACTGTAACAACGCCGACACTGATCAGTTGGCAGATTAGGGATGCGAGTGATGTGCTTTTGGTAATTGCGGGTATTTATTACCTGATCCTGAATAGCAGACATAAAGGCCTCCGTCTCCGGGAAGAGCTCTCCACGCCGGAGCCACTCGTTCGACGCTTCCTTGTCGACGTGTGTTTGGCTGAGATCGGCTAGGTGCCTTCCGTGTAATGACTTTTGAGACCATAAGTCTACTTTCTGTTGTACTGTGGCGATATGTTGGTTTGTTTGAGGGTTTATGTCGTGTAAGTTTAGTGGAGTAAATTTCTTGTCTATATTAACTATGTATTTATGGAGCTGTGTGTGTTCAGATTTACTGTGAAAATAGTGTCGGAGTTTAGTAATTATATTATTATGTAGGTTGCGTATGTCGATCAATCCTCTACCACCTATTCTGCGTGATAATGTCAGCCGTTGCATGCATGATTTGGGGTGATGCTTTCGGTGGGAAGTCATATGTGTGTTAATCATTCTTTGTAGTTTAATCAGATCAGTTTGTGTCCAGCTTATAATACCAAAGGAGTATGTAAGAATCGGAATAGCGTAAGTATTTATGGCTTTAGTCGTGTTGCGAGAATTTAAAGTAGATCTTAAAATTTGGTTCAGTCTTAGTTTGAATTTCTTGGTCATTTCTATTTTGGCTTGTTTTTGGAGTATATATTTGGACTGATGGAAACCTAAATATTTGTATGTAGCAAGTTCGTTCATGGGTTCTATTTGTTCACCTGTTTCAAGAGTATATGTGTTAATTTGTGTTTTACCTCGATTAATAGAGTGAATTTTGCATTTATCGACTCCAAACTGCATTTGTATATCGGTAGAGAAAGATTGCATGATATCTGCTAATTTATTAAGTTCTGTGTTGTTGGTTGCAAAGATTTTAATGTCATCCATATACATTAAATGTGAGATTACGTGTTGTGTATTATTGTGTTTTAATTTGAATCCTGCGTAAGTGTTGTTTAGTAGTTCAGACAAGGGGTTGAGAGCTACACAGAACCACAACGGGCTGAGCGCGTCTCCTTGAAATATGCCTCTTTTTATTTTAATTGGATCTGTAGTTATTGATGTATTATTCTGATTAAGCCTTAGTTTCGTCGTCCATTGAGCCATAGTTGTTTTTAGGAATGCAATTATTTTTGGATGGATTTTGTAATGTACTAATACATGAATCAGCCAGCTATGAGGAACTGAATCAAATGCTTTTTTGTAATCAACATACATTGTATGAATATTTCTATTTTTCGTTTGTGCTTGCTTCATAATAACTGAATCTATAATTAGCTGTTCTTTGCAACCTTGACTATTTCGCTTACATCCTTTCTGCTGTTCCGCTAGTATATTTTGCTCATCTAAATGTTGGTAAATAACTTCACTGATACATCCCGTTATGATTTTATACATAGTTTGTAAACATGTAATAGGCCTATAATTAGCTGGATCTTTTGGATCTGAACCTTTTGATAACATGTACGTAATTCCATGGGTGATAAATGCTGGTACTGTGTGCGGTGATTGTATGAATTGAGTAATATGGTTGTGAATGAGTGGATGGGTGCACGTGAGTTTTTTTAACCAATAGTTATGTATGTTGTCAGTTCCGGGTGCTTTCCAGTTATGTGTACGATTTATTATTTTTCTTAATGTATCTAAAGACAGGTTTTCAAAGCCCATATGTTCTATATGTGTGGTATCAGGTACTTTGTTTAACCAATCAGCGTTTACATTGTGTTGTGTGGAATTTTCCCATAAATTCGCCCAAAATTGATGCAAATGTTCCGGTGAGGGAAATTGCGAAGAATCGGCTGTATTGTGTTCTTTGCTTTTACCTAAGTCCCTGTAAAATAGTTTCTCATTATTTTCAAAAGTTGAGTTTTGTTGCTTTCGCTTTGTGCAAGTAAGGTATCTTTTGAGTCTGGTTGCGGTTGCATTTAATTTCTGTTTTATTGTGTCTAAAAAATGTTGTGGTTCTGTATTTGATTCTTCGTACTGTGAGTGACTTTTATATTTGATTTTGATTTCTTCTACAGTTTTTATTATTCTTTGTGTTCTATTCCCTGATATATATTGTGATAGTCTACCTATTTCCAACCTATATTGTTTTATTCGGTCACTAATTCTTCTTTGCCAGTTTGGCATTTTCTTACCACCATTATGGATGTTTCTATCTAAATTAAACCTTGTGCCGTTGCAAACAGCAGCGGTGAATGCTGCTGCATATATAAGTGTGTGCAGAGAAATGAAATCTAAATCATCATTTAGGTGTTTTGGAAGTATTGTGGCATTAAGATAATGAACTATTTGAGAAAATTTTCGTGACGACTTCTGTTTTGGTATATAGGGTCTTTTTTCTGGATCTATGTCAGTGAATTGGTGTATTGCTCTATTAAATTCGGTTTCAATCTTGTTAAAATCTATTTTATTACCCTGTATACGAGGTAGAGTATTAGTACTTACTGTGTTAGTTTGTAAGTGTGATTGTGTAAGTATTGAATCTGTTGTAATCGTAATTACTTCAAAGGGGGGTTCTTGTGGACTTTCTGTTGTAGGAAATATTTGCTCTGTACAGGTTTGTGTCAAATTATCAATAGACGTACTATTGAGTTCCAATTCAACCCGTCGTTTTAATTGACGAATTCTACCCTGTAGTGACTTATTATTGAAAATTAATCGTCTCTGATCTGCGATCCTCTGTTCAGTAAGATGTGAAAGATGTGGATGTTTTTCTATAAATAGCTCATGCAATTTTGTGCGATAGGCAGTTTTATTCATTTCTAAATCAGTAACTTTAAAATAGCAAAGAATAATTTCGTCATTAATATCGTTCGTCCATTTCATTCTGGTATTTGTTAATGGTGTGTGCAATGAGGGTGCAGAATGAATTTGAATGTTCGGGGGTGAATAATTGTCTTCTGATCGGACAGGTGTTTGAATTTGTTGTTTTACTTCAATACGTATTTGATCAAGTATATCTTGAGATAGTAATTTCCTTCTTAATATAGCTCTTCTTTGGTCACCTATACGTTGTCGTGTTGCTTGCATTTCGGGGTAATGAATGTTAAATTGATGATGTAATGATTCTAAATAATTTTGCAGTTGAGTTGTCTCACACTTGGTAATTGTCAAATATGTGCGCCATATGAAACGGTTCATATCTTCTGACCATTTTTTTCGCGCACCGGAAGGGCCAGCAGTGGGTGTAGGATTAGTGGCGAATGCCTCCTGCACAACAGATGTTGACCTTGTTGATTTGGGTGAATAATTGGAAGATGGTGATGAATGAGGTGAACGGAATAAACTGTGAGTCGAGGATGGTGATGGAATGTTTGAAAAGAGTGATCGATGAGAAGGTGAAGTAGATGGAGATGAAGTTGATGGGTCGGCTGTAGTATATTTTTCGAGGGGAACCCGCCTGCTCAGTCCCCCGTCGCCAACGGTTCGCATACTGTGGCATCCAGCGTCGGCTCCAGATGCGCCCCGGCGACCCCCGGGTAGCGGCCGTAGACTATATCTTTTTGACTGACGTTCCATAATGTTTCTCCACTGAGTGGGTTTGGGATCGTTGGTTGGGTAGGTGTATATTGTAAATGGTAAGATGTTAAGACCATTGGTAAATCCAGTACCCGGCACCCGTAAGCCCCCCCACCACGACAAGGTGATCCCTCGGGGGGGTTATTATTATTATTATTATAAAGTTTACATGGTGACACCCCTGAACCAATTTCAATAAATTTTGTATGAAGATGGCTTGAACTCTAGGATGGACATATACTGACTACTTTTTTATAGCATTGGACCAGGGAGAGGGTACTAAGCCATCTGGACTCACTCTCCATACAATACACAAACAACTAGTTGTTACTTCATGTTGGTTTATCCAGATCATCTCTGCTTTACCACTTTTATCCCAGAAAAATTCTTTCATGAACATATATAATTTCCTTTAGATAGCAGATCAATTCACAATACTTGGTCAGCCACTGAAATTGCGCGTGTGCATAGTAACTGGGGGTACGGACCAAATAGAGGAGTCACTCAAGTTGGCAAAGAGACCTCACATAGTTGTGGCGATGCCGGGACGGTTGGCAGACCACATCTCAGGCTGTGACACTTTCACATTGAAGAAGATTAAGTATTTGGTACTTGATGAGGCTGACAGGTGAATAAATTTTAATAAAATTTACTTTATTGACTTGATTTACATATTTTGTGATGTAGTATGAAAATATGTTTTTCTTTCAAATATATCTTGTTAAAATTGTTGCTATGTTGTAAATTATTTTTATAATGTTCCAAAAAAATATGAACATAGTTTAAATAAAATCATTTCCATTTTGATTCTTATTTTCGAATATTTCCTTATAATTTCAGACTCTTCAGTGAATCATTCCAGGAAGATCTTGAAACAATATTCAATGCACTACCAGCTAAAAGACAAAACTTGCTCTTTTCTGCCACAATTACGGAGGATATCAGAGAATCGAAAATATTACCTCTTAACAAAGATGTAAGGTCATATTTGCCTATTATGTTTTAAATTAAATACTTCAGCTAAGTATTCAAAAGATAGATCCGTAATTGGCTAACCGATTTTCTTCAAATATGGCAAAGTACCATCTTGATAATGTCAGCTTCCAAAAAAATACAGTATTAGTTTAAGAGCTATAATACCACACACACCACTCTATTACTGTTGAGGGTTAAAAAGTAAAAAAAGATATAAAAAACACATATTATCAACTATTAGCACTAATAGGTCCAAATACTGGAACACAACTCAACGACCGACCGTCTAATGACTACTTAATTTCATACAATTTTGACAGATTAATGGGTCTTAATATGGTTAACAGGATCTTAAATGCTTTAGTTGCGTTTCAGTATTTTGGTGGAAGACTGTTAAAGAAGGCCTTTGGCAGGCACCATTTAGAACCTACCAAAGTCAATATTTATATTTAGTTTGGTCACTAAGCTAAGTTAAAACATTTTTAGCATATTATCCGTATGTAATATATGGTAGGTACTAAGTTTTCTATGGGTTATTTAGAGGCTTATATGATTTAATATTTCACCTTTGTTTATATTATTTACCAGAAACTTGAAATATGGACAGAAATGGACTCTCAGCTGACTGTATCGACCTTGGACCAGCGATATGTAGTCTGCCCCGCGTATGCACGCGACGTGTATCTTGTACAGACACTGCGCAAATACAGGGAGACCAAACCCAGCTCGCATATCATTGTCTTCACTGATACTAAGAAGTAAGTTTCAAAAAGGTACAAACAATGCTTTCTATTAAATCCTATGCACTATCACCATCTATCCACACGGGTATTTTTTCCCGCGTTCCCGTTTCCGAGAAGTTCCGAGATATCGAAGAAGCCTAGAAGAAGAAGAAAATAGTGTCGGCAAATCGCAAAAAATCAGACAACAGACAGCTGATAGGCAGGGAGCAGGGGAGAGTTTCTAGTTAAGAGTAAGCGAGATGGTAATATTGAGTTACGGTGAATTGACCGTAACATAGTGGCATTTGTTATTGAGATATTTTTTTCAGTGAGTTAAAGGTGGTGGAAGGTGTATAGTGAAACGGGAACTTCAGCCCGACCAAGTTATTTTGCTCGTGTTATGAACTGTATAATTGTATCTGGTTTCAGAGAATGTCAAGTGATATCAATGATGTTAAACGCGATATCGATGGACAACGTATGCCTCCATGGGTTCATGAGGCAAAGGGAACGAGCCGCGGCACTCACTCAGTTCCGAAGCAACTTGAAGTGCACGCTCGTCGCTACTGATGTGGCGGCGCGTGGGCTTGACATACCTACTGTCGACCTCGTCGTTAATCACAAGCTACCGCTGCATTCTAAGGAGTATATTCACAGGTAATCATAGGATGTGAAACTTTTGTTGGTGGTAGGGTAACTGAATTACAATTTTTTTATCCTATCACGGCAATGACTGCACTGGGCCAGATGGTGAGTACAATGCAGTCTTAATATAATGACCGTTGAGACATTGCATCCCTATAGATATTTGGACTGGATAGCGACCACCATACACATGGTGGAAAATCTAGCCTGTTCAGGCGAGTCGCGTTCAGGGGTTAGCCGGTGTGTAACCAGTCATTTCGGGCCGCCATAATACTGACGACTGTCGAGGAACACGGTGCCTCTTGAAGGTCGACATTATATTTGGACTCGAATGTACTTATCATTAGGTCTAATGTAATGAATTTGTCTTATCAGGATAAAAAAATTACGTAACATTCTTTCACGGCTTTGTTGGAAAAAACTGTAAAACCCAGAACAAACAAAAATACCTAAGATAATGCCTTCCCAAGACTAATTTTAGGATGGAGCGAGGCCAAAAGATGGCGCATCTTGCCTACAGTTTGGTATAAGTAAAACCTAAACTCAGAGAATGAACGTACGAAGACACCGCTATCCCTGGGTCGACATCTCTACCCTGGGTGTTTACGATATCAAGGTATCTTTATACCCAATTTCATCTATATGTAAATATTTTGGTATTAAAATTCGTCTCATTCCAGAGTGGGAAGAACTGCACGTGCCGGGAGGAGTGGTTTAGCCATATCACTGATAACACCCTACGACATGCTCCGATTGGGCGAGATCGAGGAACAGATCAAAATTAAACTGACCGAGTATAAAATTGACGGTAAGTTGGCCTATTTATATTTCTCTGATGCATTTTGCCTTCTCCTTGTTGTCTCCTTTCTACAACGAGTTACAGAAAGGTGTGTTCATATTTAATCTGTTACATATAACTGACAGTGAATGTTTATGTACCGGATGTTATTAAAATTTAGAAATACTAAAATTTCATGCGAAATTTAAAACTCTTTTATTATGATCAATCATATCCCTAAAAAATAAGTGAAGTGCGTGAGCGAGAATAACAATGCTATAGTGAGACTAAAACTTAGCTGTTTATCATTTAGTGTTGACCAAAGTTGCAAGTTGAATATTGACATGTTACCCATTCGATAAAAAAGGGATTATGTCCTAGTAAAGCGATTGGATTTGGTATTACAGAGGGTGAAATATTTTTATCGTACTACATTAGTTGCTTAAATTTGACCACACTTTTCCGCAATACGTTGTATATTATTTTATAACAAAATAGCTTTTGTAAACTGTAAGCTGTTGTAAACTAGTAATTGAGTTGCCTAATGATAAGTAATCTCTACTAACCATGGACGTGTAATATAGCAGAAGAATCATGGACACGTTGCTGGTCTTAAAGGTAATTAAGGGATTGAGAAGGGGAGAAAATACTAAAGAAAGCTGTTACTTCGTCAGTTTTCTGCGAGATAATGGCAACAACCCGGTCGAGCCGGCCCACTCCGTATTTGCTCCATATTAGATACTAGTTTTTATTCCCGGATCCGTCCGCGTGAACGGCCTTTTCCGGGATAAAAAGTAGCCTATGTCCTAATCCAGGTCATGGCCTATCTGTGCGCCAAATTTCGTCCAAAATCGTTAAGTAGTTAAGACGTGATTGACTAACAAAAATCCAAATTCACAAACACGCAAACATTCAAACTTTCAAAAAGAAAGAAAGAAAGCATTTATTGGCAGGTTAGGTGGTACATGTACAATTGATGCAGAAAAAATATTTTTATAAGTAGTAGGTGGGGGGTACCTAGATACCCACCCACTGTTTATTTCTTTCACGTTTCTAAAAGTATATAGTAGGAAGTAGTATAATTAACGTTTATAATCAGTAATTATTTCCAGATGACGAGGCGGTGAAGGTGTTCACGACGGTGAGTGTGACGCGCCGAGAGCAGGAGGCGCAGCTCGACAACGACGAGTTCGAACAGAGGAAACGGAACTATCGACACAAACGCTGGATACAAGCTGGGGTAGAGCCTGAACTCATGGAGGAGGGGTAAGCGATCCAACTCTATGTGCCCAGCGTCTCATATACCAGCGGCAGGGGATGACATAATAAAAAAAAATGGCTAAAATTTGGGTAATATATAGTAATTAAATGACATTTGGGTCCTATTTCACAATCTGCTTCCACCGACCCTTATCCCACTCGCAGTGGGGTAGGCGGAACATGCTTTCTAGCACATATTACAAAAAGTTTTGGCTTGTCAACCCCTCTGGGGAGAAAACACCCAAACCCGAAATATGTAATTATGGACCACACAAACATTTGTCTCTGTGCGGGAATCGAACCCGCGGCCTCACGCTTTACAACCGACTACTCGTCCACAGTGCAAAAGAGGCTAACCTACCTAATACCTACCACTAGTTTGGAGTTCTAGACCAAGGCCATAGTAGACAAATGATATAATAATATAATGATATAGATAGTCACAACCAGCGCTTTTTCTTGACGAACCGACAATTTTTATTTACTTCTCAAAAAATCGCCAACAATGGTCCGCCTCTGGTGAGCGCTAGTAGGTTAACCAGATTAGTGTTTATATCGTCCTCGCCATTAAGGACCACGGCGCGTGTTTTTTCTACACCCTTCCCTTTTAAATACAACCAGCTTCCTTTACATTGCCTTACCACCTCCCTCCCTGTCTCTCTCCTGATTGCAATTTCCCTCTTCCTTTACCCCAGACCCCAATACCCTTCTCTTCTCCGGCCTTCCAATTTTCCCCTTTTCTAATCCCATCCTTGTTCATGTATCCTTGCTAACTAGCTCGTGGTAATTGTTCGGAAGTTCCCAATTACCATTCCTTCAATTATTTTATTCAGACTTAGTTTGTTTGACCTATGAGAAACCTCTTTTTATAAGCCTACATGATGAATAAAGATTATTATATTTTTCTTTATTACATACCGTTGAGCCGATTCCAATTTCTTCTATTTAATAAAGATCGAGTGGTTTGTTACAGGCTTGAGGAAATGCGCCGGAAGAGAATTAAAACAGCAAAGAAAGAGAAATTAGCAAAAATAAAACAATTACAAACACAATTCAAGAGCGGAGACGAACAGAAAGATGAACGTTTGATTTCAAACGACACAGACGATGTCGACATAGACAAGTCGATCAAAGACAACTTGAAAAAAGTTAACAAAACCCTTATGAAAAAAGATGATAGGTTCAAAAACGTTATAGGAAAGATAAGTAAAATTAAACGTAAAGCGGATAATGTTAAAGCGCAGATAATCGAAGAAGGGAATGAGCTCAAAAAAAAGAAAAAGAAGAAAGATGTAGATATCAAATAATAAATGTATTTTTTTGATCATTGTGTTGTGAATATCCTGATAATCCTCGAATCTTTCATATTCAGATTGTTTCACATATTTTGATAAACAGTATGTTGCTATTGCGATAACCATAAAAACCCAATATCTATTAGAAAATGATCTGTAATTTCTAAATGGTTTAATAAATTTTCTTTAAACTAAGCTGAGAACCATCTTGATTAAACCAACTAAAAAAACACATTCAAATGAATCCATTTTTAGGCACTATTTGCCATAGACAGATAAACAAACAAATAGAAGAAGGTTAAAACCTTATAGAACAAATTTAATAACAAGAAAACAAATCAATAAGTAGTTTATAATTTATTATATAATTTTATACATTGTAAAATTACAAATAAATATAACAATAAAATATTTGTAAGCAAAACGTCGCGTAGATGGCAAATTATTTGGCACAAAATTTAGCTGGTAAGCTGTCGGGGCATTCGATACGAGGCGTAATGCTATTATAATTTATTTATTTTTTATTTCCCAGATAGGCAGACGAGCAGGCGGGCCACCTGATGGTAAGTGGTTACCGCCGCCCATGGACCTCAACAATGCCAGAGCACAGCCAAGCCGCTGCCTACCGTTAAATCATTAATATCGATATATCGAGTATCGACTATTACTTGTATAAATTTGTAAAGAAAAAGTATGCCTGGGCTCCTATGCTGTAATCCGCAAAAAGCAACGAAGTTCGGAAACGTACATAGAATATAGTCGGTATAAAATACCTGATACATTAATACTATTTTTAATAGAAACTACCACTTAACTAATATAAAACCGAAAGTAAAAGCGTAGGTAGAAAAGTGATTATTTTTTTATTTACTGTTTCTCAGTATTATTGGTATACTGGATCCCAATAATACTTTTAGCTGACTCAGGGATAGAACCAGAGACCTCAGCACAGCAGTTGTACCGTGTACGCATTCAACTGCGCCACCGAGGCCCGTTACAATACAAAAACATTCAAATTTTATATGCACAGTTTCATATCTATGACTAAATCTTAGTAGCAGTAGTTTATATTCTTTATAATTAATAATGCCATAGATATTCAATACTATGTCTACATTTTCGAACTTCGTTGCTTCGTTCTCATTTTCACATAGTCTATGTAAGGCTTTTTATTGATTTATATTTATACAGTTATAACAAAGCATTGGCATCTTATAAAACTGATAGCGTTTTAGTATTTATTCATATTTACAGACATACGACGATAGTTATAACAAATTTTGTTGATAGAACAACTTTTATGTAATTATAAATGACGCGAATAAGAAAAGGCAGCATGAATATATTTTTTATTATTAACTATATCAATTAAATGTGACTCCTACCAAAATTTTAATTTGCAGTTTCTCTACATAGTTGATAATTCTACTGTGCCATGTTGTTTCTTGCGTTTAAATAAAGTCGATAAAAACATAGATACATCACAATATTAATCTACATTGATTACGCACCTCAAAATATTGGAATAATAATGTCACTATTAAATTAAAAAATATTTGGTGTTACCAATATGTCAACAAGAAAAAACAATACAATAATTGAGCAACCAAAGACAGGAGATAAAGAAACTAAATGCTATTTTTATAGTACCTGAATATACTATTTAAAAATGGTCTAAAACAAATTGATTAGGTAACACAATAGTTACTATAAAAAAAAACTGTGAACATTTAGCGCAAAGTGCCACCGCATACTTTGAAATCTATACGATGACAACGTCGATATAAACA
Source organism: Mimas tiliae (assembly GCA_905332985.1). NCBI lineage: Eukaryota > Metazoa > Arthropoda > Insecta > Lepidoptera > Sphingidae > Mimas > Mimas tiliae. Next base: position 7,586,621 of record HG995259.1, read on the forward strand.
GTATAATAAATTATATCTATTATATTACCAGTGATCTGTGCAAAAACTGATGTCGAAGTACATCACATTAGCACACGTTTTGCATTCGATTAAGAATTAAATCGTTCCCAGAATATAGACACAAGCTACTATGTGTCAATTTAAAATGATTGAAATTTTGTGGTATGCAAAACGTATTTTATATTATTGCGCACCTTTGAAAATGTCAAGGCAAGCGTGCTAGCATACTGACTAATTATTATTCTTAAGCCGATATTTATTACATTTAAATAATCAAAACTCTTTGACCGTTTGGTTGCGATTTAATCGACTTACATACAATTATTACATAAGGAATACCAATCTGAGATGCTCAATAAAGTTATGTAGAATGAAAATATTGGAATTCATAATTCTGAAGGCACTTTAATTGAATTACTCGCACATTAAAAACAACAGAAGCACTATCAAAATACTTAGCTTCACACAATGTCGATTAAAAGTTTCGATATTTTAGTTCTTCTAAAGAAGCCTTTCGCTGAAAACATATGGAAACCTTACGAAGCATATACAATTATTGAATCATTTAAATATGTTTAAGTATCTAAAGAACTCAATATATGTAATTAATAACTGTGTAGCTCAATTTATGTAATTTTTGTTTTTAATGTGCGATATTTTATGTATATCGACTATTATTTTTTGAAATAGTCATGGAAGCCTTGAACAGTTCCTTAACAGTCTATGTTAAATTAAAGGTAATTGTTAACTGCACCATTAAATGTACTTAATCTGTCTTGTGCCTTCAGAATGTTATGTAATTTTAACATAAAGGAGGTCTGTTCTGTGACCTAGCTAAAACAGGCAACCATGTCTTTTCATGATATTCAAGAAAATTACTGAATAACATTTGAGACAGGCGATCTATAAAATGCTATTTTAGTGCCATATGAATATGGTAACATCATTACATTTATTATTTAAGCATTTACTCGGATACAATGCAAAGTGTAAATCGCAGATTCCATAGCGTCGATCACGTCATTTTTATTGCTGACATTTTATACTCATAAACAAGTATTTATCTATATTTTGATAAGACATATATTAGGATTCACCTGAACAGACCTGTGGCCCTTGTATGAGTTTTTCGATAGCTGTCATGTCATCCGTATTTACGAAAGTACATCAAATCCGTACAGCGTATCCCCTAGCTGATTGTATTGGAAACGTATTCATACATATTTCTCGTATCCGATTGAGGTAATAGGTATCGATAAAACTCGCACTAGGTTTTGAACAGACCCTTATTGTTTATTACAGTTATTCTGACATCTGCAGCAGTGAGTTGATAGTGGCATCCTTGTTGCCGCGATTCGCTTCCAGTACTGACTTGATCACTTCTTTGTCGATGCTCGGGAACATTTCTTCAATCTAAACATAATAGATAATGATATTTATTTTGTACTAGCTGTCCGACGCGATTTTACCTGCAACATTTATCGATTGCAGAGCTACCTACCGAGTTCAATTGTGAATATAAACCATCCAGGGATCTACTCAAATACATACAAAAATAATCATCTAAATAGGTCAAGCAGTTTTTATGTTTTAGCGAGACTAACGAACGATTTTTTTATATAAGAAGAAGAGAAGAAGAAGATTGCTTTGTAATTCGCTATAGCATCTTTAATTAAGTCGTATAACAATTGTTCGAGAAGTCTTAGGTTGGGCTCCACTTTGTGTTACTTTTTGGATTACTTCATCTAGAATCTTCAGAGAGATCGATATGAGACCCTTATTTCTGCCGTAGTAGCAGAGTGCAAATACCATGAAGTTCTAGTCTGAAGCACAATGAAATTACTAGAATTATGGGACTTGAGATACGTCGGGACGAGAATCGGATAGCCCAAATCCCCCTTTCCCATACATTATCGCTACAATTGAAGCTCGGAAACTCATCGATGATTCTTCTGGAATCTACGATGTTCATGGGCTGTAGAGAACACTATACGGTAACGCACTTGCTTTATTGCCGGCCTCTAGTATTAAAAAAACGTAATCCTGTGTCGCACTGCGCACAACACGCATACCTGTTGCAACTGTTCCGCAGTGATGGGTTGTTGTTGTGGTTGTTGCTGCGGGAGTGGCGGGAGTGGTTGTTGTTGTTGCGGCGTGCCGTGTGGCGCCGCGTACATCGGCATGGCGGCGTACCCCAGCCCAGTGCTCGGCACCACCAGCACCGGCGGGAACGTCGCCACCGCCGCCGGACCCACCTGATCACACGATATATACATACAGTAACTTACATACGCATTCACGCCTGTAGGGGTAGGCAGAGGTGTAACCAGTGCACCCACATTTCGCCGAACGTATCTCCGTCCCACGATGTGATAGGGGGCGAGCCTATCGCCATACCCGGCACAAATTCCAGACTCCGGGCTGATATTGAGCATTTCGTAATAGAAAAACCCAATACCACTTTACCACAAAAAATCACGATAACTTGTAAAGTAGTATGGGGTCAGAGCTATATGTAACACTATTTATTTATATGAAAATCTAACACACAACAATCTCAATACAATATTATAGTAGTGATTTCTTAGGTTTACGCGAATATTACTCATTGAAATAAAACTAGTTTATACGGATACGGAGAGTCTCTCTCGTGACCACGAAGGCTGAAAAGCTTTCGAAACGTCGGGAATAAAATAAAATTAAACCGCGATAAAATCCGTATAAACTAGTTTTATTTCAAAATTATAGTAGCTGAGAAATTTCTACGATAATAAATAATAATATGTACTATGAAACAAAACATACCGAATAGCTAAGCACCAGATTGATCATGCCCTCCAAGCCATCACCTTGTTTCCCGTTTAATGGATACCAATCCTCGTGGGTTTCACCCTGAAACAAACATTTAAGAAATAACATCCTGACTTAGACCTGCCAGTAGGACAATCAAAATATAGGTACCTATATTTCAGATCTTAAGTAAAAAAAGCAAACACGTACGTACATAATACGCAAGAATTATGGGTGCGTTACCGACCTTAAAGAATGGGGACTGGGAAAGGGGAGGACCTCCCCTTGGGCCTCCGGAAATCTCACTCACCATACGAAATGCAATAGCCAGCTTAGTAGCTTTCGTATATATAAAGTGGCCTTAACATTAGTTTTCTATGGGACTATGGCATTAACCCTTTCGAACCGGCCTATTCATGCTGTAGTCCAGAGTTTCCCAACCTGGGATTTGCCGACCTCCAGGGAACCGCGAATCTGACCTAAGGGGTCCGCGAACAAAATTAAAATTATGAAATCAATGATGCGATCGATCCGCGGATCACAGTAAGATGGCGTTAGGAGTCCGTAGATTATAAGGTGGGACTAGGAGCCGGACCTTGAGAAATCTTAGGAAAGGCTGCTGTAGACAAAACTGTCTACACTGTGGCTTTAAATATAGACGTAAGGGTTATGTTATATACGAAAGTGAACTCACATTAAGAACAGCTTGTGGTATGTTGATGTGTGTCCACGCGATCAGCTCGTCCATGGTGAACGAACACTCGTCGAAGATCTCCAAGTATATGGAGTTCACGCCGGGCGGCAGCAGACTGACGGCAGAATACAAAATGCTCTGAAAACTTTTTCTTTCTACCTGGCTCTATGGCTTAATGGCACGGCGACCCGCTGTCTAACCTTCACACCTCGCTACAGAAACCAAATGTAATCGTAATTCACGTTTCTGTGTGGTGTTGTGTCTGTTTATGGGCAAGCTTACCATCAGGCGAGCGACTTGCTCGTTTCGTCATTCAAACTAATTTAAAAAATCGCCTGTAACGTACGCTAAACTCTTTGTAAATAGAGCTTGTAGGTAAATCATATTCGTTTTTTTTTATCATATTGCAAAATTGGCGCGGCATGGATTCTACGATAAAATGGTATGAGAGCAGAAAGAGGATGATGAAAAATTGCCACATGAATAATTAATTACTTACCAATGAATTACTTTGTTCCAGCGTGGTGTTTTGCCTCCACTGGGGTCGGTGTGCGTTTCGTATATACAGTGGCCCACGCGGAGACGAACATAAGGGTCCATTCGAGTCAGACCTTTGAAAATTATTTCATACATGACCAATTTTAAAAAACAACAATTTTATAGTCTTTTCCACACTAGTAGCTGGGCGTTTTTGATTTTTCTTTCTTGGCGTTACCTCGGCTTCGTCCAGAATACGCCTTTCTACTTAGACATTTCTACTTCGCCTTATCCTGTTAGCCTCTAACTGATTTTAACTTCACCAGACTGGATGCCCCGCGCTTGTGTAGATCTGGTCAGAATTATAAACAATTAGAGGGCACGGACCTCAGCTTGACCCATCGCTGGGAATTGTAATATGCTTCAATACATTATTGGCCAGTCAAAAGCAAGAATTTCTCGTAGAAAGGTCAGCCCGGCTCTTTCTAGAATCTTCCGTGTTCTACCACGTGTTTCAAGCACCGTAAAGGCGACAATTGAGTGATTCACATTCGTCAGTAGTGAGGCAAATTCAAGTCAGCATTAAATAAATATTAAATTAAAAGAAACCTGACTGGCTAACTTACCGTAGTTTTTAACAAGTTTCGCCTGAGCTATAGTGATGCTGAGTCTGGCTGTAAGTGGAGGCCCTGCCGCCGGAATCTGTTCATAATTCAAAATTGTGACTTACAAGTTCTTATTACACTGCGAGTGCATGAACATAGCTGCGTAAATCGTTATGTGTCACGCCACCTCTTATACATATACAGAGTGTAAGGGAAACGCTTCCGAAAACGAAGAAAGGTGGTGGTATTGGTAATTAAAGACACGATACCGCTAAATTACACTCAAAGAAGTAGACATATTTTTTTATTTTTACACTTTGAACCAATAAATACAATGACGTTTCATTCCAATAATAATTAAAATCGTATGTTTCTTAACCACGTAACTTAAGGCCAATAAAAAATCTGTTGACGGAATCAGCTGTGCAGCGTGGGGCGAGGTGCCTACTAGGTATTGAAGTTCGGTAATGCGAGCGGGTCATTGACTCCGACTTTAGTATTAGTACACTTTACATTGCTGTCTTACGTTTCCAAAATGGCAAGTAAAAAGCAGAGTTTTATTACTGTTTCGGCTTCGGAAGCGGTCCCCTTACACCCGGTATGTAAATATGTGTATGGAGTAGTTCAGTCAGTTAACCTAATATACGTATTCTTGTGGAACATTAAGTACATAAATAATATCAATATTGAAGTTCCTGTTTAATCGAGTCCTGAGTCCATGTGAGTGCTCTATTGTAGAGATAATAAACTGGTTGTTATTGTTGTATCGACATAGACACTGTAGACTTCACATTTACAGCATATTCAGGGAAGTAAAAACTAAATGTAAACAAATAATAATATGTACTTTTCAAATAATGGCTTTGTAGGAGCTATCAATCACACTAATGACGAAACCATAGAGATAATTGAAAAGTATGTAGATATTAGAATACATTAATGTTTACCTTCATTAAAATTAATCAAGGTATGATTTGATTTATTATTTTGTATAATTTATATTTATTTATTATTGTACTCAGTCAAAACATCTTTATTAATAATATATTATTGAAATATATATTTTATTATATATATAGTAATAATTATTTCACAAATTAACTGTCTTTAATTGTGTGTTAGAAGTGTCACACATTAATACATAATAAATGAACTTGAAGCCAATGAAATAAACTAAAAGGTATTACTTACAGAACCACCACACAGTTGCTGTTGGAGGGCCAATGCTGCCTGATAGTCTGCATCCACACTATCGGTGGTGCCATCAGCACGAAGGAAACCAGCTGGCAGAGGTCCCAGCAACACCTATACACAAAAATTAGATAAATAACATAACATAGCCTCTGAGAGGTTGGCACGAGTTAGTATTATATCTACCGTTTGCCAAGCTTATCTCCGACCCATGATGTAATAAATGGTGAGTCTACAGCCATTATGGGCAAAAAAATACAATACCGGGCAACTCATGTGTAATTTTTCGAATCAAAAACTCAAACTCGAATTCTAGTTGTCCGACCTAGGATTTGAACCCAGTACCCTCACTGGTTTCCCAGCGTAAGTGTGCTCTGCCACTAGGAAAATGAAGCTATTTATATTAATTTACTATATAACAAAATGTTTATTTATATATACACAGTCATTTGGAACCCTAAATATGTTAACATTAATCTAATAAAGATAATGTAATCCACTGCAAAATTATTTGTAGATAATAATCCCTTAGATAACTGTGTATAAACAATTTATTAATATCACTCATTAATACTTGTCTTTCAACAATCAGTAGCAACAAAAACCATGAGACATGCAAATTATATCAGTAACAGACACAACAAAATCTGATTAGATATTAATGAGATAAGTGCAGTTCTTACAAGCAACTGGTCATTTTTATAGCAGAAAGCTGAACAGTGAGCAGATTCAGTTAAATTAATACATTAACTAATAACTATCACATATAATGACATCATTTAACTTTACTTAACATCTTAGAGATCATACATACACACTCACGCCTATGTCCCATAGGGGTAGGCAGAGACTATTGAGTACCACAAGCTACGATCCTGACACGCCTCTTCCACATTCATACATCTTCTCATACATTTTCGTCGGTTGAGGGTACTCGTGACGTGCCCTTTTCGGAGAATGTCATTTATTTGATCCGCATATGTTCTCCTCGGGCGCCCTCTTCCAACCCTACCATTCACATTCGCACGATAAATACCTTTCGTAAGTCGTCTTTCATCCATCCTCTCCATATGCCCAAACCATTTCAGCATACCCTTTTCGATCCTAGTCACCACATCATTCTTCAACTTACAGCGATCCCTTATCACACTATTCCTCATCCGGTCAGCAAGGGTGACTCCACACATACTACGTAGGGAACGCATTTCCACCGCATTTATTCTACTTTCATGCTTCTTCTGCCAAACCCAACTTTCACTGCCATACATAAGTGTCGGTACCAGCACACCATTGTGAATAGCCATTCGTGCCTTATGTGACACCGACTGGCTGCTCATTACTGCTCTTAGAGATCAATATGTTTATTGTGTGTATATAAATACATTATATTACTAAAACTATGTTAAACTATAAGGGCACAATTTTTAAACACTGATGCTTAAAATAAAACAACACTTTGTTGTAAAAACAAAATATACTTGAATACTTGGTATAGAAAAAAGAGAAGTACTATTGGTGGTCTTATTGCAATCTATGATTTCATAGACATGAGACAACCTTTGGAAGGACTGAGTTGTCTACATTATCTTTAATAGAAAACTATTGCATCATTGATGGATCAAATATAAAAAGAAACCTATTCGACATTACACCATTCATCAACATGTTTCAATCTAATGAATATTTCCATTAGATCAAATATATTGGATGAGTTTATAATATATGATCAAAGATTTGGAGATCCTATATACTAAACATTGTTAAAGAATTTTGATTAAATTATAGGACAAAGGAATTACACAAGGATATTTTTTAAATGGCATACCTACATTACATTTAATGTGTGTGACAATAGTTACTATAAAATTATGTGATAAGGAAATACTGGGAGTAATAATTATTTCCTATACATATTGTACAACAGGCTGAGATGATTATAATACATATTGCCTTGTGATATTACACAAAATATATATGATAAGCTGTTTGTGAATTAAATCCATTTTGGCAGTAGGTATTTGTTTCGTCATTATGACGAAATACGCAAGTACGCTCAGTACTACTAATTGGATATCTCTCTACTTCACGTTACTTTTATTGCTTTCTGAATTGTAACTACATATATGACTCACATAAAATAATGATACTTAGTTTTATTTACATTGCCGTTATCTAAAGGGCAACAGTCTTTGTCTAAATAATGATCGTTTCAGCTGCAGCATCACTGATAAACGAAATCTCTGGAAACTTCTCAAAATCAATAATATTAAATACTACGTTCTCAAATTATGGCAAAACCATAAATAGAAAAAGCAAACCGGTCCAAGAACTTGTTTACGTTAGTAAATGAGAATATATTTGCGGAATTTCATATCCAGTGTAGATTATTTCAATAACAATTATTAGTATTGTAAACGACACAAACTGTTGTGCTATTTATTTAAAACTTACACGACGACGGCGCTCCTCATTTCTATCGTTTGGCATCGTCGAAGTCATATTTGTAATGAACCTTCTACACTTTTTATTTCGGACAAAATTTGCTTAATTCACCAATAAAATTACGATTCGCCAAATGAAAACACAATGACAAAACGCAGAAAGAAATGTCAAATGCGTAATGACCTGTGGTAATGACGGTAATGACAAACAAAACTTACACATGATAGTTTTTTTCTTTTTTGGGAAGGCAAAGGATACTAGCCCACACTGCCTCGTTTTACGTAATATTTCAAACAACAAAATTTCCTTGTTTCGATGAAACAAGGATGTTTCAAAGTCTTGCCGGAGTTTTGGTGTTAAATCCTTTCAGTACGATGCTTCATAGACGATTTTCTCCAAACGGATCGAACGACTTAGATCGATCGATACGGCCTGGTAAACAATCACCTAAATTCACATAATAGTTGACACATTTTTAAAATAGGCTTTAATTTGGTAATGAGGCTTTTCTAGACCGTTTTTTTATTTTATCATATTTTTCTGAGACTTATAAAACAACAAAACTTTAATTTTAACGTAGATTATTAGGTTCATGTGTTCGTAGGGTTCTGAGCGAGTCAGGTGTGTGTGTGTGTGTGGAATAATACACTTTCTTGATACAACATATATATTAATCATCACAAAGTTTATTACACTGTAACTTATACATTAACCGAGTCGACGTAGGCATAGTCCGTAAAACGCGCGGGGAGTTTTATGTTGCGTGGCGGTCGCACGCGACGGGTTCCGGTGGCCGACTGGCCGTCGTTCGCGACCGGCACTCGCGGCGGAGTCGGTTGGCAACGCGCGCCCCGCGTCCACGGAGCGCCTTGATTGGCTGCGTGTGATCGCGTGATATGAGGCGATGTGGCGCGGGCGCCGCAGAGAACGGCGCGGTGCGTTCGGATATTCGTCCGTGTTATATCCTCCCCCTCCGAGTCACTATGACGCCCCGTTGGTGGCTCGGTAAAAACAGAATGACGCGGGCGACCACGAAGGCGCCGAGGCTGAACTGGGACTGAGACCTGACTTGCCTGACTATGGTACGGCTTCAGATCGGAAGCGTGGAACTTGCCTAAAGTTTTTGAATGTAAGTCAGCAATTTCATAAGTGGTAGGACTAACAATTTTGCTAATAAAATAGGGTCCATCACGTTTCGGCATGAATTTACGGGTCCTACCCTTGGCAGCATTACTGAGTAAATGAGTAGAGACGAAAACTAAGTCACCTACTTGGTAATGTATCGACTGTCGGGTCTTGTCAGCATGTTGCTTTCTATGATCCTGATGATGTTCAGCATACGGAGCGGGTGCTCCCCCTGGTTCAAAGATGTCTCCGTTACACTGTAGAAGTGAAGCTAACCTTTCACGTTCGTGGGGGTTGAGCATGGTTCCTTCGTCGTCTCTCAGGAACTCAGCAGCGGAACAAGACGCAATGTTACTGGCGTACTCATACTCTAAGGGATATACTTTTCCAGAACCATGAAAGTGCCATGTGGAAGTTGCAAAATTAATTTCCAATCCAGCTGCTGTTAAAAAATCTATGCCAAGTAATGTGTCATTGTCTATGGCATCCGGAAAAACAAAAAAATCTACGTGAACACTCCTGCCTTTAATATTAACTTCGAGTGTCGTTGACAGCATCTGGCGTGTTGGTGCTGAACCATCGGCGAGTTTAACACGCATACAATTCTGCTTGAAAGGTTGATTATGCTGTTTTAGTAACGCGTAGAGTGCGGATCCGGCGATCGTTCCTTTGGCCGCGGTATCGATTAATCCCCTTCCTTGGATTCCTAAAATCTCAATACCTAATATAGGTCGACGCGGTGTATCCTCCTGGTGAGAATTTATAGATGAAAAGGTAACGAATCCCTCATTTCCGGATATTGGGGTCAGCCTACTGGAAAAATTGGTTTCCGGACTTTGTCCTGGTAAACTCATGGTCACCCCATCAGGTAAGCCGATTTCCGAAATTTGTCTCGAAAAATTCATGGACACCCTACTTCGTGATGGACACTGACGAGGTTGATTTTGAAAACTCTCGTTACGTTGACTATTTATTTTAAAAGGTACACAATAATTCTGTAAATTCTTATTTACGACGCACTGATTATCGCTAGGTACCCTAGGCGGCACTGACTCAAATTCACTAGCTACATGTGTGCGGTTATAAGGGCCCCCCTCAATTATAGGATGGGATGCCGTAGGCATATCATATGGATATGCAAAATTACTACTTTTCTGCTTTAATGTACGGTTACGAAAAACATTCCTGTTATGTTTAGAAACATTGTTTTCGGTGTGTAAACTTTCACTTTTTTTATAAGATTTATGACTGTGTTCTGTAGCGGGATGCGCTGTATTTAATTTTATACAATTTGGGCACATAAGATTCCCACTACAATAATTATAAGAACACAAGCCAGGTACAGCCCCAGTACAAGCCTTAGGAGGAACAAAATTACTTACGTGTGCAGACACCTTACCAGCAACTATTGCTCGTGGGGTCATTGACCTTTTCGATATAGGAATTAAATCAAATGAGCTAAAATTCGAGTTACACTTCGAACAATTCGAACGCATCACTCCGCTCTCGCCGCATCCGTAACACGATATTACACTATTCACTTTACTAGCACTAGGCTTATCATTATCAGTTTGTTTTAGTCTACGGCACTGTTCACGAGTATGTCCGTAATTTTTGCAGTATACACAAAACGTAGATTTCCTAGCAGGAGTGGCGTCGGAGTCGCTGCTTGGCCCATGGTGACGCGAAGAAGTCTCCGTTGCTGAAGACCGTCGGCAAAAGGTAGCTCGATGCGTTGACGGCTGCGCTGTCGTCGTTTTCGTCGGCGACTTCAATCGAGCGCGGGTGCCAGCGGCGGCGCCCTTCGAAGAGTCTGCGCGCGAGTTTTGCGATTCTGATGTGGCTTCCTCGATACTTCGAACCTTCTGAAGGAAGTCATTGAAATTGGAGAATTCCTCTCTGCGTAGTCGTTTACGTATTTTGTAACTGAGAAGTCCATATATCATGTCTAACTGGACTTTTTCACTAAGATCCCCGCTCGGAAGATGTGCTAGTTGGGCGCGCGCTTTGGCCACGAATAGTTCCGTCTTCTCTTGCTGACCTTGTGGGTTGGAGAAGAGTTCCACGTATATACGATGTGGAGGGCGGCTATCTCCGAAAGCGCTGCGCAGGTAATGAAGTGCGCTGTCCCAAGTGGTGACAGTTGCTTTGACTCCTTGCCACCATGTAGCGGCTTCGTGCGTAAGTAGCATCGAGAGTCCGCGTAACGCGTTGGCGTCACTGACGTTCGCGCAGTCTTTGAATGCTTCTACAGCATCAATGAAACCGTCCAAAGATTCCGTTGTCGCTCCGCTGAAACGAGCCTTGCACGTGGCGAAGTTGCCAGGCGCAGGTTGAGCAGGCGATGACGTGGGTGTGGCCGGCGCGGTTGAAACACGCGCGGGCGAACAAGATGACTGTCGTGCTTCGAAAACTCTTGTCAGAAGTCGCTCGAAATTTTCGGCTTGTGCTTGCTGCAATGATGTTATGAGCGAGGCCATGTCGCTCGCTGTGATGCACGTCGAGCCTTCCGCTGTGGGCACGTGGCGTCCCGCTGACGTAGGCGTAGTCATGACTTGTTCTGGATCCATGTCGAAGAATTCGGTTTGCCGGCGTTTACTGCGCGTTGCGGTACGTGGCATTCTGGAGTTTACCAATCACAACACACACAATTTAAACACACACTTAACTGGCCCGCTCGTTGGGCAGCCAGATTTAACGTAGATTATTAGGTTCATGTGTTCGTAGGGTTCTGAGCGAGTCAGGTGTGTGTGTGTGTGTGGAATAATACACTTTCTTGATACAACATATATATTAATCATCACAAAGTTTATTACACTGTAACTTATACATTAACCGAGTCGACGTAGGCATAGTCCGTAAAACGCGCGGGGAGTTTTATGTTGCGTGGCGGTCGCACGCGACGGGTTCCGGTGGCCGACTGGCCGTCGTTCGCGACCGGCACTCGCGGCGGAGTCGGTTGGCAACGCGCGCCCCGCGTCCACGGAGCGCCTTGATTGGCTGCGTGTGATCGCGTGATATGAGGCGATGTGGCGCGGGCGCCGCAGAGAACGGCGCGGTGCGTTCGGATATTCGTCCGTGTTATATAATTCAAATTTAATTTTTTCATGAACATACGAAAACGCCGTCGCCATGTTGGCCTATAGATTATCTGTGCAATGACGACAGGTATTAGTAAATAAACACGCGAAATAACCTATGCGAGCTAGATATCGACTGATACTTAAATTTATTTTTGCGATGATTCAGGTCCTTCGATGTAAGTACTTACCTACATAATATCTTATAATTTTTGCTACAAAAGAACACAACATGCGATTTACGAATGGCATTTAGTTGTTTACATAGTAACTGACGTCACGATCATGGCGGTAGCGTTTCGATGATTTTACATAAAGATAAAAAATATATTTTGTAATTTGAATTTTAAAGATATCTTCTAATTTAGTGTATTAAAATTGATATATTTGGGTTCAGTAAACCAAATACTGTAGGAAATAAACAATTATTTATTAGATTTTGGTTTAAGTCAACTAGCTTATTCAATGTTTTCATACAATGAAACACTGAAAAGTCGATTTTTATTTGCACAACTTTCTTGTTTTTGTTACCTATCTCCTATCTTTAAGTAAGCCTTTAATCTACACTAGCTTTTGCTCGCGGCTCCACCCGCGTCATCAGTCTTTTTCGGAATAAAAAGTAGCCTATGTCCTAATCCAGGTCATGGTCTATTATACATGTGTGCCAAATTCACCCAAAACCGGTCAGCCGTTATGGCGTGATCGAGTAACAAACATCCAAATTTACAAACTCACAAGCATCCAATCACTGACATTTATAACACTAGTAGGAATCATCGGTAGGAATCTAAGGTAGTAGGGTAGGAACCTAAAAGTAATTTGAAAGAAAAGAAAGAAAGAAAAAATATTTATTCGCAACAAGTAAAAATTACAAAGAAAACGAAAATACAAAAAACAGTTAAATTAGATGTGCTCGTCACAAAAACGACACCAACTCAGAATAAACTGGTAATAAAACCAGCGCTAGTCTTCCGTTGGGCCACTTTACGTGAAGTCACGGGCGCTAAACGCAAGAATAGTACTTACACACTATACAATATAACGAACGTAACCATGAACTAAAAACAAAACATTTATACAAGTGCGAGATTCAGATAAAAAAACTGTGCTGGTTCGTTAGATATAAAAATGTAATTAATTCGTTTGGGAACGTAAAACTTGGGATAATTTATTTAGTTGGCCCGAAAACTGTCTGTAGTTCCATTTTCTGCCATTTCACTCTAACTTGGTACATCTGTCTATATTTGTCTATACTGTATTGTATCTGTGATCAAGAATGTATGTATGTAACGAATCTGTGGTTTTTGCGTCAAACAAATAAAACTTGAAAAACTTTTTGTGGATAAATCAGTTTTTTTATGTATGTACTTATTGAATAAAACAACTTTGTTTAATATCGATTTATTTTCTGTCGTCTTCCTGCTGTCTGCCTACTGTGTGTTGTGTTCATATTTATGTGAATTTGTCTCCCATATGCGGACTCGAACTTTATTGGTGAATTTATCGATTTTTCCGAGTTGCTGCTATGGATATCATAAAAACACCGAAGGTGAGTTTATCTGTTCATTTACATACTATATTTCGTTAAACTTATTAAACGGGCAGGGGCGGCTTATGATGGGGCGAGATATGTTATGGTCTTTGTTTCGACTCCAATCAACTATAAAAGTCACAGCACTGTGATTATTAGAATCATTTTGATATATTTGAATGTGATACATGCCAATATTCTCATTTTGCGTAGCTTTAGATGGCACCCGTAACGGTAGTGCTGTAGTTCCACCCACATTTAAAAAAAAACATTTGTTTGTATTTGAAGCAAAATACAAACTGATAATCGAATGTGGCCAATCTACAATTTACAGAATTCAATACGCTATAACCACGGATCAATGTATTACCATACATATATACATAGACTCACGCCTGTTTCCCATAAGGGTAGGCTGAGATAATTTAATCAATGTATTACCATTGTATATTTATACAATTAATAAAAGAGTTTTATAATAAAAAACCTAAAACTAGCACTATAGTTAATTTTATACCTTTGACTATTTATGAATAAATAATATTTTGAAATATACAAGGTCAAAAGATGAGTATATGATTATTTGGTTATTGAACTTAAATATGAATATCAATAATATTTATATTTACAGTAGTGTTATGAAATATCAGTTAAATGTTGCTCAATAACATGTCCTCAATCTAAATTGAACAATTATATGAATTTGATGAGCTTCAAGTGATTTGGCAATCAGGGTTTAAAATAATTAAGATAAGTCTCATGATAATATCTGATAATTTTATCATATAAGTGAATGTATAATATCAACTGATGATTATTTTTAGTAGTAATCATTTGTTTTGATAAATATAATATCTTAATATACTACATGTAATAATTAAGTTAATTTATTATTAATCTAAGTAAGATTAATTATGTAAATTCACACATAAAACATAATTATCATCCTCTAACTGAAAATTAACTATGCATTATGCCCGTTGCAGACGATGCGCAGTAGCTTGTGTAAGTACTAATACTGTGCATAAAGTTTCATTGTGTGAACATATTTTGCTTAGTAAAAGTGCTAGTACAAGTTGCTTAGTTCTGCTCGCTCTGGTCCTTGCGCGAGTACTACCCGTTTTCCCCCGCTACGCCGGCTCAACCCCGCGCAGCTCCCATTGCGCATTGTGTGAACACGACGCCGTCAGTACTGGCGCCAGTTCATTCTTGTTACTAATGATTAGTACTTGTGCAAGCTACTGTGCATTGTCTGCAACGGGCATTAATGGCAATAATTATGCATCTGATGATTCCAAATTCAAAATGTCCATGTTTTGCATAAAAACAAAACATGTATTATGTGTTGAATAAAACACACAGTGTTGAGATGAAGAAGCAGCCTGTGAATTCTCATAGATATTAAGAAAAATATATAAAACCTTATCAAATTATCTATGGTAGCCTTAGTTACCTTCACCAGAAAGAGCGTGACAAACCAAAAAAGGTGCGCTGCACCTGTCAAGTGTCATAGCATCCTCATCAGCAAGCAGTACACTGCAACGCTGTGTGTTTTATTCAATACATGTTTTGTTTTTATGCAAAACATCCACATTATGTGTCTTTGTAATAATACAAACTATATGTGATTTTGTTGGTATATTATAATTATATTAAAAAAGAAATACTTATTAATGATTTAACATGAATGAGATCAAAACGAGTTATGTACCTAAGACTAATGCAGCCTAGGCTTATTACTTAATTATTAAACTATAAAGCCAAACTTAACAACTCAACTAACATACGAGTGGTAGAGCCACGCTGTAGACAATTTTGTCTACAGCATGAATGGGCCGGCTCGTCCGGGCCGTTACCACTGTCTCACAGAAAACCGGCGTAAAGTAGCAGCTTGCTGCTGCGTTTCGTACGGTGAGTGAGATATCCGGAGGCCCAAATCCCCCTCCCCTTCCCAATCCCTTATTATCCCTTTCCTTTAAGGTCGGCAACGCGCCCATAATTCTTTTGTATTGTGGGCGTACATGGGCGGTGGAGATCGCTTACCATCAGGTGACCCACTTGCTCGTTTGCCGGCCTATACCATAAAAAAAAAAAACATATTATGTATGTCTTAGTAGTATAATCTAATGATATATTTATCAATAATATAAAATTATCCTAATCTTTGATAGATTCAGATTGTAGTGAAATTGGAAGATAATAAATCAACTTTATCAATATTATTTATTAAACTGACTGGGCGACAATATATTTTTTTAAATGTCTGCACATTTTTCCAGTAGCCTCTTTCGAGGATCTCTTCAACTGGTCTATTCTCAAGCCATCCCCTGGAGGCTACTGCTGACCTTATGCTGCCTGGGGCCACTTCAATATCAACTGCCCTGAAAATAGATCTTATCCATCCAGAAATAATGGCTCTTGTTGCAGGTTTTACTGGTTCTTTTATTGATATAAATAGATGGTCCCGGTTTTTTTTTCTGATCTTCTGCTCTCTGATATTTCAATTATTTTTTCAATGTGAGATACTGGGGAAATTGTGCTATCAGAATGTATTAATAATCGCCAGCCAGACTGTTGGCGTGTGGCTGAATCCGTTTTGGAACCAAACATGGGCCATAAAATTATTTCATTATCGCATAATATAAAATTATCTTTTGAGATCTTCAAAAGGGTTAAGTCACGTAACCTACGACCAGATGATAAAAGTAATATTAGAGCAGTTCTTCTGGAAATATCAAATAAGGTTAATCTAATAGGTTTAGACTTTAACCAGTTAAAAAGTATTTGAATGTCCTATATTGGTGGCTTTCTAGGCTTTGGTTTTGCTATTGCAATTGCCCTCAAGACTTGTTGCACAAAAAAGTTAGAAGTTAACTTCTCATCCTTGCTGGCATAATAGATAGAAATGGCAGATTTATGTAACAATATTGTATTGTATGAAAAGTTATTCTCTAAATGAAGACTAGCTAAAAATCTGGCTACATCATTACCAGAAGGGCCTCTATACTTAACGTTATTTGTTTTACACCATGAAATCCATCTTCGAATAGGAGGGCCATAAGTAGATAGTGTAGATTGTCGCCAACTTGCCGATAACAATTTCTTTTCTCCTTCATTCCAATGAGCTACCTGGTTTTGCCACCCCCAACTTTCCATGCTAGAAAAGTCAAATCCTTTGTTTGTGGGAGAGGTAGATCCGGTGACAGGCCTATTAAGCAGTCCTCCAGATTCCTTATTGGTAATGGTGTCGTCAGTGCTCTCGCTTTCAGATCTGATAACCAATAACACTGAGGGGCTATCAATATGTAACATCTCCTGGCTTGGTTGAGGTGTGTTAGAACCTGTGGCATGAGATCTGTTGGAGGGAATACCCAGGCTAGATTCCACTCCCACTGACGGTTGATGGCGTCGTAATATTCTGCGCAGCCATCCCTCGAGTCTAAGCTTACATATTTTGGAACTACGGCGCTTCTGTCTGATGCGAACAACTTCTGTCTATGTATAGGGTGCCCCACTTTAGAAATATTGCCTCCGTGGCCTGGGGCAAGAGGTAGTAGTCTGACTATACGCTTCCAAATATTGAGTCAGATAACCTGCGT
Source organism: Mimas tiliae (assembly GCA_905332985.1). Taxonomy (NCBI): domain Eukaryota; kingdom Metazoa; phylum Arthropoda; class Insecta; order Lepidoptera; family Sphingidae; genus Mimas; species Mimas tiliae. Next base: position 7,604,155 of record HG995259.1, read on the forward strand.
TGTTAAGGAGTTGATCCGCGGGTCGTTATACTCTGCCTGCATACCTAAATGATGCGATGATCGTCGCGGACGCTTATTAGGCGGCGGCGATGTGAAATACCTTCCTGCTCAGATTCCCACGAGCTATCGCTGGGCGAAACTGTAACCTCTGGCGTAACTGAGTTATCCATATCTTCATGCGAAAGACTTTAAACTTGTTGATTGCTATCTACATTTTCATCACCCATTTTTACAAAATTATTCACTTTCAATAACGAAGAGATTTTTTTTTGGCGGTTGCGAAGGTAAGTAAGGCCTTAGATAATTCGGTAAGGTTTTATGTATTTTTTCTTAATATCTATGAGAATTCAGAGACTGCTTCTTCATCTCAACGCGGTGTGTTTTAGAAAGACACATAATATGATTTTTATAGCAATCCAATTTGTAGCATTCCCATTTCTTGAAATAAACTCGTGTTGGGAAATAACAAAATAGGAACACGCCTACGTTACTTCAACAGAAAGGAAATTGGCGGCAAAACATATATACATATATATATACATTTACTATTATGACGTTGACAATTTCGTCTAGAAATGTTACTTGTTATTATTTATGTTCCGAAATCTACTTGTATTATATTTCTACATCATCCCTTAGACATAATCCCATTCTCGAAGAGCAGTATTTTAGTTGTGGATGTGGTGTAGCCTTCGTCAAGATGTCCACCATCATCTCACCAGTTTGCACATAACTGACTACAACCAGCGTATCACAAATGTTGTCTCGGATGAAGTGATGCCTCACATTAATACAGTTTTGATTATCAGAATAAATCTTGACCGCTTGCCTTTTTAAGTGAGGCCAAAAGGCTTCTTGTAATTGCCGCAACCATAATGCTTCCTGCACACAGGCAGTTAGTACCATGTACTCTGCCTCAGTGGTTGACAAAGCTATTGTAGATTGCAATTACAATCATACGGCACGAAAGGTCGTGTCGTGTTTTTACGACACATTCTAACCCCGCTGGACTTTGTTTAGTCTTCTGGATGCGGTTGAACAAGTTGGCAAGAAGGTTTACACCGTAGGAGCCCATCGTCTTCCACACCTCGATATGGATATTATCAGGCCCCACCGCTATCCAATTTTTTATGCGAAGTAGACTTAAGGATGTCTTTAGGTGATATTGGGGCAATAACCATTGGGGTAACTCCATCTTCGTGGAAATCCAGCCCTTTGGGATCATCGAGCAAACACCCTAGAATTACTCCCGGAATAACCTAGCAGTTAGCAACCTTACTGAATAATATCGATATGACTGATGAAATATAAAAATATATTATCGTTCATTAAATAAAAATTGCTATAAGTTACATGCCAAGTTTACAATATAACATGTTAAATTGGTAACAATTCTGCTCTGGGAGCTCTCCCTGCCTCCCTGTTAGTATACCACGCTATCAAAAGGGCTGCAGAAGCGTTAGGTGCTTGGGACCAAAACCCCTCCCCCCCTCTAGTTGGTACCCCTTAATCTCTCCTTTATGATACCACACTGTCGCGAGTGACAGGGCCCGAGAAATCATGTAGTGTATAAGCTGTTTATGTGACTATCGCCAAATTGGAAACAAATTCCAATACTGGGCATTTCACACATTTTAATAATTTTGAGTAAGTTTTAAAGCGGATATCGTACTCAGGACCTCATCAATTCACAGCTCAAATATACTGTTACTTGCTAAACTATCGTGACTATTTTTCTTGCAAATGTTTTATTTTGTATCTTGACCTGTTTTTAAGAAATAAGATTGGTGGGATTTGCGGAATATGGAATACAGCTGAATACCTACACAATAATTTATGTTTACAGCTCATTAGGGAAGCTATTACGGCTATTCCTTGACTATTTATTCTGATATCTTTGTTATCATTACAACTGACAGACCTTCGTAGTAAATATGGCCGCCGTGTCTAAAATACGAATCTAGACCTAGACTAACGCAAGGGGTAGTAAGCGCCCTCATATTAAATTAACACTATCTTCTTACGTCATACTGTTACGGCTGTTACGTCCGGTGCACGTGTTTGCAATTGGAGGATGGAGGGAATTGCGGATATCAGTGTATCTCTTTCTCACTTATGGGGACGTCGTACTGTTCCCTCGTTTCATTGCGCATGCTCCCTGGTGGAGTTTTGTGGCCTTTGACATTTGAATATGTACTCTAATTGAACACAATAGAGCGTAAAATTACAAGACATGGACGGGATTCCATTTTCAAAAAAATTGCGATTTACGAATGAAGCTATGATTTTCCCCGGTGTGTTGCTGTTCAGAATTCAGTCAGTCGACTACCCTCTGGCGGAGTGGTTGAAAGTCTTTGAAACGCGGAAACATTCTTTACATAATTAGTATCGTAAAGATTTCAGTTTATAAAAATTGCGTTATGCTAGAGTCGAAATATCATTTTTATACAATAAGTTTGCTCTCTCTCTAAGTTCTTAAGAACTTTATGTAAAACTTAATAGTGACTATTATTATTTATCAACAAATCCAGTTAAATTTTTTAATTATAATCAACGTAATGAACACCGCAAATGAATTGATTTAAAATAATTGAAAACATATAAAATGGCGCTAAGTTCATTACATCCGTCGAACATGCTCGGCGAGCTTGGCCGCCTAGCAAGTTGGTTCAGGGGCGACTGTCTTGCGCCCGAAGAGTATGCCGGCCTGGCTGTTACAGAAAAGGTAAGCAGTAAAAAGGCTTTTTGTGATTTACTAGAAGACGTAGATGAAGGTATTTATTTATAATAATAAATATTCCTTAGTGAGCGGTGTTCTATTAACGTGTATGGTGACCGGTGCAGTCGGTGGAAAACTGCAATACTTAAAGTTCTATGCCATAATGCTGCTAGATTCTATGGATTCGCTGCTATCATTTTTTTTTCAGAATTATTATAAGATTGACTCCTTTGTCTGTTAATGTATGTGGCATAGTAGCGTCAACGAATGTAACGATTTGAATGCTGTTTTTTTTGTTTGAAAGCCGATTGAATAAAGATGGTTCTTAACTATGTTTCATAAAGATCTGATGAGCCGTTTAAAAGTTTAGATTTTTTCTAATCGACGTTTTAACAGTTATGTTATTTCTAGCTAAGCGGTCTACAATTGCTACTAATGATGATTGTGTCTATTCTGTTATCACCAAGTAACATAACTAAGATAGTTTACTCCTGTCGAATAGGCGTGTAACGAACCCACTTAACTAACTTTAGTTTGACAGAAGTCTCATTATAAGACGTCTATACATACATAGTATAAAACAAAGCCGCTTTACGAGTCTGTCCGTCTATCCGCTAACTGCTCCTAAACCACGCAACTGATTTTGATACAGATTTTTTGCGAGATAGTGGTACTAGCACTGTGACAAAGTGGCAAGTTGTTGTTGTCGTATGGTGAGTGAGTTTTTAGGAGGCTTAAATACTCCTCTCCTTCCTAAATATAATTTTTGTCCTTTAATGTAAGAAGAATCTGAAGTCGTGAGTGTTCATGTGAGGATCACTTATCATGAGGCGACATATTTGCTCCTTTGTCAACTTTTTCAGTATATAAGGGAAACCTTTTTATCGCAGAGCCGAAACGAGCAAGTGCATCACCTGTTGATAAGTGATCTCCATCGCCCATGAACATTCATTATAACTTAAAAGGCATAGACGCGTTGCCGACCTGAAAGCGAAGGGATGATTAAGGGATTGGGAAGGGGAAGGGGGTTTGGGCCTCTGGATATCACAATAATAAACAGCGACAGTTTAAATTAAATACAACTGCAAAAATTTTGAAAGTGGTTTTATCTACGAGTACGACTCAGCATTGATGGTAAATCGATTGCAGTAAAATATTGGTGTGTACGATGTTCCATAACAAGTGATGTCATGGCCTTGGTTGCATAATATAAATGTATATTGTGTAGGTACCAGTTCGCCTCATTGGGCTAGTCGCAGCATACTTAGACTGAATAACTTGCGATGTCCCAAATTCAAATGCCAGATTGGACGATCACAATTTATATTTTCGAATCGAAAACTCACACGAGTTGCCGGGGTATCTAATGTATGCCCGATATGGAAATAGGCTTGTTAGTCGCCACCTATCATATGAGGCGGAAATAAACTCGGCGAAAATGGGTGTACTCATTACACCTCTGTGAACCCTTTGGAGATACAGGCGTGAGTTTGTGTTTATAATTCTTGGTGTGGAGGCGATCGCAACTTCTTTACATTTAAGATTAGCGAATAGTCTTTAGTTGTCGATTGCCCCATAGTATTCATAGATTGTTGCTTGGTTTATGGTGTCTACCCGTAGTATGATTGGAGCCTCAACGGTCTCTGGAAACGGCTGTTTTTTAATTGCCTCTAACTAGTAGGTACGACTAGGTTAAAATGTAATATTAATAATTTTGGCCCTGTATTATACTGTCCCATTTCTGGGCACGGCAGAGGGGTTAGTCCTTAGTTCACCACGCTGATCTAACGCGGGTTGGTAGGCTACACAACTTCCTAATTATTATGAAGAATTCTCAGGAATGCAGGTTCCGTCACGATGTTTCCTTCACCGCTTTATCAAGTGATAATTAACAATGAATACACATGTTACTTGAAAAGTCAGAGGTCCTTGGGGTTAGTTTCGAACCTGCGACTTTCCTCACGGCAGTCCGTACCACTCCCCACTGAGCTATCGCTGAGGTTAAATGTAGGTAAGGTAGTTAAGCTATTACAGATAACAGTACAATGAACTGCGATTGGTCGAAATGCACTCCACCACTGAGTTAATGTTGTTTTAAACATTACCAATACTGTGATAAGTTTATATCAGTAGGTGCGACTGCGTCACTAGATTTAAATGCATAAACAAATGCGATGATATAGTCAGTTTATAAAGCCATGGTAATTGACCGCGTCGTCATATTCATCTAGGCATGTTTCTTAGATAGGACTAGTGTTAACTAACTTTTTAAATAATAAAAAAGAAGTATAATTTTAAAATGAAGGTAGGCAATGTAACATTAACTTTTCGAGACGACCTACACCTCAGTCTCTCCCGTGACCACGAAGGCTGAAAAGCTTTCGAAACGTCGGGACTAAAATAAAAATTAAACCGCGATAAAATCCGTATAAACTAGTTTTATTTCAAAGAGGAAAGATTTGTATTTTTTTGTATGTAACGAATAAACTTAAAAACTACTGGACCGATTTCAAAAAATCTTTTGCCGTTTGAAAGCTACATTATCATTGAGTAACATAGGCTACTTTTTATCTTGGAAAAGGCCGTTCACGCGGGCGGAGCCGCGAGCAAAGGCTAGTTTGAAATATACTTATTGTGGTGGATATTCTATACTACACAAGTCTACGTTTTTGAACGTCGTTGCTTCGTATCGTTTTGGAGCATAGGGTTTAGGGGTTTCCACTTCCTAGCTTTTCCAATTTTATTTATTCTTGTAACAGACCGTGACCTTTTAAATGATCAGTATGTGCCAATTTTATGTTAGACAAAGTAAAAAAACGCCTCTGAGCATCATCAGCTGTCATCATCATCGATTTAGGAACAAATCTCTACGATAATAAAATCATCAGTTAAAATCTTCAAAAATCGACTTGACAATACGAATCGCGGTGCGTTTGCTGTTGTCTTTTAAGAAGTTAGTAGTGTTCCGTCATCAGATCTTAACTAAACTTAGGTATATTGGAGCGCCAAGGCAAAAACTTTGAAACAAAAGATAATCATCCAAATCAGTGCATATTTGTCGGAGTTATGCGTGATATATAAAAAAAGATATATACAGTCGAATTGAGAACCTTCTGTTATAAAAGTATCGACGATATCTGCACTACAGCACAAATGTCGGAATACTTTAATATTACATACTTGTATTTGACTGCACACTCCAACAGGCGCGTCCAACAGCTGTGGCGGAAATTTTCAATATCAGCAGAAGACCACTACACGCGCGAGGCCACTTTAGTTTTTTCGGAATAAAAATTAAGCAATAAGTGAAATGAAACTTTTCACAGAAGTCCTTTAGTTATAGTTATATTAGCTTTCTGGTCGCGGCCCAGACCGCGTTGCATACAAACTTTTCTACCACAATTTTCTGGCAGGGTTTAAATTTAGAAAAACGCTGAAATACTGCGTGCAGCGAGACAGGATCGACTAAATGATGTAAGAAGATTTTGTCCAATAGTCAGGTTTTACATTGACAACGAAGTTATTATAAACTATAAGTTACAAGAAAATGATCCTCTAGTATAGTATAACATACCTTGCGCACTGCTTACCAATCACTGTAATGGACGGTACGTCGTGGTTAGAGTGTTTGAGCTAAATATTAGCTGCCCCACTTTATGACCTACAAAAAATATTGGAAATCGTTGCCAAGATAGGACAATGCATTATGAAACTGCGTTACATAAACTTCTGCACGTGTACAACATTTGAGGCTGGCGGTTAACTAAGGGCATTGTTTTATATGTAAGTCACACACATAGCCCTGACTTCACAGTAAGATACGAGTCTTCTGTCGTGGGTATTAGGAACTATGACAGACTTTCGATCTCACAACACCCAAACCTGAAACAAGTATTTGTAGATTGGACAAACATTTGTCTCGGTGCGGGGATCGAGACCGCTGCCTCACGTTTCAGTAGTCAGCTACTCGCCCCCCTGCGCCACGGAGGCTCTCAGGAGTCTTGTCATTTATGTACAACATAAGTATTACTTGTATCAAAACGGCGCGACGTATTGCAATGTCGCGTGGCTTTGATGTTATGTTAGTTCTTAAAGGACCCCATAAGTTAAAAAAAGACAGAGAAGTAAACGGGCATAATATCTTGAGGTTACTAAAAATGTGTCGTCCGTACCATCCTTATACAATGCTTCTCAAAAAAATAATTACAATCTGCAAAAAGCTACCAAAAAAAACAAGTTTGTGGTTACAGTAAATAGGGTAGTTGACTAGATTTTTTTAATTATTTAAATCAATAAGTTACGTTACTCAAAATCTATTGCAGAAAGAATTTTATAAATCGGACCAAAAATAAATAAGATAGATGCCATTGAAATCCTGTAGAAGGGGTAATTGTCAAATGACAGACGATGCAACCTTTGACGTCACTGTGTAAAATGTTCATTATAGTGCACGCGTGCAAGCGAGATAGTGAGATATCCCTACTACGCACCCACTTTTCCTCATACCAACATTTAAAGTCATAACTGCGGGCACATTTCTGAACCAATTTTGATTGTGTTTTAATAAAAGGGTTTCTTTTACGTATCATTTTCTGTTGCTTATAAAATAATGTATAAAATTCAATATAGGAAACTACCCTATTACTGTAAGTAACGAATTCTATAACATAAAACGATGTTGATTCCTCAACGGTGTCGAGGTTTTTTGACTGGCAAATATCACGATTAATATAAAGACCAAAGTGCATTCTGTGAAAATATCAGAAAGAGCAATAGTACTTATATTAAATTATAGTACTACGTAAATAACACAAAAGGTTTGTGTTTTATTTACGACCTTTTGTTATTGCAGCGTTTGTGTCTCGGTATGTTACGAGTCAAATAAATATTATTGCCACGGTGGCGCAGTTGTAATGCGTACGCGTTACGATTGATGCTGACTGACATCTCGAGTTCGATCCCCGGTTCGGGTAAAAGTGATATTGGGGTTTTCTATTACGGAATGCTCAGTATCAGCCTGGAGTCGAATTTGTGCCTGGCTGGTATGCGATAGGCTCACCCCCTATCACATCAAGGGACGGAGATACGCTCGGCGAAAAGTGGGTGTACTGGTTACACCTCTGCCTACCCCTTCGGGGTAACAGGCGTGATATCCAAATATCCAAACTTATAATAGTTGTAGAATACCGTACTTTACTTAAAATAACTCGCACAATTAAAACCTATTTAACATAAAATCCTGTTCAGTTATGGCCGTTCCCAATATTAATCTTCAATTTCACGATAGATAGCTATCGTCAAACATCCGCATTGTTCTATCTACTGCTTGGAATCGTCCCTATTTTTTAGATATGCACGTCAGATACTATGATAGCAATAGATAGGCAGTCTATCTGGGCCCTCTTGTGCGTTATGTTCATACAAGCTGAGAAAGAGGAACTATTGTTTAATTTATGTTAGGATATATGAAGATATGATTTAGATTAGAAATATAAGTTTTAATTTAACATTTATCTATAATTCATAATTTTTACCACTGTAAATGAAATAATAATAACGAGAAATACTTATTATGTTGCAAAACACAATGTAATAACGAAACGTTTTACTGTCAATAGATTACGGCTCTGAATACAAGTCCTTTGAACAAAAATCCCAAGCGAATTTGGGGGATTTTACTGAAGTGGGGAATTATTTTGTTCGCATTAACAAATATTTATATGTCTCTTGCACTTAATTTAATTATCAAAACGGTGCATTATTTTTATTTATAGGAATTTTAGATTTTTTTTATTTTTTCTTTTAGATTTTTACATAATTTATTTAGTTTTTTGTATTGCAGTGCAAGTGCCATGTAAGCCTTGTATACTCATGGCTATTTCTTCAAAATGCGTTATTTATTTCGGTATTTTACAGCCGAGGATATCTGTTTATCGGTCAAAATCTACCGATAAAGAAAAACTAAATAACTTTATCGACAGATAGCACATAAAAAATATTGGGACGCTTGAACTGTCATTTTCATAGTGTTGTATATCTGTAGTCAGCTATTAGTCCTCTCATCAGTAGACAGCAATGAAGAATAGGATTACCTATCATTAGTAAGTTTATTGGGACGGTAAAACGGTAAATAGATAAATTTTTCTATCGCCGGTATAGCAAAACTAGAGACAGACAGAATATAGGGAACGGCCATTATTGAACAGATTAAAGAGAAGTACTCAACTTTCAACATAAAAGACATTATTCCAGATATTAAAATAGCTGTTTTGTTAATAAATCAAAGCGACAGATTTGGGTCAAATTGGCCATCCCCGGACTGTTAATGAGGACTTGAAAAAGCTATTTGCCAAAGTACTATCAGAACGATTATTATTATTCATGATTGGTATTCGTGAGTTGTAAGTGCGCATCAATCTTGTAATATTAAAGTTATTTTTCGTTTTTAGGGCTCCGTACAGTCCCAAGGAGTACAAACGGGGGTTCCGTATACGTAGAGCCTACGCCGTCTGTCTCTTTGTCTTTTGCACTATCTTTTTAACACACAAAACGGTAAACGGTACACACTCACAGGGTAATTATTTCACGGCATCTTCTTCATAACAAAATCATATAAATGTAGTTAATTCAGATCTGGGAATTAAGTCACTAAATCCTGCTGGTAGTAAAAAACTCTTTAACAAAAATAACGATCAATTTCGAGTCGGTGCTATAATTAATTAAGTTAATGGTCCTGGTCATCGATGTAGTATTCTACCAGATTGAACATGACAGACCAGATTAAAAAACGGCCGGAGAAATAAGAGCACAAAATTTTTTGTGCTCTTATTTCAGATTAGTATGTTCCAGCCATAGCCAACGTGAGGACGTGTCAAAAATACCGCGGTGCGCGTATACAAATTAACCATCCAACCAAAAATAATCATCGTAATAGCAAGGTTTCGAATGGAGTATTTTTCTTTCGGTAAGTACAAGTTAGTTTAAGTAATAGAGTACCTAAAAACATTATTTAAACATTATTTAGCAAATATCTCATTGTTTGGCCAGTATCATCCAATATACACCAACTATTTCCGCAAACATTGATTGTTATGGAACAAGAAATACATTGAGTAGTTTATAATTTAAAAATATTTTCTTAATTATTATTTATAGATTTCCTAGTAATCTATTTCGCTGTGCAGAATGGATATCTGAAGGCCAATTCTCGTAATTTTAAACGTTCAAAATATCATTCCGATCTAATCTCAGCGTCAAGAAAGTTGCAAATGGCATTCTCTTAAACCAATAATCAATGTAAATGCACCTAGCATTAGCAGTAGCATTATACCGTTTTGGCTTTAGTCAACTTTTATTGTACATTCAATCTCATTACGATCTATGTTCACATTTGACGTTGATTATTGGTGAAATCACTATAGTGAAATGACTTATTTTTAAGTGGCATTACAAATTTACTACTTTTACACAATATCTTCAAGTAATAGAGAGTTTTAAATTTAAATATGACTACAAACTTAATAAAATAGCAGTAGGTATACGCAGATGCAGCTGTTTCAACAATGTCGTCTGGTTCGCAATCTATACTATAATATATATAATTAATATTATAAAGCTGAAGAGTTTGTTTGTGAGATATTGAGGAAGGCTATATAACATCACGCTAGACCAATACGAGCGGAGCACTAATGAAGAATGTTTCAAAATCGGGTTTTTTTTCCTTTTAAGAGCTTCCGCTGCGTGCGTCGCGGAAACGGTTAAAGTTTCGCTAAAATAATGTATGACAATGTAAAAAAAAAGTCCGCGACAGCATATGTCTATATTTTAAGGAAAGCGTTCTTTAAGGTCGACCATTCACCCATGATTCTTTTGGCATTGTGGGCGTACATGGGTGGTGGAAATCACTTATCATCAAGTGACCCACTTGCTCGTTTGCCTATGTAGGCCTATGCTATAAAAAAAGTTATCACTTAGCTACGTTTTTGTCAGTTCGTTTCGCATCATCAAACCCTGATCATTATCTGGAAACCCAATTACTCATCGAAACCTATTAAGTGAGCCCAAACACGAAACTGCGTTTCCGTGGACACCTTCATACTCTATCCCCAGACCCTGGATACCATCAAGAAGTCAACTGCTTTTGAAAACCTATTCAATGAGCTCAAACACAATATATTTGCTATTAATTACCGAAGAGTTGGAAGCTGCAGAGGGCTTCTTGCAGCATCAGCTAGCTAAGAACACCACTCTTTTTGTCGGGGGTAAAAGACATACGGCTAAGTTTCTTAGTGCTTCATGTCAGATTAGTGAGCATTTCCGAAGCACCAGTAAATTTTAAACATGAAGTGTCAAAGGTGGCTCTTTATTTTAAAAATATATTTATTTCAATATATAAAAAGGAATATTTAATAGAGCAAAACTTAACTACTTGAAAAAATTTGAATCGACTCCATGGGATTCCATGTTCTATCACTGTTTTTACAGATAAATTGTTAATATTGTCATGACAACCACGTGACTAATTTAATTTGAAGCGTTATCTCTATGCATATAAAGTTCAATTTTACTAGAAGCCCGACGCAGACCAGACAGATGAAACTCAAGACATTTTCGTGCGTCAAGTTTGTATGGGAAGTTGGATCTAGAGTATTTATGATCGAAGGTCCTGGAAACCAATAAAAAATTTATTATTTTTTAGTTTATTTTTGAGTCGGCTTTATTTTTTTTACAAAGTTTTATTTTATTAGTTTTAGAAAACAATTCTCATAGTGAAAATCTAATTACGTGTAGGTCGACTTGAGAGCATCCTCTTCTATTATACTTGAACATCGGTATTTATTATTTTAGAAAATTTTATATTGGTCTATTCTTATAAATATATGTTATGTTATTGAATAACAATAATAAATAATAATAGATAATAATGTTAACTTAACAATTAAGTACCTTTTTATGAATACAATATCATTTGGCGGGTTCATCGAAATAGTTACTAGATCTTATTTTAATACGTGTTATTGAGTGTATTAGGCCTTTAACTAATGCATATCAATCTAAGAAGTATGTGTTCATCGAGACCAACGGATTGGAAAAGCTTTGCATAATATGCACAGTGAAACGTGTTGAGGGCGTTTCACAGTTCATGAGACGCGCACGAGGCGATTTACTGGCGAGGGGCATCTTTCCTTTTGCATTTGAGACACTGGAAATCTCACCATAAATTTATTAAATTATTATTAAAATGAATTTAGCTGTTGAGTTGTCTTTTTTAAGTCACATCTATTTTTGTGATTTATTTATGATGTTATAACTATTCTAATAAATTTTTATTCTCAATATTGTTTTGGTGGACTGACAAATTTTTGTGTTTAATATTTCAGAGAATAAAACCCAATATATCTTTATTAAACGTTTAATGAAGAGCATACGTGCGTAATTAGTAAAAAAATGGCCTTTACAAGATCATCGATAAGTTTTTTTTTAACTTGTGCGACTAGGTGACCTAAAATATGCTCATATATCTTTCTTTTATCTGACTCAAAACAAATGTCACATCTACAAAATAATAGGTAGTTTACGCATACACAAATATTCCCACAAACTCAAAGCCGTAGCCCGTGTTCTATTTGTAATCATGCCATGCTCTACATTTCCCAGGGCCTGATTGACATGGGGACATGCGTGCATAGAATCATACCACCTCTAGACCTAACTAACCGGAACAAGAGTAAGTGTATGTTGGTGCCCTAATTTCGGATCTAGTTTGAGTTCTGAATTTTTTCAGGACACTATCGAGGCTTATGAAATATTTTACAATTAGCAAGAACGTTCTGTCCTGTTCCCCGATTTCCTTATCACGTAGGGTAAAACCGGAATAGATGCCCCCCTTTTTGAAATAGCCTCCTAATTTAAAAAAATATAATTTGATATGAATAATTTCTATGAATATAGCTAGCTTAATCATTTATGCTGAATTATTCTTTGTTTTTTTATCTATCAGTTACAGATTTTGCAAAATTTTGCTTTTTGTCAAAACACTTTTTTTTGAGGATAGATGCCTACCTGTATGTGTTTTTGCCCCACCATGAAAATACTAAGATGGATAGATGCCCTTTATACTGTACTCCTAACAGCAATGGTCTCCAAGAAATATGGGCAGTTTTTTTTTCTTTTTAATTGTTATAAAATAATTGTGATATGACACAAATAACAATAATTAATTTTTCCTAAAATTTCAATTGCAGAATTGCATTTCTTCAACATAAATATTAATTCTTAATTGTTATTATAAAATATTGATTATTAAGTGTTAACATGCAAAATCATATTTTAAAATAACAGAATAATTAAATAATAATCCTACTTAATTGAAGTTAAGCCGAATATTGCTATCAGTTTTCCGCATTTTGCACAATTATTTCTGAAAAGTGTACAGGTTTCATGTATCCAGTTCTGACACTTTGCACACTGAATCCAGTCGGATTTAGACTTCGTATTTTTATAGTTTTCAAAACATTCTATACAGTTATCTTTAGGGTTATCCTGTCTACCTCTCTTAGTTTTCTTTACTTTAATTTTATAGTTAGGTGGATTGTCTTCATCTTCGATGTTTGAACTGTAAATAATTGTTCTTTTTAGTGGTGTTCCAGCCTGGTTTACTTTTAAATAATTATTATTTTCTTTATCACACAAGTCAGCTAGGTCGTCATCATCATTTTCACTAAAATAATGTTCATTGCTTTGTATTGTTTTTTATCTCTCTTTTGGTGGTTCCTTTCTTTTTTTTAAGTTCTCTTTTTTCTTTGGTATTTTCAGTCTTATTTTTCTTGTCTAACTTAATTTTTTATTGATTTTCCTTTCTTTCAGCCACATCCTTCTTTTGATTTATATTTTCTGTTGAATTCTTATTTTGTTCATGTTCAGAAATATTTTCTTTTTGATTGTCCAGCTCTAGTTGATAAACTACAAAGGCCGAAGTCTGGGATAGAGATGTTTCTGTTCTTTTTTCGACCGCAATAGGCTCACGAGATACTATATTTTCCGAGACATTGACGAGCTCTGGTTGGCGATCTAACGAATAAGAATTGTTCAAATAAATTAAAAACAAACGTGCAATTATTTACATCTGGTTGGACACTTAATGAACCAGTATATTAAAGTAATAAAAATTTAACGAAATTTATTAATACTTATAAAGTTATACAGCGGCAAACACCTACCTTACCTTACCTTTAAATTTTTTATGTGTTAGTCAAGTTCGCCGCGGAGATAATTACACACACGAGCGTAACACGTCCTCACCGCTCAACAACCCGTTGGCAAATTAGGTGCGGGGTGACTGCGGTTCCTACTTAATAATTCTTAGGCGCCAGGTTGAGAAGTTAGGTTTTTTGAAAATGAAGCATCTATCCCACTGTGCGATCTGTCCCGGTTTTACCTTATACTTATCTTTTAAAAATTTTCGTCTTCTGTCGTTACATCAGACAGGACAGCCTCCGTGGCGCAGCGGGCGAATAGCCGGTTGCGAAGCGTGAGGCCGTGGGTTCGATTCCCGCACCTTGACAAATGTTTGTCTGATCCACAAATATTTGTCTCGGGTCTGGGTGTTGTGGGACCGCAAGTCCCTCGTAGTTCTTGATACCCACCATACAGGTTTAACCTAGTGTGGGGTCAGGACTATGTGTGTGACTGTTGGGTGTATTTATTATTATTATTATTATATCTAGGCTATCGCTCCTATGAATGCCAGTTTAAGACTACGGGATATTTGTCGTGTCGCCGTACTTCGCGTCGAGTATGATACGTCCAGACATCTACCTACACTTTCACATGTCACTGAATCCGTCTAATATATTCAACGTGTACGTGTCAGCCGAGAAGCCATTTTAATGTCGAAACAGCGCCTGTCTCTTAAATATTATTTCGGGTATAATTACTCGACGTAATCTATGTCTGGAAGGACTAATTGTTTTAAATTTTATATCACCTGTTAATGGATGTTGTGAAATCTGAGTGCTTTTATGACAGTCTGAAAGCCTTTGTCTGAATAAAAGATAACTGAGTACTGACTGGTTTATATTGCGAATCTGGAATTCAATTTGTATCTGTCAGTCTCTAAAATTTTAGCTTCAGAGTTGGGTTGCTCCGTTAGCTTTCCACTAATGTCGAAAAAATCGTAAAAAGTAAAATTGTTTGTTACGTAGCAGTAGGAATAAAATATAGCATTTGTTTCAGTTTTCAGATAAATGTAGATAATCTTACGCCGTTGGTAAGTCTTTGTCATTTTAATTATTAAGTATATGTAATATAATTACGATGGAAAAATATTACAGAATAAATAGTTTTTATGGACTCTATAGGTATTTTTATCATAAATAAAAATCAATGTTTGTGTGGTTGTCCTCTATACGTTCCGAAACCGTTGATCAGATTGTGATGATACTTTAGTAGAGTGTTCTAGGGACGGCCGCGAGGATTCCTGGCCCAAAAAAATATATATATAAATGATAAGATATGATGATAGAGATAGAAAATGTTTTGCATAGAAACAAAACACGTATTATATGTTAAATAAAACCCATAATGTTCTTGAAATCGAATAATGGTCTCTGAGAACCATCTGGCTTTTTCATCAAGAACATTCTTGAAAGGAATCCGGCATTATGATGTGCTGGTTGCTCCAACACGTTTTGCTCTTTTAGCTTGCTTATCATATCGGTTATGGCAGGAGAAACTTGTATTGAGTAACTTTTCATAATCTGGTGATTTGGTACAGATCCACGTGGCTTTTTTATTTATTAATTAATTGTTTTTATAATGAATTCATTGGCTCTGAATTAAACCCATGAGTCCACATACCCCCTCAAATACCCCGCTTGGAACAGTCTTTGATTGTCTCTTTTGTGCCCCATGATTAGTGCGGGTGCCTCCAAAGGGCTGGTTTCTCTTAAGATTAGCCTTGTGAGCGACTTGTTTTTTATCCATCTTATTATTAGGTTAAACTGACCGGCCATCCTTGTTTTGTTCAGATCTTTTATTGGATATATATCTTAATTGGGCTTTATGAGCCTGAGAGGTATCTGAAGTAGAAGCCTGTTTAATGTAGGCTGGTATATTGAGCCAAACCTGTGTGCCACCTAAAAATCTATAATTGGGAGAAATGCGTCTCGATTAAAACGATATTCAGCACAAGATGGTACACTCTTTAGTGTGGCTTTGAGACTGATATTAGTTACTTGCTTCGATAGTTGGTTACGGCGGATCTCAACACATTTCGCTCGTTTGCCACAAATAATCTGCATTGTAAGTTTAGTTTTTGTATACAAGTGATCCCGGGCCAAAAGTTTTTGCCATTTAATTAAACAAGTTCGTAGATGTCGGTTCCTGAAGATTTTGTGAATCCCAATTTAGTAAACTCTGTAATCTACTTTGCATTATTTGTCTCTGTTCTCGTTCGAAAGTCCCGCTAGAACTTGTTCTGTGTAAGCCAGATAGTCCTTTGATGGGCTTAAATGGCAAAGCTCCCCATTTACCTTTAAACCTGTGAAATCAAGTGTGGAAATGACAGATTTTAAAGGTTTCTTGTACCTAATACCGTTCCAAGCCGGAGTACCAAATTGTTGAAGACGAACTAAGTCCCTGAGTCTGCATTTTTTCGCCATAATAATTTACTGGAGGGGTTCCTGCTAACGGGATACTGGTGACCCCTCCAGCTTATTTATAATTACGGTAAAAGCTATATCATTCAAAAAAGTGAGCATATGTGTTTTTTTTATAAATTCCTATATTTATATACTTATACATTTTATTCACACAATTCACCATACAGCGTGCTACAAAAAGATGCGGTCAAACATGAACAACAGACAGTGACACAAACATATAAACACCCCGTATCACCGCAGCGTTAAATACAATTACCGGCCGGTCTATTCATGCCTGTAGACAGTTTTGTCTACAGATACTATCAAAAATCCACTCCACTCTCGCCTCTTGCGTATTGCTCTTACAATACCGCTGGGATAATTATTCTGTTTGTATTCTTAGGCCGGCGACTCTTTGCCATAATTATTCTTATTGTTATATCAAACTTTCACCGAGTCTTTCTTCGTTTGATATTTTCGCACCTAACGTAACATTTCGGCAACACTGAATGCTTTTTGTTTAAGAATTACACGCTTTCCTGATTACTTCAGCATCGATTTTTGCGACAACCTATTGTGTTTTTTCTTTCATACAGACAACCACTGCTTTATCCAGTATATTTAGTTTTTTTGGTATCAGATCGATTTGTTTAACAAGTTTTACGAATAGTTCGTGACTCTTTTGGAGAATCATTATCATCAACGCTTAGAAGGTCCTGTAAAAACGAATTTCTTGAAGTAAACAAATTTCTCGCAATATCATCACAGCTCTACGATAGGCCTAACGATGGTGATTTCTCCCTAAGTGGCCTGAAATTCCTACTTTTTTTTCAGCCCCACTCGGAGCTTAAGTGCCAGGCCGAGTGGTTTGTAAAGTGCTAAGAGTAGCTGCAGTTTAATATTGTTTCGAAAAACGCTAGCTCATTAGGCTAATTTAGCAACTCGGCTGACAAATAAAGAAGTATGTAAATAGCATACATCATAACATCTTTAAGCAACGTAAAAAGGACTTAAAAATACGAGACTACAAGTTATTTTTTTTATCATACGTTTTTTACTGGCCCTGTATTATGTACATGTCGCATTTCTGGGCACGGACCTTCTCTACTAAATGAGAGGGGTTAGGTCTTGGTCCACCAAGCTGGCTTAATGCGGGTTGGCAGACTTCACATACCTTTGAAATTCTTGTTCCTGTGAAATTCAAGTATACAGGTTTCCTCACGATTTCCTTTACCGTTAAAGCAAGCGATAACGATAAGTTATGTGTGTATTAACAATTAATACAATTAATTAATTCAATTTTTCATTTGCTTTAATATTACGGAGTTGTTATAAAGAATTAAAGATTTATTACATTGTAATTGCTTTCTTGTATCAGGGCTCAGGGTAAGCTTGAATGTTTATCAAGGCATTTTTGGACGCAGTAAAGACATTTAAATACCAATTTTGCAATCAGTGTAGTCTTCTGCAAGAGCTTTAAATAAACAGTATAAAATATTTATTTAGATATTTTCACTTAACAATTTATCTCGATAGCCACATAAAATCTCTGTAAATCGAAATTGATTTATTAATATAGGTATATAAAACATAGGGCTGATATCGTAAAATAAGCTTGAATCGTTGTTATGATTACCATCGACTCGTCGTGGGCAATTCTGTTTTTTTTTATATTCTCCCTTATTTTATCATCAATACACATAAAGTTCATAACCAAGCTATATTATATATTTACACGATCGCTATAATAAATGTTAATGGTGAGACACAATATAGTATTATAGTTTGTATAATGCACAAAGGGTTACAGTTACATGAAAAAGGTGAAAAGTTGGCAAAAAAGGGCCCAAAACTTAAAAAGGTTCTGACGAGGGTTAGCGCGGCGTTAGATCTGTTATTTCTGATATAAAGTTAAAGCTCTTAATTTACCGCACTGTGTCAGTCAAAAAGTGATTTATGGTTTCGTGTTTCTCTTGACACACGTTAGGTGTTTTGTATTTTCTCGACCACATAATAAAATTACCTACATTGATGTCAGCGGCTGCGGTAGGGTGTCACTGTCACATCAGTCTGCTGCCGAGGTCCACCTCCAACTCATATCTTTATATATTTTTTTAAATTCTGAGAATATTTTCTTAGGATGAATGTGTAGATTGTACAGGATGACGATTAATTCTCTCTTATCAACTTGTGAGATGGAAGTACCTTTGCTGATTTGTACATGTAATGCAACTTGATTTGACGTTAATTGTTTTATATCGGGCAGCCCGCCGTCTGATCCTCAAAAAATCCGCAAAATGCCCCTTTTTATTGCAGTTGTAACATACAAATCCGTGTTTTGTATTATGAGTGGTACTTGGAGAATTATTGTGTATGTTCATATTGTGGTGACTCCGCATTGAGGACCTTTTTTTCTTTGCAACTAATAAGACACTCTCAACGTCATCTTCATTTGATAAGCTGGCTTCTTCATTCAATAATCTTGCTGTTAAATTATGTATAGTCTGCATCTTCGGATCTAGAGATAGCCAGGCTTTGGTAAGTGAACGATATTTTGCTAGCAAGGTACTTAGTATTTTAGTCATTATTGCAGTTTCACTTATAGTTTCTCCACTTTCTTTTAACTGTTTCGCCAGATTCACGAGCGATACTGTCAAATGACAATATTTTGTATTGATAAAAAAAATAATGTTAGTACCATCATTTTGTTAAATTCAGGCTTTTGCTCATAGATTGCTTCTAATTTATTATAATTATTCATTTCTTCTTTGGCCGTTTTGAAATTTTCGATTAGTTCAGTCTGGTGTAAGTTCATCGAAGAAGTTATTATGAACATGGCCGTACCATGGTCTTTACACCACTGTGCCAATTGCATCGCTTGTTCAGGTTTTCGAGTTTGTATATTCAAACCTTTTGCCTTTAATGAGCATTTAATTTGGAATTTCCATTCTATAAAGTTCCTGTCATCAAACTTTTCGATTCGCATGGAATTGGACACCTCCATTAGGATTTATTGTTTTTATAGGTTATGTTCACGCACGCACCACGTTTTATAGAAATATTTTGCATTTAACTCTGTATTTATTAATAACGGTATGTATTTAATATTGGTGTCCTGGGCCCATAACTTGTTGGTTACTTAATTATTGATATTAAAATAACTTGAGAACTAAGCTAGAATTCTTAATTTCATTACTTACACGGAAGTACCACAGATTACAAGAGAGCATAGTAGACACACTGTTACCAGAGCCAAACTTGATCAACTCAAAATGTATTCTAACAGTATTCGATAAGGTTAACCTCGAGGGTGCCATATAAAATAATATATGATTAAAATCTGATGGCGGAGTGCGAGGGAACGGATAACTCCTTAACAGATAAACCATCGCGATTTGTATTTTATATTGGAGATTACACGTAATAGCTATTTGCAAACCCAAATGATTATAAAAGAAAATAATTTAAGATAGAACTTATACCCTACTTCAATGCAATTTCATTTGATCATCACCGGCACCGACTCCGAAACTTGTGTGACTCCGAAAAGTGTTACTTTGATCATCTTTAAATGGATAATTCCCTATTTCATACGTTATGATCGTATTAAATCTTTTGACATGACATTATGTAATATCTAAATTCAACACAATACCGTCGGCACCGGAAGGACCATGAAAATATCAATTTCACCGACAACGTAATATTGTTTCAGGTAAGGCGGCGTGCGTGTGGGCGTATAAGTTAGGGCTTGTACACAACAACTTTTTCATAGGAGCAGATGAATGATATGGCGCTAAAAATTCCCATACAGCTGGTTTTTTTCGTACGTCATTTATGTTACCAACGCGTATACATTATATATTACAATACCGGATATAAGGGGACCGCTGCCGAAACCGAAACAGTAATAAATTCCTTTTCTGGTTACTTGCCATTTTGGAAATGTAAGTCGGGGTTAATAACCCACGCGCATTACCGCGCTTTAATACTAATCAATACTCAGTGGGTATATCGTGCCGTACGGTGATCCGAACAGCTGATTACGGAGTGTCGATATTTTTTAATTGACTTTATAAAAAACTAGGATTTTAATTATAATTTAAATAAAAATGACATTGTATTAACTGGTCTAAACAAGACTGTGTGAACTTTAAACACTAGATAGATGGTAATCTATCTTCGCTTTCGGAAGCATTTCCCTTACTCGGTATTAAACCTATAAAACTGTGCTTGTGCAAGAGTATCTGATACATGTTTGTACCAATCTGGACAGCGAACACCGTAAACATGGTGGAAAAATCCTCCATAGTGGCTCGTTTCGGTGAGTCGCGTTCCACGGTTAGCCAGTGTTTATTCAGTAATTTCAGGTCAGCATAATTCTGCCGACCGTCGAGGCACACAATCTCGACGCAATGTTGACATTATATTTATGGCCTTTCCCTATATTCTGTCTGTCTCTGGTTTTGCTATACCGGCGATATAACATTTTATCTATTTTCCGTTTGACCGTCCCAATAAACTTACCAATGATAGTCAATCCTATTCTTCATTGCTGTCTATCAATGGGAGGACTGATAGCTGACTACAGATATACGACACTATGAAAATGGCAGTTTAAGCGTCCCAATTTTTTTGTGTGCTATCTGTCGTTAAAGTTTTCTATTTTTATTCATATCGGTGGATTTTGACCGATAAACGTCTATCCTCAGCTCACAGCTGTCGTAATAGTACCTATATGGTGCATATTTCATAATTATTTATTAAAAATGTCTGAAACCAGTTAAATTTCTAGTGAAAGTGACGTAGAAGTCCTAGAACTCCTCGAACAGTTGTCGGACTGGGAGGCGGAGGAGACTGAAGCTGTTCATAGCAAACAATATAAAAGAATCAATTATATGCAGAAATATAATGATTATGATTTTGAATATAGGTTCAGACTAAATAAAATTGCTGTGAATGATTTACTCTGTTTTTTCTATGAATCTACAATGTGTCTGCATTGCACAATTGAAATATATGAATGTTGTAGCTCGATGGCCAGGATCCACTCACGATGCTACCATTTTCACTAATCCGAACTACGAGGTACTTATCTCAAAATTATAAAATAATGAGGATCCAAAATGGCTTTTAATATATAATATGTGGTCTAATAATAATAGTTTTCTAGCTCAGCGTAATTTTATTGCATTAACTATAGAATTAACTATATTCAAACCCCTCTGTCGACACTTTCCGGTCGCAATATGAAATATAATATCTTGGTAGATACTATTATATTATTTAAAATGTTTGTACTCTTTCACATAAAGAAATATTGTCTTAAACATTAATCTAATCAGAACTCCAAAATAATTCAAATCTTAACAACTTATTTTATGGTTGGATCCTGTACACTGTTGCCAGATGACCATCGACCATTCCCCCGAAGTATACGTATATAAAAATCCGGTTTTCGAGGTGAAAGCCCCCAATAGGTAAAAATATTTTTTATTTTTTGAATCTGGGTTACAGGGTCAGATTCTAGAATGATTTCATTCCTGAAACTTAATATTGTTATTGAAATAAAACTAGTTTATACGGATTTTATCGCGGTTTAATTTTTATTTTAGTTAATATTGTTAATTGTGTTTATTTCAGGTTCCATATCTTCTAAATACAATTGCCTGCAAATATTGTGTAAAACAGCTGTAGCAATTACAACAGTCTGAGCTAGAAAATTTATATTATTATTAGACCACATATTACATATTAAAAGCCATTTTGCATCCTCATTACTTTATAATTTTGAGATAAGTACCTAGGAGTTGGAATTATAAAAAATTGTAGCAGAAACTTATTTTTTTCTCATCATCCATTTACCTTCGAAGCAATATTTATAGTTTTAATTGTTATTATTCCGTATATCTATTGTGATTATTTGCGCAAAATCATTTTTATCTATATTTAATCGAAGGATCGAGCTGTATGGGCCTCACACAATATAACTAAACACGATACGATCAATATACGACAGTTGAGTAGCTTCTATGACGTGGAAAAATAAAGTCTTAAACATGTGATGGGCTAGTTATTATCACTGCCAAACTCCTGGCAGTCTTGTAGTATCTTGAGGAGAACCAGCTGATTAGCGATCGCAATATGGTTTTCATCACGGATGGTCAGGACTACGGGACTGGCTCACAGATAGCCTGAAGCTCTGAATAGTAGGAGCGAGGCTATAGAGAACTTGACATCGCAAACCCTTTGGTAAGGTCTAGCGTATGCCAGTCCCTATATTGAAGAGTCCATTGTATGGGATCTCTGAGGGGCTCTGCAAGTGAATCGCCGGCTTTCTGGATCACTGAAGTAAAAAAGTGGCCATTAACAGCAATATAGTGATGTATCTAATGTTGAAGTAGAGAGGTCGGTGAGTTTTTAACGGTTAAGTTATGGTCTACACGCTTAACAAAAGCATCTACATTGTCAGCTACATCTTTAATATTTAGACAGACAGTAGACAGCTGATTTAGTTATACTAATGTATTCAACGTTACTTGAGTGAGATCTTTACATTACCTAGATTTCTGTATAATATATGATGGTCTGTTTTTTTTTTAGCACCAATCACATAATTACGCAAATTACGAAATCTACGCAAACAAAAGCTCAAATATTTGCCTTAAGTGTTAAACAGTGCGAATATGGGTGTTACTGTCCTGGGATCTTGTTCCTTACCAAAATTATTTTAGGGAAGATGACTTAGATCACGTAGATAAAACATAATATCAAATATTAACGGAATATTACTCATGCATTATTGAAACCTGCATACTTCCAACAGTCGTATAACTTGCAAGCACACCTAAGGTACGAATGTTTCAAACTATGACACGTAATTAAAATTGTTACGCGTGCCTAGTTATTTATTGAGGTTTGTTGCGCACCACTCGTCGTTTCTCGTATCCCAGTTATTAGAAGCTTTAATTGCATTGCTCGAAATGTCGAATGTTGGAGAGCGGAATCGGATACGCGATCTGCACCGCCAGTTCAAAGCAGCTCATGGCCTCATCGTGGGTTTTGCCTCTTCTTCATATTCTGTTTTTTTTGTGGACAAAAAAACTAAGTTATAATAAAACTTCGAAACCGACTTCAAAAAAGAAACACTGAAAAGTAAAAAATAAATTTCTATAGGTCTCTTTGGAGTCGGTGCAATTTAATTTGACCGGCAGCGACACAGTTTCAATTTTTAGTGGTAGTTACAGCAATAGCATGATTTTAGGTTTAGCGAATCATCTGATTTCAAACGATTTTTTCTGATCTTAATGTATCCAGCAAATTTACTGTCTCGTTTTTTTAACAGCTAATTTTTAATATTCGCCTTCCATTTTTTCCCCCTTATTGCTAAGGCTCTCGCCTTGTAGTACAATCAATGATATATATTATTTTACTGAATTTTGACAACAATACAATACTCTTTAGGAATTCTATTCTTACGGTTTTGATATTGGTGCCAATTGAAAACAATCGCTGAAAATTAACACAACCGCACAAAGGAGGAGAGATGAATTCAAAAGTTTGCTTACATCGCCAGTTTAATTCTTTTGTGCCGAAACAATGAAACGTTCAGTGGATGAAACAATAGGCTTTATTGCCGAATTAGTTTGTACAACGTTCGCTCAATGGACACCACGGTGGGCGCCATTAAATTTTCCAGAATTATTATTATTATCTACACTTATTTCAGATATTCTAGTTTCATTTTAAAGTGCTGTTATGAAGCTATGTTTAGAATTTTGTGAGTAAGCCGTTCAATAAAAACATTTTGTTTGGATATTAGCTTAAGTATTATGAAGATATGCTTATTATAAGACTAGAGACAAGCTAAAATTATGTTTTCGTTGGGTAATAAACCACTTAAACCAATAATTTTCTTTTCAAAACCTACTTAATTATATACGTCCCACTGCAACGCTTACACCTTTATATCTAAATTGGCCATAATCACTTCGTTCGGATTGACTGCTTCGGATTAATTTCACATAACCTGTATATAGCATGCACTCTAGTTCTCTTAATTCCTAACTGTAACGACCTAGTTTAAAACATACGTTGTAATTTGAACAAGAAACACTACTAAACAAAAGGGCAACCTTCAAACTTTCTAATTCAGCAAATGATCGGGCGTAACTACTAACTTCAGCTTATCCAATTTAAAACATAATTTGTAAAGGAATAGCCCGAGGCTAATCGTGGGCTTTTGGGTCACATATTATTGTTACTTTGGTGTTTCGTTTAATCACAATATGTAGTGTGTTTTACAGTGGTTTACAAACTGCTTAATTTTTCCGTGAGTTAAGTGTTGTTTAAAGCGGTAACTACCAACTAGATATTTACATATGTATTTCATCAGCAGCAACGGTCTAAACGAGAGTTAAACAAGGTTTATTGTTCTTTGAATGTAATAGATGTGATCTTCCAGCATGACGATGTTATAACACCAATAAGTCCATATCAACTCAGGCTGAATTAAAGTGAATACCAATCTCGATTTTCTTGACTTCCGTTTATGTTAAGGTATTGTTTTATTACCGTTTCGGCTTCAGAACCGGTCCCCTGACGCCCGGTATAAATTTGGTTCAGATCTGATGACGGAGTAAAAAACGAAACTTCTAAATGGATAACAATCACACGTCGACTGTCGCGATTTAGTTATTGTATTGTAATTTACATGCCATAGGTGTACCTACCACTAAAAATTGTCAAGCATTGCACAACGCAAGTTGACAATCCTGTGTGACTAGCAGATAACGCAAGCATGCTTTTGAAGTTCACAAGATACTTTTTGTCGTGCTATTTACAGTGTCTTGTAATGTAGCTATTAAAAAAACTTAACCTCGTCGACATGAACTTTCAAAGCAATTGTATTGAAATTTCCTTATATTTTTCTTTGTCTTATTAAACACTATGTATTTTTTTAAACCCTGGATCTCAAAGTTTTATAGCCTGAGTATGCTGCCCTTAGTGATTAGACCAATGAGGCGATCGGTAATGTACCTTTTTTATAACAGACTGGAAAACGAGCCAGTGGGTCACCTGGTGGTAAGTTGTCTCCATCGCCCATGAACACTCACAATACCAGGAAATCATAATTGCGATGCTGACCAAGGAAAATGTTGGCCTCCCGAAGTCTCACTATACGAAATGTTATATCAAATTGTCACTTCACTTACTTCAGTTCAGTTTTCTGTGAGATCTTGTAGAGTCAGCCCATATTTATGATGTAGATAAAAGGGTCTACAGCGTGACTCTACCACTTACAATAATAATGCTCAAGTCATATATCTCGGCCGATTGTATTAACACGTTAATATTACGTTGACTATACTTGCCAAATATTGTTGAAGACAAGTTTAATAAGCATGCATAGGTATTCAGCTGGGGCCAACGTCAAACATTGGCCCATATTATGATGGATAGAATATAGACTGTACATACGCCTCCAGCGATTTTTATATGATCGGCATATTGAGTTTGTGGACTTAGGATTATTGTAATAATATTGTTGTTACTATGTGATGTATGTTTAATATTAAATTCCAAGCCCGCTAACGTCAAAGTCACGGTCATAGCTTGAAGAAAACTAAGTTTGTTTTGGTTTTTTTAATGTACGGCGCGTACAATATAATTTTGCGCTATCCGTCGGTTGATGTTATTATAACAAGCAATTGTTTACGTTATTTAAAGGGTGTATCATTTTTATTAATGCTATCAAAATGTCAAAATCTGTAGTTCTGTTGGTGCAACTCACACTAATTAGTGGTCCATTTTTCGTAACGCGTGCCAACTTATCGCAACTGCCAAATTTTCCATAATTAGTTCAGGGGTCGGTCACGTCTAGTCATATTAATTTACGTTTTCCGAGATATTTTATTATGTACTCGTAAGTGACCGGGTTTATTTTAAGTATTAATCTATGTTATTTGTTTGCGAAGTAATCAATTTGACAGGATTATTGTAATATCCTTGACATAATAGCATTGTTTGTTTACGGAATTGGCTTTCTCGGAAATTACTCTCGTCGAAAATTTAATAATTGTAGGCCGGCAGCGGTGTGTCGGTCGATGGTCGCCTTTTTTATTACCGTGAATGACGAGACGAGCAGGTCGCTTGTCTGATGGTGATTGCCACGCCCATAAACAGAAGCAACACTACACAGAACTTTCAATTACAAAGCACTGCATCGTACTGGACTGCGCTCGTCACCCCGAGACATAAGATGTTAAGACTCATAATTCCCAGAAATTTCACTGGCTTCACATTGCTGCTTTGCGGCATAAATAGGCGAACCTTTGACTACCCCTACGGGGATAAAGTCGTGAGTTTATGTTATGTTCATTTCACGACGTTCCTTATCCAGCTAGCCTAAGTTCTGGACTCTTAAGTTATAGGCATAGCGCTTCTTCTTCCACCTGCCCTTATACCACTCGCGCAACATGCTTTTAAACACATGTTACAGAAAGATTTGCCTTGTAGTTTTGAGGACCGGCCGCCTGCCTGACGTCAATCCCTCTAGGGAGCATAACACTTACACACCAAAAATAGAATGAAGCATTCAACATGATGAACATGTGGTGCAGGTAAACCTATCGCCATATTGGTCACGAATCATATATACTGAGTTGAAGAGCAATTCTTGCCCAACGCCTTTATCGATCTCATGTCATGGTTTAGAGCCAACGTATGCTGCAATTATATAAGCGTCTATACATATATTGTATATTAATTCGTAGAATACTGCAAAGTAAAATAGATCGTACAGACTGAAATGACACAAGATAAAACGCTGCACTGTGGAGTCGAGAAAATTCCAACGTAATTCCCAAACAACATGCCAAATTACAAAGGAAACATCCATTTGTGGAATATTTAAAGTTTTTTTAATGTTGTACCTGGTGTTATTATGAATTAATCTTAGCGTCTTTTTCACCACTTCTGAGTAAACGCTTCTTACTAAAATAATTATTAAACGTTCAATTAGAAAAGTCACTGACTCTTATATACCTACCGATAGGAATATTATGTCTACTAGGTACTTTAAAAAATGCTGTTTTATATGTTAATGTATCGTTAAACCTTACTCGAACATTGTGAAACAGGCGTTAAAACTTAGATCCTCAATAAGATCACTACAACTAACCTTGACGGTAACTTTATGGTAATTAGTCTAACGCCATTTAAAAACGGTGGCGACCCTTGTGTAATCGCTCATGCTGGGCATATTGGGCTTCAAAACTTGTCTATGTGGTGTGTGAGTACACATTTTTTTTAATATTCTATATAAAGCTCCAATAAGAATCTTTTTAACAATACACCTATTATTTCTCTATTTATTCGTCCAAATAAGATACTCCTATCCAAGTTTTTGTTGTTAATAAATCTCTAATTCGCTCCTCCAACGCCGCTGCCAGTGCCAAATTCTTAATCCCGGTGTATCCATTTATTTCCATCAACGTTTTTATTCTTTGGTTTTTATTATCTCGGAAGATTCTGTTTAAACCTACATATCAACTTTTTTATGAAACTCGCAATAGGATCTCGTCTCTTCACAGTTTATGGACGATTTTTGACATGTAACTGACGTAAAGTTATGACATCGCCTTTTTGAATAATTTATGTTCAAAACACAAATGCTAAGTAGAAAATATTCAAAACAAAGTCTTGGTGGTGTAAAATGCAAATTTAAACCACCTTTTAAGAAAGTGAATTTTGTTGCACAACCTGGCTGCACTGAAGACGCTGCTGCCGTAGCCACACTTCCCGACACATGGGTACCGAAACATAGCGGTCCTATACTGAGAAATTATTTAAAGGAGCGTGAGCAAAAACATGAACATCTTCTGAAAGATATGAAAGAAGCAGCTGCGGAAGTTAATGGTAAAATAGATATGAAAACCCGAAATCTAGCTGAGGACTTATTAGCACATATTCAACAAAATAAACGTAAGATGGATAATATTGTCGAGGAATGCGTAGAAAGAGGAGTTCCCTTAGTAAAAGAAATCCGTAGCAAAGGACTCAGTGAAATTTATGAATTATTTAACCAGCGTATTGATGATATGGCAAGGTTTAAACTAGATGCATTGGTGTTGGAAAGAGAACGCGCTGATGGACTCAGGATACTTCTTCGTGATAATTTTGACAAGTTAATTGCCATAGGGTATCAAACACCCAAAGATTTGTTGCATAATTTCGACCAACGTATCTATGACATTAACCAACAACTTCTGAGCAACTGCAGGGCTTTTACGGAGCTGGAAGCTTGTTTGCGAGTCCAAGCTGATGAAAGCTTAGTTCATATGCGATCAGCTCTAAATCAATTGAGCCTTGGAGTAATAATGGTCAGCCGAGGTCGAAGTGCACAGCCCTGGTTCAAAGAGGAAAAGGTTTCGCATATGCGAGTAACTAGTGCCGTAGACAGGAAGAGACAGTCCTCTGATCCCTCTATTAAAAGAATATTAGGTGAGGTTGAAGAATTTGAAGAATGTGTCTCTTGTCTAGTACAAGCATATAGGACAGCAGTTTTGAAGGTATTTACTGGATTTTCTGGCAAATTAAGCATTTTGCAGAGAGGTCTTGGAAGTCATCACGCCATACATGATCAAGATTGCCGTACATATGAAATTAGTGACCTGGAACAGCTGATTGAACGCACCCTGCGCCGTCTTTCTAGCAGTGTTCACCTGAAACAGACCTCTTCTAAGGATTTGCAAGCAATAACTGGTGTTGATATTACTAGTATACAGAAAAGTCTTTGGTCTTTAGGTGAATGTCTCAGAATAACTTACACAATTTTACACGATGCAGGGCATCTCTGGGATTCACATATGGTACGCTCAGCTCTTGCACAAAAGTTAACCATTGCTGCAGTAGAAGATATGCTTACAAATCACGATACATCGGAACTAGCCAACGAAATGACTTTTAATGTAGCTTTGGAACAGCTCCGATGTTCTTCCGATGTCGATAAACTACAGCAGCAGTTCGAAGTGATAATGTTGATGCTCGAACGCACATCAGATATGTATTTGCAACACAGTCAAGCAGAGATTGGACGGCTTCAAGAATTTATGAACTTACCGCCGTTTATGTCTAGGACTTTACTTGCTGAATTTGATTGTTTTCTAGAGAAGCATCGACGGCCAACATCCCACTCTATTGGTAGTATGTCTAATCAACCATGTACAGGCTCCCCGAGGTTAACACAAGTTACGGCTTTACGATCCCCTCTGCCCCGAGCTATCCTGCAAACTGAGCTCAAAGAAGTTGCCCTACAAAACTGGCGTAACGGCTTCTTGGAGTCTTTTCAAAGCAACATGAATTTTGTGCCTGAGGAGCTGCAGCATCAAGCACATTTGTGGATTGAAGAACGAGCTGGAGGTTTGCATATGCGCTACTCATTAAAATTGCTTTCGAACAGTATTCGTACAGAGCGCGTGAGAGCTGCTCGAGATACTCGCTTAGCAGAATTACGATTCCACGAGACTCGTCTAGAATGTCATTTAGTAGCGGTCTACAATCTGATCGACAGTTTACCAATTGAAGCGTCCGAATTCTTATCACTGGACTCGGAATACTTTTATCCTTTAAGCAATTGGATTAGTCGTATTCAAGCAGACATGAATGTAATGATAGGTCAAGAAGCACTGCATCCTGAAGTGAGGAGACTAAAGATGTTGAGTTATGGCTCCCGCTTAGCCAAACATCGTAGACTCTTCGAGGAGTCCCTTGAAGGAGCTATTGAGCAGTACAAGAGGCAGTTTGAACATCGCATTCAAGAAGGACGTATCTCTAACGTTCGTTTCATGTCACAGATTAGATTATTAAATGAAGGAGGTCGCTACGCAGCCCTTGAAGCCACCAAAACCAGCGCAGCTCTAGTTAAGAGTGCTGACGCCCTGGAGCTTTGTGTTCATCGTACCATAGATGCGTTGAATCACCGACGTACTCAACTTCTCGCAATGGCAGACCAGCAACTATTACCTATACAAAGATTAATTGAAGATGTATATAAAATAGGTGGTAAAGGTCCCGACAAAAGAAAGCCACCGCCACCGAAGAAGAAATAGTTTTTCAAGTATAAAATGTACTTGTATGTATGTCCGTTTTGGTACCCAATGTTTATGTTAGACATATTTTCGACTATAATGACTTGGAACAATACATTATGATTATTATTTTGTTCACCTACCAATATTATAAAGAGCTGAGGTATGTACGTTTGTGGGATTGTTTGTATGGGGTCATTTTTGGTAATGCCCTTTTGATTTTATTAATTATTTTAACAATAGCAAGAAATATATTGCAGAGAGGTTAAATAATACGAAAAAGCTTTTCACGCAAGCCGAGGCGAACGCCAAAGCCAGTACTGTATAAATATATATTTAATAAAATAACGTAACATATAACCTTATAACAACAAAATTACAAGAATTTACAAGTTTTAGAACATTCTAGCGATGTCGTGACGAACAGAAATAAAGAAACTATTTGAGGTATTAGCTGTAATAAAAGTTGGTTCGATTCGCTTACTTACTTCAACTTCTGAAATTCACGCGACGATTTAAATTATTGTCTTCGCTTTCGCAAGTAATGGGTATCTTTTAGGCTGCTTAAGCTCTGCATCCAATCCGAATCCATTCTGAAACCGAGAAATGTCAGTCCGAAGTTACCGTAATGCTATTTGTATAAGTGGTTGCGCACCAGACCAAAACTCGGCCTTGTCAATTTTTTTTATAGCAGAGAGGCAAACTAGCAAGTAGGTAAGTGATCTTCACCGTCCATGAACATCCACAATACCTGAGGAATCATGTTACATGTATGCGTTGCTTTAAAAGAAAGGGATAGGGAAGGGGAGGGGGTTTGGACCTCCGGATATCTCACTCAATGTAATAAACGCAAACTGCTACTTCACGTCGGTTTTCTGTGAGACAGTGGTAACAAACCGGTCGACTGTAGACAAAACTGTCACCACTACCATTTAAAATAATAATATCAATTATCCTACTTCCTATGAATATTATAAATGTGAAAGTTTTTTTTTTTTGTGTTTCACTTGCTACTGTTGCTCTTATATTGCAACATCATTTTGATCTTTTCTTGTTGATTCTTTATTATTTTAAAGATCCATTATTTTTCCGAGTTATCTTGTTCACTGTGTCCGCAAATTCCAGAAATATGTTTCTCTTTTCCTTTTCGGCCATAATTCGTGTTAATGAGTCTCTGCTTATGTCTTCACCCATTTCCATTTCGCAGTCAAACCTTCGCCTCCCAAACATTGGGCATTCTATCAGTATATGACATAGTGTTTGCACACTCTCTTCATCGCAGTCACATGATGGATAATTTCGTAACTTGAACCTATGGAGGTATTCTCTATAACCTCCATGACCCGTCAAGATTTGTGTCCTTGTGTTGTTTATTTCCATGTCCTTTATGACGTTGTAAGCTGCTTTTACGTCTGGAAAGAACATTTTTGTAGTTCCGCCTGTGTTTGTTTGCGTATATATATTTTGCCATGCATCACACGTTCTTTCTCTGGCAATGCGCTTGGCATACGACAGCGGGAACATATCATAAGCCGGTTGTTGTTTTGTGGTCAGCGCTGCCTTTTTTGCAAGCTCATCCGCCCTTTCGTTACCTTGCACCCCTGCGTGGGCCTTGGTCCATGCAAGCCTTGGTCGAAGTAATGTTTCGGTACTGGCCAGGCTTTGGCGGTATATTGTGAGCTAGCGGGTGGAGTGCGTTCGGGTTTGCTATACAGTCCAGAGCCGATCTTGAGTCAGATACTATTGTGACGTTTTGGTACTTCTTATTTTTTGCTATGTTCAGGGCTTTTTCTATTGCTAAGAGCTCGGCTTGAAATACACTGCAATATCGGGCCAGCCCATAAGTGGCGTGGTGGATCTAGTGACGATATCTTTTCTTTTTGCGATGGATGTGAAAGATCGAATGGACTTATCGGCTTCTGTAGACTCCGTCCTGGTAGCTCACCCAAAGATTTCCCTCTTTTCGTCTGGTAAATGAGGTGGTTTTCCGCTGCCCGTAGATGGAGTG
Organism: Mimas tiliae; assembly: GCA_905332985.1. Classification (NCBI taxonomy): domain Eukaryota; kingdom Metazoa; phylum Arthropoda; class Insecta; order Lepidoptera; family Sphingidae; genus Mimas; species Mimas tiliae. The sequence continues at coordinate 7,636,615 of HG995259.1, forward strand.
GGAAGATTCTGGATAGCAGAACTCCTGCTGTTAGAGGAACTGTTCTGTGAGCCTTACAGATCAATAATGCAAATAGCCGGGTTAATTTATGTGAAAGTTTGAACGTATGTGAATTTCTATGTTTGTTAATCAATCAAGCATTTACAGCTGAACGGTCACACGGCTAGACTATGACTTGGATTAGGACATTGCTTACTTTTGTCCTGGAATACGACTATAAAGCGGGCGGAGCCGCGAGCAAAAGCTAGAGGAGATTATTTCCAGTTCGAACGCTGATGAGATGCAGTGCGTCAACAGTTACTGTACAGTTATTGTACTTTAAAATGGACCTACTGTCCTAACCACTTACAGTCCGTGAACTTATAACGTGAACATCAATATCCTTATTTTTTTTCAAAAAATTTAAATGCCGTTTGGCAACAGTTAAAAGCAATGCATTAAAAACAAAAAATAAATTAGGAGATATTTAAGGTTTTCCCCGACGAAAAAACCGGCGGCGGTTCTTAATTTATACGCACTCATACATACGCACTCACGCCTGTAATCCCCTAAGGGGTAGGCAGAGGTGTAACCAGTACACCCACATTTCGCCGAGCGTATATCCGTCCCACAATGTGATAGGGGGCGAGCCTATCGCCATACCGGGCACAAATTCCAGACTCCGGGCTGACACTGAGCATTTCGTAATAGAAAAACCCAATAACACTTTACCCGACCCGGGGATCGAACCCGAGACCTCAGCGTTAGCCTCAATCGTAACGCGTACGCATTACAACTGCGCCACCGAGGCAGTCGACGTGTAGTTCAGTTCTTAATTCGTCGTGTATATTTGTTTTTTTTGTATGTGTAACCATAACTTCACATATTTTGCCGACTCTTTTCTGACTTATAGTATAGTATAGCTCAATGTAAATCCCATTTAAATTTAAAGAAGATATTCCATCTTTAAGGGGGTGTAATCGGAGATGACAGACTAAAACTTTCAAAGTTTAAAAGTTTCCAACAAAAATAAGTTCGATTCAAAAATCTCACATACATAAGCTCACGCCTTTATCCCCGACGGCGTAGGCTGAGGTGTAACTATATCACCCATGTTTTGCCAAGCTTATTTACGCCCCGGGCACAAATTCCAATCCCTGGCAATTCATGTGTGTTTTTGTTTGTGGCTTGCTCGCGCTATAGATCAGATAGCTAATAAGTTGGCTCGGTTGGCCTCGTGCTGAGTCTGAAAAATTTCAGACTGAGGCAGACTGGCATGGCTATCGTCGCGCGGCAAACGTCTGAGGCAGCTTCGCGAGGCTGCTCGATTAGTCAGTATGCGGCTAGACTAACTACAGGCATGACAAGTCCCCCGAGGAGGACGGCAGTGCGAAAACCGCATGCTGCCACAGTTGACAAGGGCGTTTTAGTTTATGATTGGGCTTACAAGTCCCAAAAAAGACGGGCCGTAAAGGCTGAGCACAGGTGTTGTACCGGCAGCAATCCAGTTATACCAGGATTCCCCGAAACCACCTCACTTGCGGCTAAGAAGGGCGCCACGGGGTTTTTATCCGATACACTGGCATAGCAAAATTAACTTGGGTCCCGATCTTACAGTCACTCGAATGTGATCTACGTCGGAGTGCTGGTGAGGCATAAACATCACTTCACCCCAACCTCAGGATGGGAAGATATAAGATGCATTTCCCCGCGGCAAAAAAGGCCTGCCAAGTTATTTTGAATGTATTGTAAAATTTTCATTAAAATCTATTATACTCGTACTTAGCTAGTTTTTGAGAGATTTTTAACACGATTTTTTAAGCTCGGTGCCTCGGTGGCTCAGTTGTAATGTGTACGCGTTACGATTGAGGCCAACGCTGAGGTCTCGGGTTCGATTCCCAGGTCGGGTAAAGTGGTATTGGGTTTTTCTATTACGAAATGCTCAGTATTAGCCCGGAGTCTGGAATTTGTGCCCGGTATGGCGATAGGCTCGCCCCCTATCACATAAGGGACGGAGATACGCTCGGCGAAATGTGGGTGTACTGGCTACACCTCTGCCTACCCCTTCGGGGATTACAGGCGTGAGTGCGTATGTATGTATGTATTTTTTAAGCTTTTACTGCCCGTCGTAAGAGTTTTGTCAAACGTGCCAGAATTCCGATAGCAGTTTCACATTTCTTTTTATTTTCAATTGCGATCGTTTAAATCCTTATTGAGGTCTTTAATCTTTCCTTCGGGATTGTGCCAGTTACATTTCACGATGTGCGTGGAATCGTTTTATTTCGGGATTTGAGGTCTTGATCTAAGGATTTTATTTGTTTGAGTTGTCGATATACAATTTTGTTGAAAATAAAACCAATTGTCAAGAACTGAAATTATTTTTGATTACAATATTATAGTGTGATGTGAAGGTATTCCGATTGGGGTGGCTTTTTTAGTTTTGCTCTATACAATAAATATTAGTACTTACTTCCAATGGCAGTTTGTATGATTTTTTCGCCGTACGGCATACGTGTTATACTGTAGTGTTAAGTCATTACTACACTATACCTAGTTAATTAACTAATTTGCGCCAAATGCCTAAGTTTAACTAAAAGTACTCAAATCTCGTCTCGTAAAACATTAAGAGACGAGATTTTGCATTATTGCGCAAAATGCTAACAGGCTCTCTGTAATAAGAAATGTTTTAGTTTTACAACTACGTTATTTGTAGAATGAGAATTATTTCCAAGGAAACTATAGAAATATTCGAGAGGAATAGGAGACAGTACTGAAGTATAATTTGTATTCAAGATATTCTCGAAATATATCGACCAAAACTGTTTTAGTAACTGAATTAACATCTTGACGCTTTGTTAACTGCGACGTGAAGATAACACACTATTATTACTGTAGACATGCCTCAAATTTCCCATTTCGATCTTACTGGCGCGATAAAATAATAATAATATTAAATCAAAACTATTATAGCGTATCCGTTGCAGGGCTCCTGTGTCCTAAAACGATACGAAACGACGAAGACCTCATCGATTTCAATGACGGTGGCCCTAGGACTTTCTATCACGGATTGTTCCTATTATAAGCCCTTATATGGCTCGCTAGACCGAACTTGGTTTTAAATACCCTACCAAACGTGTGGTAGTAGATTTGACCTGTGAAGTTGTACATGTACGTCTAATGAGGCTTAGGTCTCTCTTTGCGTACCTACTAGGCGTTTTGTGTCCAGCGTTTCAAGGTGTTATTTTTCAATATTTTTAGCATAGAGGCCCAGAACACAACTCATGAAGTGGCGCTTTTATTCCGAATGTACCTTAAATTAGATCTAAACTCAGGTATTTCGTTGTCAATGATTGTTTCCAATTACTTTATAATATTATTTATTATGAAAATATGTTATTCGTCATTTATTTACCTGTAGGTGTATATCATTAGCAAAACGATAATGAAAATTATACTTTTTAACAACACCTGAATAACTTGTCCGTTTCGTTAAATGTCGAAATTTGACTTCATAATTCATAATAAATAAATAAATACACCCAACAGTCACACACATAGTCCTGACCCCACACTAGGTAAACCTGTATCGTGGGTATCAGGAACTACGAGGGAATTGCGGTCCCACAACACCGAGACCCAAGACAAATATTTGTGAATCAGACAAACATTTGTCTAGGTGCGGGAATCGAACCCACGGCCTCACGCTTCGCAACCGGCTACTCGCCCGCTGCGCCACGGAGGCGGAGTAATGTCGAATAAACTTAGTGAATATTTTACTTACAGATATAAAGTTTGATTTGAAGGCAAGCCGTTTTGCTTACGGGCATTTCCTTATATGTAACTTAAGTGACCCCAAAATATTTGCATTACAATAGTAAAAAATATACCAATCAATAGCTTACATTAATTCGGTTGGAACATTAAAGCCTTGTTCTTCTAATGAGACGATATCTTTTATGTTGGCAAGATAATTTCATTGATAGATATTATATTATGGCTTTCAATTTCGGATGGGAATCATGCAGTATGTGAGTTGTTGTCTTTCGGTTTGAAGGACATTAAATTCAGTGAAATTACTGGGCATTGTGAGACTCGACATCTTATATATTGGGCCGACGGGCGCAGACCAGTGCCTGTAGTGCTTTTTAATTCAAAGTTTTGTGTGGTGTTGCTTCTGTTTATGGGCAGGCGTGGCGCTTACCATCAGGCGAGCGACCTGCTCATCTCGTCATTCAAGTTAATAAAAAAAAAAAGATAATTTTTTAATATCAGTAGACTTATGTTGGGTTCTACGTCGCGATCGGAGCGTTACCACGGTCTCACTGAAAATCGACGTGAAGTGGCAAATAGCTGTTGCGATTTGTAAGATGAGTGAGATTTCCGAATGTCTCACTCAACATATCTGAGTTTTGGAAAAAAAACTGATTGTCTCATTTCTCAACACTTTTGTCGAAAATATGGGTCAAATACTCAAGTCTCTATCTATCCTCAAAGTCAAACATCGTAAACCTAATGCTCAATAATAAATTTTCGGTCAAGCCGTAATCTATACAGATCAAGAGGCAATAAACCGAGCGGCTGTCAGAGATAAACGTGTTCTCTGGCTCGATTTTATTCCAACTTCGCCTTGATTGAACAATTTCGTAAGTAAATTGATCTAGAGGCAGGTACGCCTTTTAAAGGAATTTTGTTTTTGTTATAGTTGTAATAATTGAGGTTTAGTGTCTCTAGAATAAGTTTTGTAATACATTTCGACACGACTCAGAAGTACCTGAGTATTTTAATTTTTAAACGACCCAGGTCGTTTAAAATTACAAAGCATATACAAAGCCCCCAATATGCAACACGAGATAATTTTGACGACGCGTTTGGTCGTGAAAAAACAGTTTTATCTGGTTATCTCTATATGTCTGTCGAAGCTAACATGGTTGCATAAAATAGGTACTCGACTCGCAATGTCAAAAGTAGAGAAAATATTAGGTACTTTCAACTTCGCTGTGGTATTTTGTCTACAGACCCTAACATGACCAGCAGAGCAGTGGGACGGATATAATAGGCGCAAAGACATTAGTAAATGGCGGCTATTGTTTTCAGAGACTAAAAGTGACTGAAGTCGAAACTCGGAAGAAATAGAGGGCGAGTGAATTGCCATGTTCATCCTCGCCAACTTATTTTCCGCTTATATTACATTCCTTGGGCCACTAACATCTTAGTCCCATAGTCAACCTTTCCTGCACGTGGTACACACTACTGATTAACGGACGAGGCAATGGTGAAACTTGGTTGCCGTTGCGAGTTGTGGGGGTCTGACGGCGGGTCGCCCCATAAAATACCAAATACCGTCAAATCTATGGTATGAGAACCCTGGCATTAGACGGGAATAACGCCAAGCAGAAAGAATTACATTCCTTGAAATGAATACCGTACTTGTAGTTTTCAACGCTAGAATCTTAGTCTTAGGAGGTCTATCTATATCTGCCGCCAAGGAGCGGTGTGTAACCACTGTTGTATTCCTGTTTGAAGGTCATTAAAGCCAAAGTAAATAGCAACTTCAATGCTGTCACAATATGCAGAAAAATTTTACTTAGGTGTAGCAACCCTGGCAAGATTTTCACGTGAAAGAATAATAGCTGAAAACAAAATTTATACGAAAGGGTTCATTTTATATTCGTAGGATGTTGTGTCGTATCACGCATGTCGTGAAAATTTAAGCAAAAATCTTCATTGTAGGGAAAATATGTAAAGTAAAACATGAGAACAATGTCATTGTATATTCATCTCTCTTTAGGGCGTGACTATAAAAAGAACATACGTAGTGTATACCTATTTCTTCAACCTATCTGGATTATTATAAAGTCTGAACATTGTTATTGCATTTTTACTATTACATTGATTCCGATAACTATAAACGTGACCATATGTATGTACACCATCTAATTTTAGAATTCATTGCGAGGAATTATACTACGCAACTTCGCACATAGAATTGCCAGGCGTTCGGCTCTAGCCGTAGATGTTTGGCTTTTTACGGTCGTGTCCGGCTTTTTGATATGATATATAACTACATTAATTTAGCATGAAACTGATTTATTAGTAAAATTCATTTTGTCTCCATCTTTGCAGCTGTAGCCTGATATACTCATACGAGTATAACTCGTGGCCCGCGTAGAGCGCACTGGCATAGTAATAATTGCAAAACAACATTTTATTGTCGAACGTTCTCAATTCCTAATTAGATTCCACTCTTTGCCTTACACTGAAAACAAAATTATAGGTATCAGTATTTCATAGAGCCACAATAAAATATTTTCTCTCGCGTAGTGTTTGAATACTGGAATTCAAAACGAGAAAAATGATTTTTCTACTTCATTACATCGCAAATACGGGTCGAATTGGATACTACAGGGATCTGCACAGAATCAAGTGCCTACCAAAAATACAACTCGCGACCCGGCCGTATATTGCTTTCCGCCCCATTGCGCTAGTATTGTTAGATATTGTGTGTTGCTACGTTCCAATATTTTTGTATATGTAAGGGCGCGTTCACATATAATGTCCGTTTTTACAGGATCCTTTTTAACGGATCCGTCGCTACTGGAGATAGTATTCACACAGCATTTACAGGATCCTTTTTAACGGATCCATCGCTACTGGAGATAGTACACAGCATTTACAGGATCTTTTTTAACGGATCCGTCGCTACTGGAGATACGCTGTTGCACTTTCGTTCTTCAGTGTTCGTCTACTTTCAACGAGGATGGACGTTGTTGTGTTATATTGGTACTATCGTCGCCTGCGTTTGAGGAAGCCCCGGCGTTATTGGATACATCCATTATTAAGGCAAACATTTTGTCAAGGTGCAGCACTTGTGCGTCAGCTAAAAGAAGACGAATCTAAATTTTTTGCTTATTTCCGAATGACGACGTCTACTTTCGATGACCTTCTTAAACGATTAGAAAAGGATTTAAAAAAGAAAGACTCAAACTGGAGAAAAAGCTTATGCCCTGAAGTAAAACTAGCGATATTTTTAAGGTAAGAACTTTTATTTTTGTTATTATTAATTAAAATTTAAAATGACAAAAAGGTTTACGAAAACAAAGATTTATTTTAAAACAGAGTTAGATCTGGTAAGTCAGACTCCTGGCTGACTGTAGATTCTACTGATGGCGAACCTTCTACTGCTGGTGTAGAGTCAGGATGATGTGGCCTACTAAAATAACCTTGGGTGTGGTAGTGAGGAGTGCTAGAACTTTGTGAATATGGAGACCACTCGTAGTTTGACTGGCCATATCTCCTGCTTTTAATATTTTGTAAAAGGTTTATCACTCCAGACTGAAATTCTAAAATTTGATCCTCATTAAGTGAAGATAGTTGCGGCAAAATACCTTTGAAGAACGATAGATTGGGATCTTCAAGCTCATTTTTACTTTTTTTTAACTGATCATTCATGTATTCAATCATTTTAGTGTCTACTTCATTCAAATTTCTTTTCATTGCCTTGCGTTTCGGAGGGGCTAAATTTTGTCCTTCCTTTTGTCTGTCACTACTACTTTGTTCCATAATCTGACCAGGTTCTTCGTTTGCTTTATTAATTTCTTCTGTTTCCGAGATGTTGTCAGACTTATTTGTTTCATTAGCATTATCTGGGACGTTCTCGTGTGTTTTACCTGGGGTGACAACTTTTTTCAAAAATAACATTTGATTGTGATATTTGTAAGGCTTGATATTTGAGGCAGCAGCTCCAGATTTCTTCAAATTCTTTTTCTCACTCAATGTTCGTATCCAGGCATCTCTAGTGGAATTCCATTTTTTTATAACGTATTTTCCTGAAAAAAGTAAATAACAATATTAAGATGGTTGTCAATAGCTTAGTAAATAGACTTGTCAATTAATTACTTTATTGATCAGTGGATAAGCACAGAATACCAATATAAAATGTCAGTGCAAGAACTAATCGGTCAGTTAATAATGGGAAGCAAAAAAAAATTACTTTAGTTTAATTTTATATATTTTTTAGTTTCATATTATATCGTCGGTGCGCCTGCAGATTCTTGTATGTGCTTATTTATTTACCAAATAGCGCGACTTAATAAAACAAAAAATATGTAAGTATTAAAATAAAAAGAAAAACTTTTATTTTTTAATACATAATTTTATTTAAAGTTGAAATTTTGCATACACAAGAATCTGCAAGCGCGCCGACGATATGTACCTACCTAATAGTATACACTAATTGCTTAATTTATTTTTTTAGGTATGCAGCATCTGGGTGTACATTTCAAGAACTTTATTACGTCTTTCGTGTCGGTGTGTCAACTATAAGCAACATTATTAAGGAAGTTTCACGATGCATATGGAACAACTTGAGTGACGAGTTTATGCGACTTCCTACAACAGTGAGTGAATGGGAGCATATAGCAAATGGATTCGACATAAAAGCAAATTTTCCTCACTGTTTAGGAGCAGTGGACGGTAAACACATCAGACTTCGAAAACCAGCAAAAAGTGGCTCAATGTACCTAAATTACAAAGAATTTTTTTCCATCATATTATTAGCGATCGTAGACTCTAACTATCGTTTTCTATATGTTAGCGTTGGGTCATATGGAAAAGAATGTGATTCATCAATATTCCGGGAGTCGACATTTTGGAAAATGATGCTAGACGGCAGTTTACAAATACCAGAACCATGCCCATTAACAACAGACTCAGATACGAGAGTTCCCTACGTCATAATCGGCGACGAAGGTTTCGGTTTACACGAAAATTTAATGAGGCCATTTAGCGGGACGCATTTGGACGTAAATAAGCGAATATATAACTATCGTTTGACCAGAGCTAGACGATACGTTGAATGTGCTTTTGGTATTCTTGCTAATAAGTGGAGAGTATTCCACAGGCCTCTAGACGTCAACAAAACAACAGCTATATGGATTGTTAAGGCATGTACCGTTCTACACAACTTTGTAAGGGAAAAAGAGGGCTTAAACGATGACAACACCTCTGAATCTGAAGCATTTTATTTCAATAGCCTACCTGATGATGAAACAGTACGAGGTGGTCGAACTGCAAATTCAGTCAGAACCGAATTCGAAAACTATTTCGTGTCTGAATCCGGGTCTGTTTCTTGGCAGAATGAAGCTATTTAAAATAAAGAACAAGGTTTCCATTAGGATTATTCCACTTTGCCCCACCAAAACGCCCCACACGCTGGTATAAAATTCAAAACCAATCAAATAACCGTTGTTCATTATTTAACTTTTCCTTTGCCGGTGGGGAGCTTTGTTGGGGCAAAGTGTAATAATTCTTTCAATTACAATATAAAATAAATACTTACTTACCAAATTCTTGTCTTTCTTTTTGTTCCATAGCTTGAAAATCCTCCTTTAGAATAACGCATATTTCGCGCCAAGCAGCGGCTTTTGCAATTTTATCTTTATAAATCTCCAGTGTTTTGTCCCATAAAATTGGTCTAATTTCAACACAATTTATCAAGACTTCTTGATCAATATATTTTTCAAACGTCTTGCTTGCCATGATTATGAGAGCACTGGACACGTGCACAACGCTGGGAATTAAACCGGCAAATGGCGGCTGTGTGCAGCACCCCATACCCCGCGCACCCCCGCGTGCCAAGCCTCGCGCGGTTTCGATCCGATAAACGGATCAGTATACTGAATCCGGAATACGGTATTATGGTGTGAACTGGCTCATACAACTACATACGATAATAACACATACGTTTAAACGGACCTGTAAAACGGATTGTTGATTATTTTAGCGGATCGATATTTTTGACTGGATCCGGAATACTGTATTCTGTGTGAACTCGCTCATACAACTACATACGCGAATAATACATACGTTTAAACGGACCTGTAAAACGGACATTATATGTGAACGCGCCCTTATATGTTCCAACATTGACATTTGGTTTAGACGCGGTTAGTATTACAGGATAGTAAATTTAGTTTCATGTTCATCGATTTCACTTAATTTTTCACCTTCGACATAAAACACCCTTGTGTTATTAGTTTTACCCTTACCCTCGTATATATGTCGCTGTGTGTGCGTCAGTCAGTGGTTTCGTGGCGTCTAAGCGAATGTATATTTGAATGTGGTTTTTTATTTGAAAGCTGGTTTAATCTATATGGTTCTTGATATTTTTAAGAAAATGTTCAGCCGTTCTGAAAATACATATTACATTACATTTTCGGATTCGGGAGTTCTATTATATTGTTGTGCTACTACTGGCTTGAAACACTAGCTTCGTGTAAACAAGACATTTGGGATGCCACTTGGTGTCTTCATCGTAAAACTCAGAATTGACTGCGGCTGTAGTAAAGAAGTACTTGTATTCAAATGTTGTTTTAGATTTTTCCACTAACCTTTTCAAGGTTGCATTTTACCGTACCTGAATATACATACCTACCATTTGTAATGGAAGTTGTAAAAACACATAGTAGACTATACTCGAAATAAATATACTATATAGATACTTCCTCCAGATGTTTTTCAGAATACAACGTTTCACGTTTCTAACTTCAAATACAGAACCTTATTTTTTTTATTGGTAGTAAATTACGCACTTCCAATATAAACTTTGTCAACGTTTGTACAACTTACCTACCTTATTTTACTCCCTTAGGGGATGAATTTTCATAAATCATTTCTTAAGCACTAACAATCATCTAATTAATCATCCACATTCGACGAAGTTACAAATAAATATACTTACGAGTTACGTGTTACTGAAAGGTGGGGGTGCAATACTTGGTGAAATTATTATACTTACATCGTATTTTACCCCTAGTAGGACATAAATAAAGCATTTTCTTTTTTATCGAATGATTAATATGTCGATATACGCCTTGCAAGTTTCGACAACACTAAATTATAAACAGCTGAGCATTTATCTCAATCCAGCATTCTCGCTCACGCAATAATAATCTTTTGTGTGGGACACATTGTTTTAATAACATTTTTCACAAACCCAAACACAGAGTGTGGCATTGAGACGTACGGTAAACATCGGATTTATTTTGTACAAACAGTCTGATCAGATTTATGTTTAGTCTACACTCATTTCATTCATCTGTTGTGTTGATTCTAGGCAGACGTTGCGCTTATCATCAGATGAGCGACCTGCTAGTTTCGTCATTCAGGACCTATTTCACAATGATTGAGTAAGATTTAACCACATTTTTTATGAGTGGTAGATATACGCTGTAGACAGTTTTGTCTAGATCTTAAATGGATCGCCTCGACCGGGCTCTTACCACTATCTTGCTGCTGCGTTTCCGAGTACGGAGAGTGAGATAACTGGAAGCGCAAATCCTCCTCCCCTTTCCAATCCCTTAATAATCCCTTTCCTTTAAGGTCAGTAACGCGCCCATGATTATTTTGGTATTGTGGGCGTACATGTGTGGTGGAGATCACTTACCATCAGGTGACCCACTTGCTCGTTCGCCGGCCTATGCTATAAAAAAAACAAATTCACAAACTTATAAACATCCAAGCTTTCACTTTTATAATAGTAGTAGGGTAGTAGTAGGATATCGTAGCTCTACAAAACAGTGTTATTATTCCGTTGGTTTTCGTATCCAGGTCCAATTAGCTAATGCGATTACTTACATTACCCCTGTAATATTAATACACGTGTCGGTAAAGCCCAGTTTTGTGCGTTCTCATAAAATATTTAATGGTGGAGCGTGGAACGGGTCTTGCGATATTCATTCGGCTTGATGTCAGCGTTTAATCGTCGGGGATGGTAAATTAATCAGTACTTTATTATTTAGGTCTGCTACTGTGCTGTGCTCTTTGGCTCAGTACGGAAGATAGTGTCTTGTTTATATGATTCACATAGGTTAGTCGGAATTAAGGGAGTATTTTATTTGCATTAATATTCTGTAACGTTATAAACACGATGATAATATTACCTACATATCAAACACTTTAATGTACACTACTAGACCGGCTGTCTAGTACATAGAAAGTGCGCTCTTAGTTACGGTCAATTGACCACAACTCATTTAGTCGACAGCGAGCGAGCGACAGGAACGGTTGTTGTCATTTGAGGCTATTCCAACGTTGAATTCGACAAAATAACAAGAATTTGTTCATTGTGACCCATAAAACGTTGCCAATAATTACGTGCATATATTTTAAGGTCGGGAACCTTAATATATCTTTATTATATCTATATTTTCTTCGAAAATAGTATTTATTGTGAACGAAAACTAATACAAAACCAAACAGCCGACTCACTGTTACCATCTCGCTTACTCATAACTAGAATTAATTTAGAGCGAGCAGCGCTTCCGAAGCGTTAATGTAGAATAGGAAACAACAAAAACGGATACGCCAAAGTGGGAATAGGTACTTATTTAAAGTAAATTTTAGTAGGTGAAAGGTAAGTGTGATGTTTGTGTTTCAGATATTGTATGGAAATAGTACATTTACGAAAATGCTGAATTGCATACTAGGGTATTGTAAAAAATATCTCAAAGAACGAAGAAGTCTTCTGAGGGCATTAAAATAAAATAAAAAATGTATTTTTATTTCCTTACATAAATTCAACACACATGTTAAACATACTGTATAATTATTGAAATTCACTTACTATCGTATAGTTACTCTCAGAGACAAACCGGACAAAAATGATTTTAATGTCAGTTCTTCGTTAGCGTCTAATACTGCACTAGCTCCCGTTGCCGTTCTCCCGCTTGAGCTGTCAAACTTGCGCGTTAGGTGACGCGATTTTACTTCTAAACAGCCCGTCTAGTTATACATTAAAGTCTTTGCTACATATACAACGTGTTACAGAACGGTGTGGTAAAATTTAAGCAACGTATAGTGTACTGTACGATATAAGTTTTCACCCACCGTAGTACCATATCAATCGGATATCGCATTGTTAGGTCATAAATAGAACATTTTCTTTTTATTTTCGGTAAGGTTCTGGGTCCCAACCATAGATCGGACAATAAAAAAAATGAACCGTGAGTGTACATACACATACATAATTGTAATAATATGTGTATGTATGCCACTTAGGGAATACAAGTTTGAGCTTCTGTTAACATATAATATTACAAATGCCGCTGACGAAGCAAAAAATTCAATACAAAATCCAGCCTGGAGTATGGACAGACCCTATTTCCGCCACACCCGCGCCACAACATTGGCTTGTGCGCCACGTAGAATAAATTAAGAAAAAAAGTTTTGTTCCCTGGCTATATCTCAGTTATTTTCGGTTATCGAAGTGAGGATTAATGATACGACGTGAGGCGACCGCTTCAAATCTAGGTCGCATGTGTTGGACTAGACATGTCGATATATCTCTTGGGATTTGAGAAATAAACGCTGTATTTCAGTTAGATTGCGTGATTTCACAAACATTACACAAGCGTGAGCTTGACTTGAGCTCGTATGACGTATCCCTATAGCAGAGGTGCAATAATGTTCCTCGCGCCGCGCCGCGCCGCTTCTATGTCCCATGATCAGCCATGTCTGGATGTTGCAACGTTACCTAGCAATCCTATTTCCATAGCATTAGACCCGGCCAAGTCGGGGTGAATTTAACTTCACAGCGAACGATAAACTTTGTCACGGTAAGTTCAGATTGGTTCCGGATTCCCTCCGTGCTGGGATCAAGAATTCTTCAGAGTTGACATTTGATGTAGTAAACTTTGAGATTATTTTCAACCGACCTTAAAAAGGAAAAGGTTTTTAATTGGTCTGTGTTTAGATTAGTTTTGTACTTACGTATCTCCGCTATATGTTGTCGATCTTTAAGTTGTTATTTTATAATTATCATTATTCATTGAGATGTAAAATATCTGTGTCTGGATGTTTTCTCCCCAGAAAAAACATGCTAGGCATGTTAGGCCCTGGTTGTTAGGCAATGTGTTAACATAACACCTCGCTAAGGTATTACGATGGGCAGTCTTGAACATGTTGCTTGTGTAAGCGATTATTGCGGTTAGAGTCGGATAAGTTACGTCCCAGAACATATTTTGAGCGACGATACAGGGAAACTTTTGGGAGCATTAGTTAGTACCTATGTCATAAACTTTCTGTTTAATCTTCCCGTGATATAATATTGCTACATCAGTTCACCCACTAGAGTTTATACTTTCTCATTACAAATTTAACAACTTTGGATGCGTCACGATATCAAATATTTATGTTAATTACGTTTTGTGATGTTCTCAAATCTTAGCTTTTAAAATTTTCTATTCGTTTTAAGACTAGGCTTTAAGATTGGTCATATTGTATGTTTTTGTGTCAAAGTAATCCGGGTGGTTATAATTACCGACACAAGTGGGCAATAGTTGGGGCAATTTAGGGTCCAATAGATGACGATTGACAACATTGACTGACGAACCCAATCATGTGAAGCGTTCCCGCTTCGGCGCAGTGTCCTCCATTCCACCATACATATACATAGGCTACTTACCGATAATTTTACTATACTATGCAATAAACATATCGATCCGTTCTTCGTTGCTGTATGGAAGTAGGATAAACCAACAAATGCATTTTTATAGCATACTCCTTCCATGTACGCCAACAATTACCAAAAGAATCATGGGCGCGTTGCCGACTTTAAAGAAAAGGAATAATTAAGGCATTGGGGAGGGGAGGTAGATTTGGGGCCCCGGATATCTCGCTCGGATAACGCAATAGCAAGCTGATTGAAATAAAACTAGTTTATACGGATTTTATCGCGGTTTAATTTTTATTTTAGTCCCGACGTTTCGAAAGCTTTTCAGCCTTCGTGGTCACGGGAGAGACTGAGGTGTAGGTCGTCTCGAAAAGTTAATGTTACAATAGCTACCTTCATTTTAAAATTATACATTTATTTTTAATTATTTAAAAAAGTTAGTTGACACTAGTCCGATCTACGCAGAAAGAGCTCACGGTATCTTGAGGTCTGGCAGTTGGTCTTTTGGGTTCCGATTTAATTAAATGTATAATTGGATCCCAGGCTTGTGCAAGCTTCCAACCATCTTCTCTATTGAAATTTGGGTGTTTCTTAATTTCAATAGCCTCGCGAATCATCCTAGGTAGGAATCGGTGTTCTTTGGCAAGGATTTGTGGTTTGTCAAATCTAAGGTAATGTTTGGAGCCTTGATCTGAATGTAAAATCCGTATAAACTAGTTTTATTTCAATGTGCAATATTCGCGTAAACCTAAGAAATCACTACGCAATAGCAAGCTACTTCTTTATGTCGGTTTTCTGTGAGTCAGTGGTAACGACCCCGATGAGCCGTCAGCCAGCCTATTCTAGGTGTAGACAAAACTATCTACAGCGTGGCTCTACCACTGAAATTTTCATATTTATAATATTTATAGAAGATGCTGTCGGATTTACTGCAAATCGCTTGATGTCAGATGTGGTTCCGTACTAACGGGCTGTGAGCCGCAAATTATGTGGAGAGTAACTCTTTGATGTATATGGGGGTTGTTAACCCCCACGTACACCCACGCGGCTACATCAAAGCGTCCGCGAAACCTTTAAGCATTGTGATCTCGATCTTGGAAAAGTTTCGTTGTTTTTTTCACAGCTGTGTCTTCGAAATATGTAGGTCGTTACCCTAAACCTTCCCTACTCCGTCATCAATCTTAACAAATTTGGGATCAAATGGCAGGTAAATTCTATCGAACAAAAATATGTTACCCAAATTAGCCTGGTGAATGAAATGAAAACTAGCCCTGCAGGATTGCTTATTTTGTACTACACCATGTAGCTAAATAAGAGGCCCATTGTGGTCGCAATAATTGCGTAGTACTTATAAGTTTTTGTTTGTTTATTTTTGCTTTTTTCAACTCCGTAATTATTGCTCTAATAATAAACTTCCTTCTTCCTTTCTTTCTTCTTTCAAATAAGCGGAACCGTGGATGTACTAGTTGATACCCCTACGGGGATTCTGGCGTGAGCTTATGTTATTGTATATTACAAACGACACAGTGCGAAATGTAAAAAAATATTCAGTCACAACTCGTTAGTTTTCCGGTACTTAACCAAAGGGTAACACCGTCCTTTATACCTTGAGCCACTGAGGGTCTTTGAGTTATTTTTTTGTGTGTTTCGCAAAGAGTTCGTTAGCCATTCGTTTATACTTTGACACGGGAAAGAACGTTTAAAGCCTCCCCTAGAGATGAATAGTTTGTGCTAAGATTTTGCTGACGGCTTTATTTGGAAGAAGCTCTTGTGTAGATTTTAATAATAAAATTTTAGAATCATGACATTTTTTAGTCAACAAAGGGTTGGCAGAATTGAGCGCAAACTGACTTATGCAACTTTTATTTAAAAAGCTGGCCTAATTCGAGTCGGACTTGCGTATCGAGGGCTCCGTACCGTTCCACTATTTATTTTACTTTTTTATTATTTGTAAGGATATCCACTCTAAATGATGAACCACAGTAATTACCTCGGTATCAAATGCCTGTGTCAAATCGTGCCAGGGTTACGATCCCAGCTCAATAAGCGCTGCGTTGACGTCTTAAAGACATAGTGCCATTGGTCTCACCACGAAGCATCTTCATGAGCGAAGTGGGGTCGTCGGAGTAGGAAGGCGGACCTTGGCACTAGCCGGGATAATGTCAAGTAGAAAGAGAACTGTCTGTACAAAGTCTGCAATTTCTAGTAGAGTTTTGTCTACAGCATAAATGAGCCGGCTCGTCCGGGTTGTTACCACTGTCTCACAGAAAACTGGCGTGAAGTAGCAACTTACTGCTGCGTTTTGTACGGTGAGTGAGATATTCGGAGGCCCAAATCCCCTCCCCTTCCCAATCCCTTAATTATCCCTTTTCTTTATGGTCAGCGCGTTGTTTCTTCTGCCCATGATTCTTTTGGTATTGTGGGCGTACATGGGCGGTGGAGATCACTTACCATCAGGTGACCCACTGGCTTATTTGCCGGCCTATACGTACTAGAAAAAAATAAACTGACTTAAAAAAAACAATTGGTTTACGAAATAAAAAAATGTTGCGTGTAACTGAGCGTGTCCTCTGAGTGCGTGCCAAATGGACCGTTAACACAAGCTGGCGTGACAAAGGTCCGGTGTCTCAAGTATCCCTATTGTGAATCATCTATCTTTGTATGTGAAAGTGGTTCGGTTGAGTTACTCAAACTTTCTTTAAAATCTTTTGGTACTTTCTTTAAACTTTCTTTAATATGTTTATTTATTAGCTTGTATGAAGAGCCTAGGAGGTTCGCGTGATGGTAAACACCACGCCTACCACCCATAAATATAAGCAACGCCGCATAGAACTTTGAATTACAAAGCACTGCATGGCACTGGACTGCGTTCGTCGCCCCGAGACATAAGTTGTTACTTTTCATAATGCTCGGTAATTTCACTGGCTTCAATGTCTTTCAAACCGGAACACAACAGTGGTTACACACTGCTGCTTGGCGGCTGAAATAGATAAAGCGGTGGTACCAACCCAAACGGCCATTCGCATACAAGAGACCTACCTTGATATGTTTTTAACAAACGTCAAAAAAGACGGTTCGTAGTTCGATGCGTATTTTTTATAAATCTTTCGCGATATCTCCGCTAAATGTCTACCTATTTTGATGATTCTATGTAGTTGAAAGGTCAAGGGTGGTTCCATATAAATTTGTTGACGGTTTACGGGGGAATAATTGAAAAAAACTTCTCATCGAATAACAGCAGACTCGTTTAAGGAGGAGGAGGCTCATTTGTATGATTTTTTTAATACATATATGTTCTGCGATGTCTTCGCCAAATGTGAGCCGATTTTGATTATTCTTTTTGTGTTCGATACGGTTTACTCTAGGGTGGTCCCATTTACATGGGAATCTCGTCAACGTATAACATCAAAGGCACGATTCGGGTTTCGAAATTGGTTATTAAAGATTTTACCTTATAATTATTTGAAAAGGGCACGTCACGAGTACCCGCAACCGACGAAAATGTATTTGAAGATGTATGAATGTGGAAGAGGCGAAAGAGGTGTGTCAGGATCGTAGCTTGTCGTACTCAATAGTCTCTGCCTACCCCTATGGGACATAGGCGTGAGTGTGTATGTATGTATGTATTTGAATATTTAATTGTGTTGTATAAGAAATAGCACAAACTTTGGGATTCGCTGGCTCAAGTTGTTTTGAATGTATCGATTTGTCTTTTGTCAGTGGCCCGTGAATGTGATACACCTTCATAACCTATTATTTAGCTAACAATAGAAGTATATTTCTTTGTGAAGATCAAAACAGATACAATTTTATGTGAAATATTTTGTTTATTTTCTTACATTTGTTATGTATTGTGTAATAATTTTATAATATCATCCCTATATTATAGTATTATGCTTAATATATTATGATACATATGATATATGATATAATACACCTAACAGTCACACACATAGTCCTGACCCCACACTAGGTTAACCTGTATCGTGGGTATCAGGAACTACGAGGGACTTGCGGTCCCACAACACCCAGACCCGAAACAAATATTTGTGGATTAGACAAACATTTGTCTAGGTGCGGGAATCGAACCCACGACCTCACACTTCACAACCGGCTACTCGCCCGCTGTGCCACGGAGGCTGTCATATTACTTCCCTACTACTAGGCACGGTTTAACTTTTTTTTTATTTTCGTGGGGAAAAGGGTATTATCGCTACCTCATCTCGGGGCAGGCGGCCTATGTACACCGTACACCGTAATAAATTAATGAGAGAGGTTAGGCCACCACGCTGGAATAATGTATGTAGGCAGACTCACCTTAGAAATTCTAATGGCCAAATATCTGGTATCTAGGTCTCCTTTAGTATGTTTTCCTTCTAAAGGTTTTTAGCAAATAAAAACTGGTAATTTTATATTAACTATCTAATAACAAAATAGTGTTACCGATAATAATGATATTACAGTTTTTAAAAAACACCAAGAGCCACGGAAGTAAGCGGATAAAACTTAAACTAATTAGAGTGCTTTCCATTTCTATCACCTTCAAAATATAAGTACCTACCAAAGACTTTAATAAATACCACTAGAAAGGCTGTTTAGAAGTAAAATTGCGTCACAAAACGCGGCAGTTTGGCAGGTCAGCCTGAAAGACTGAACAGCTGGCGTGCAACTTGTATTTCTTGATTGTTCTGTTGCCGTCAGGTCTGAAAGCCACGAAGGCAGCACCGACATGGAGGTCATCCTTGCTGCCGTCCGTGTATATTTTTGTGGTTGTGTTTGTTGTTAGTTGCTCCACATCTTCCTGTGTATATGCAGGGGGTATCTCCAGAGCTTCGCGTTGAGCAGGGTGTGGCAATTCGTGAGGTGGTATACGTTTTTTCAGCGTGATGTCATGGGGTAATGTGCTGGTATACCTTTTTACCACCTGTTGTCAACTGTACCACACACAGGTTGGTGGTCGAGTATTGGCTTAGTCCCAGAGTGGCTTCAAGGTGTTTTCTGGTGATGACAGCCGCCTTAACTCTTTCGTAGCTGGGAAATTGATGAATTTCGACGCCATGTATGCTCTTGATTAAGAGGTTGTTTCTGACATAGGGTTCGCTGATAATTCCGACATCATAGTTGTTGTTGAGAAAATGGTGGAGAAACTAGTGCTGACTTTTGTAGCTACGATTCAGGTTGCCTTGCAAGATCTTGATGGTGCTGTTTTTCTTACGGCTGCCCATAGTCCACGTTGGCAGCTACTCTCTCTCGTACCTTCCAGACCAGCGGGCACCGGTCGGAAGTAGGCGAGTGGTCGGTTTGGGTGTTAAGTTTGTTGCGGGTGTTGTGTGTCACGCAGTTGTACCACTTGATGGATTCTTGGCAGTTTTTGGTGGGGCAGTCCGTAATAGTGTGTTCTCTGGATGCGCAGTGTCTACAAACTTTCTCCTATGTGGTGCAGTGTCTAGCTGTGTGTCCGAACCGCAGGCACGCGAAGCACTGTAGAAATGGGCAGAAGTTTTCGGTGTGAACTCTCTGGTAGTCGATACAGATGCGATCAGTGTGATGGCACGTCACACCTTTGGTGACGTAATAAGCGCTGCGTTGTATAGATTGGGGTTACGGTTGTCACGTATCAATCGCACAGAGAGTTCCTCCTTGATGTTGGTGCTGGTGCAGGCGTCACGTACAGTGGGGTTCTGGCCCAGAATAATTTCCGGCAGTTCTTCCGACTTGATTTCCTTGCTGATGCCCTTAAGCATCACCATGGGCTTCAAGTTGCGGGAGGGCTCAGCCACAAATTTGTGGCTGTCTTTTAGTTGGTTTAGTGTATTGTCCCGGTGGGTCGGCGTCTCAAACTCGATGCGTAATTTTTTGTTGGAGAGTGCTACCAGTCGAGTTGGTGCGTATCCAGTACCTCTGAATGAGATTTCCTTTTTAAAGCTGTCCAAGGCCTCCTTTCTGATGGTAAGCGCGCCAGTGGCAGCAACGACTATCGCGGGACGTGTCACAGGCGCGGTGGTTGAGGAGATGGTGGACGTCCACCACCGGGCCGAGCTCCAAGGGTACTAGTCAGTGCACTGGTGGCCGGCTGGCGGCCAGACTTGGGGGCAGCTGTGCCGGCGCTCGCGGTCGTTGCCTCCGCGTATGTCTTCCCTCTTAGGTATGTTGCGAATTTCCTCTCTGATCGTTGCCTTGATATCATCTCTGATCTCCAGCAATGTGATGTTAGTGGTTTGGGTCACGTTGACTTCCTTGGCAAGAGCACCTATTTCAGCGGCAATCTGCGTCACCGCCCGCTTGTTCTCGGAGGTAACGCTTTTACTGGTGTTGATCAGGGTGTTTATGCGGCGTGCCAGTTGTTGGATCTCAGCCAGACAGGTCGTCGCAGTGCGAAAGGGTGTGGGTGTGGGTGCAGCTTCGTGTGTTTGTGAGGTGATGTGTGTGTGTGTTGATTCCGCGGGTGTGATGGCGTTGTCCTCGTCTGTGGCCTCAAAGAAAAAGTCCTGATCGCCAGGCAAGGCCACGGCGTCCACGTTCAATCCCAACATCATCAATTTAGGTCATAGAAGAGCCGCTAATATTGCGAGGAGGTGCAAACGGGACGGGTCCCCCTATATCCAGCGAGAAGCGATGGGTTTTTATGAAAGTACAAAGGAAGTGTTGGGGGGTCCGTACAAAAATTCAATTTTAACTATAACCGCAAATGGCCCAGTTTAGCCACTTCCGGTGGTCCGATTAGAAAGGTCTCACCGGTCGCGGAGAGCAGGGCCTCAAGGGACTGGAGTCAAGAGGGCGGCAACGGCCAACTCCTCAAGAATGAGGGTTCGGCCAACTGTTCACCAACTTCCCGACGTCCAAAAGGGGCGCGGGTGGTGCCAGGTGTTAAGGCAGGCAGAAGGCCCACTCAAGTCTCCCCACTCCCAACGAGTCAGCGAGATATCCCAAACTGAAGGTAAAAACCAGGAGTCAGAGTGCTGGTGGGGGTTCTATAAGATGGGTGACCCCTAAGAACGCATGACACCCAGTCATTCAAAATTCGCTCAGAAACGCTCTAGCTCCTCTGGTTTACCCAGAAATGGGAAAACCACGTTTTCCGGTAATGGCGATTTCGCCCAATTTTGGGGAAAAATTTGTGAAAAATTTAATATAGGTCGGAAAAATTCGCGGCAGCGTCGCGACTATTATTTTCTGATGCTGCTAAAAGGTGATGGGAGACGTAGAAGGCGGGTGAAGTGATTAATTTCGGGTCAAGAAGTTATATAGCGCATATTTAACTAACTCTCTCTCTCTCTCTCTCTCTCTCTCTCTAACCGACTATTTATCCCACTCTGTGGTGGGGTCAGCCTTATTCGCATTTTCTTCCACATCGATTTATTCATGAGTCGCGTCGCTATCGGAAAAATGGCATGCTATCATGTACCGTTGGAACACATTAGTCCATGTGATTTTTGTTCTCCCTCTTTATCTTTTTCCGGGGATCAACAGTTCCAGTACCCGGTTGCTTACATAATCGGGTAGTCTTCTTCTGACATGTCTAAAGTACTACCATCTCATCGTATTCTCCTGCAGCTTGTTCGCGATGTCACGAACTCCCAAACTACCACGCACATATGTACTCGTTCCGGATTTTATGTAATATTTTACTTACAGAGGTCTAATTTTCCTTTGTTACGAGTAGATACCCTACGGTTGATTTTATGTCACGTAGAATGTAAAGTGAATCTAATAAAGTCGTGTCAGACAATATTTATTAAGTTATTTCTGAGCTCGCAAGAGGGAATTGCAAACATCCTGCGGATCTTACTCGAGGGAACAAATTAAATAAGCGAGTTCTAGATTGCAGATGCCTGTATCTCTAGAAGCGTTCGCGGCCAAGTGGGTCTGTAAGTGGGTTCACGAGTGTAATCGCTTGTTTGTTGCCGGCCTCTGCTATATAAATCAACTAAAAATAAGACCCCCTTTTCGCCTCTCGTTGCAAAACTGCCAAATCGTACCAGTTTAATTTAAAAAACAAAATATTTCTAAAAGCCCTGTATCCTCAACAAATCCCTAATTTGTTCCCTCGAAGACGAGAACGCACTCATATTATTCTAATATGTTTATAGGCGGTGAAGACCACGACCTGGCCTTTTCTATATAAAAAAACAATAATGCACCGCGTGTTTATATTATGATAGTACAAAACTTTAATTAAAATGTGCTATTTTTTCTTACAGCTGGAAAATGTGCAACTACTCGATAAGTACAACTTGCGGAATCCGTCGAAAGGTACCCTTTACTTCGCCACAACTCATCTCATATTCGTCGATCATGAGATGAGAAAGGAGACATGGGTGAGTTATAACATAAACCATGACAGAAGGTATACGTATAGCCAGTAGGCGCAGAAACGCATTTGAAAACGACTGCAAATGTCATTTTGTACTTTTCTCACATGGGGAAAGTCCACTCGGATCCTAACCCAGTGGTGTATGCTAGATTTTTAGTGACTAATAACTCCACGGTTGCCCCCATCAGCACTATGGTAGGGTTCCGTGACTTCCAAAAGAAACACGTTCAAATGCCATTCTGTAACATGCTCGTGTAACCCAGTTAAAGATTCCAGCATACTCGGCTTTGTACATTCGACATTTGTCATACATTATAAAATCAGTGTTGCGCAGAGTTTTGTCGCACGTGCGTCATCACGCTATCTCCTCCGAAACCGCTGGGGGTATGGGGTCGAGACCGATACCAATCAATGTATATGAATATAGAATAATGTGGGGAAGAAAGTAAGATATGTCTCATATTCGTCAGACTTTAAGTTTTTTTTTATTTTATGTTTTGTGGAAAAACATGGGCAACGCCCCTAGTATAGAAAAACTAAAGATCATAGTACCTACACTCCCTTAAATAATGAGCCGAACTCTAATGCCCGGGCACATACCTTGATTCGTTTATGTCTTTTTAGATATTTTTATATGTGTTGCACCAATTCAATGTTTTCAATATTGGCTTTTGGTAGCTTTAGTTAAGTCTATAATGCTTTTACAGATACTCTTGATGCACATATCTTCTGTAGAGCGATTGCCCATCACAACTACAGGGTCTCCACTGCTCGTGAGGACGAAAACATTCCAGTCTCTGTTCTTTGTGATCCCTCGCGAAAGAGATTGCCATGAAATGCACCAGACTTTGCTGCGGCTGAGCCAACCTGGTGAGGATTTTTCTTTTGAAGCTTTTGAAAATAGATGAGCTGATGCCGTATCCTGCTTGTTAAGGGAGACTGTCGTCCCACTGCTGAACACGAGCCTCTTCTACTGAATGAGAGGGATTAGGCCTTAATCCACCACGCTGGCCTAATGCGGGTTGGCAGATTTCACATACTTTCGAAATTCTTATGGAGAACTTCTCAGGTATGCAGGTTTCCTCACGATGTTACCTTCACCGTTAAAGCAAGTGATAATGAATATACACGTAACTTAGAAAGATCAGAGGTGCATGCTCGTGGGGTTGGTTTCGAACCTGCGACTTTCATCTAGATAGTTCGCACCACTCCCCGCTAAGCTATCGCTACTTATTATCATTATATACTTTAAAAAAATCATCAAAGCACAATTGTGTTCACAGTCCACATCGACGAGCTCTATTGCTTCCATTACAAGTCGACGCCAGACGACTTACCGAAGTCGGCCGGATGGAACTTTTTCGACATACAGACAGAGTACCAGAGGATGAACGTGCCAAACGACCAATGGGTGTTGTGCATGGCCAACAAGGATTACGAGGTTAGAACATTTGTATTACCTACTTCATATTTGTATTGTTTTTAGAAGGAATGCACTAAATGGTTCTGTCTATATTAAATGGTTACTGGCAAACCTATAGTGTCAAAGTTGTCAGACTGCCCGAAGGCCTCTAGCTAGGCTTAACGACTGCTGTCATTTGATAACAGTGACTTGATTACATGTCCTCCGAAGCACAGTTGAAATACCACTAAGCGATCAGCCATCCATAGACTGACCGCGCCAGAGGTTGCTTAACCCGCTAATCGCTTACCGATCGGCACTCAGCAAGGGTGAATTAATTAAGAATGAAACACAAATGGACGTGATCAATATTTTGCAATAAATTTGTTTTTATGTTCAAACTCCATAATAACAAATATTCTATGTCCATTTAAGACGACTACTTAGTACAATTAGAAGATAGAGAGAGCTCTTTAAAGGTAGTATGGACAGAGAGACGGCGCGGCGACGTGACGTGGCGTAGGCCGTAATAGAGTTCCGTTGGTAACCTTTGGGTACGGAGCTCTAAAAATGATGCGGCAGCTATTTATACATTTGTTCGTATTGTTACTCGCTATTTACTGATGTATTATTATTAAATATTAATGAAGGCTGTTTCGAATCAAAATTAGTAATGACTTTGAGCGATCACACAGCTCACCCCTTTATTACTCCATAATAATTATGCGGAAGTGTACTCGATTTTCGCCAACGATATTTCCATACTAATTCGTGTTTTGGTCGAGTCTGTCACTATAGTGTACGGGACATCCATTATTGATATGTAATGATATATATGATAAATACTTGATGATATTAATTTACGAGTAGATACGCGGACGCCGCAGGCCAATTGACGCATTGATGAATATATATAAATATTCTACACTATTGTCGTTATCCAACGCGCTAATGCTGTAAAAAAATATGGTTTAGTCATCGAAATACGATGACAAGAAACGTAACTCAAGCAAAAAAATTACCCCCACCAAAACTCTGTGCAAGGGGGCGGGACTATAAAAGTCTATGCAGCTCGTTCATACATCAATTCATAAAAATTGTTTCATGATCACTAGTTGACACTTAATACGTCTAATTATTTGCGCGGTGCAGAACGTCGTATCTCGATGTAGAAATTTAAATAGACATTTATGAAATAAAATTGATTTAGAACGTTCATTAATTTTTATTGCGTGTACGAGTATGAGTGTTACGTGTGATTACCATTGCGATGTGTAAGTAAGTGGAGCCGTATTTTTGGCAGATTCATATGAGAGTTATCGTTTTAGTAATCTTATTTCGATGGATTTAGTATGGTTAGGTACAATAGAGAAATATATTCAAGTTATCTACAGCATGAACAAGCCGGCTCAACCGGGTTGTACCGGGCTCATGTGACGTAGCAAATTGCTGTTGCGTTCCGTACGGTGAGAGATCTCCGGAAGCCCAAATCAACTTCCCTTTCCTATCCCTTAATCATCTCTTTCCTTTGAGCTCCGCAACGCGTTCATGATTCTTCAGGTTTTGTAAATGTTCATGGACGGTGGAGATCATTTAGCATCAGTTGATTTACTTGCTAGTTTAGTTTACTATAAACCAAAATAGACGTGTGACAGCCTCCGTGGCGCAGTGGGCGAATAGTCGGTTGCGAAGCGTGAGGCCGTGGGTTCGATTCCCACACCTAGATAAATGTTTGTCTGATCCACAAATATTTGTCTCGGGTCTGGGTGTTGTGGGACCGCAAGTCCCTCGTGGTTCTTGATAACCACGATACAGGTTTACCTAGCGTGGGTCAGGACTATTAGGTGTGTGACTGTTGTGTGTATTTTTTTAAAATTAATTGTTTCTAGTTATGCGACACGTATCCAAGCGAGGTGTACGTGCCGGCCCGTGCGTCGACCGCTGTCCTTCTAGGCAGCGCCAGCTTCAGATCACGCGGTCGGTTGCCGGTGCTCGCCTACTTGCATCACAACAAAGCTGCCATAGCACGCTGCAGTCAACCACTCAGCGGGTTCTCTGCCAGGTCAGTCATAATCTTTACGTGGTATAAAACAAAGTCGCTCCCGCTGTTTATTCACTAAGATTTCGTTGTGAATTTCAGATGCATGGAAGACGAGCAGATGCTGGACTTGATCAGGAAAGCTAATCCTAACTGTGGATATATGTACGTGGTGGACACACGGCCCAGGGTACTGATTTATTATATTTTACGTATATGTTAATAACTCAATGTAATCTTATTACTATAAAAAAGTGAAAACTTCGATGTTTTTTGTTTTTATGGCATAGGCCGGCAAACGAGCAAGTGGGTCACTTGATGGTAAGTGATCTCCACCGCACATGTACGCCCACAATACCAAAAAATAATGGGTGCGTTGCCGACCTTAAAAGAAAGGGATGATGAAGGGATTGGGAAGGGGAGGTTTGGGCGTCCGGATATCTCACTCACCGTACGAAACGCAGCAGCAAGCTGCTACTTTACTCTGGTTTTCTGTGAGACAGAGATACGACCCGGACGAGCCAGCCCATTTATGCTGTAGACAAAAGTGTCTACAGCGTGGCTCTACCACTAAAAAAGCGAAGCGTTTGTGAATTTGCATTTAGATATTTGTGAGTTTGTGAATTTGGATGTTCGTCACCCGAGAGAGTTGTTAAGTCTCATAATGACCAGTAATTTCATTGGCTTCAATGTCCTTTAACCCGTAACATAACATTGTTGCTTGGCGATAAAATAGACGGCGCGGTGATACCAACCCAGACGGCCTCTCGCATACGAGGGACTTACCACCTAGTAAAGAACTACTATCTTTTTTTTACAGATCAACGCTATGGTGAATCGGGCTGCTGGCAAGGGATACGAAAACGAAGCGTTCTATGAGAACATTAAATTTCAGTTCATGGGTATAGGAAACATTCACGTTATGAGAAAGAGTCTCCAAAAATTGGTTGAAAGTAAGTATTTTACATATTTTACTGTCTCACAGAAAACCGACGTAAAGTAGCGGCTTGCTGCTACGTTTCATACGGTGAGAGATATCCGGAGGCCCAAATTGCCCTCGCCTTCCCAACCCGTAATTATTCCTTTCCTTTAACGTCGGCAATGCACCCATGTTCTTCTGATATTGTGGGCGTATATGTGCGGTGGAGATCAAGGTGACCCATTTGCTCGTTTGCCGGCTTATTCTATATTAAAAAAGAGGAAGCCGCGAGTAAAAGTTAATTTCTCATTTTGTAGTCAGTGGTTCGGCTGTGCCCTGACATTGCTGAAGTTCATGGGCGGTGGTGACCACTTACCATCAGGCGAGCCGCACGCTCGATTAAAAACAAAGTTGAAAAAACTGTAACCCGACTAAGGAAAAAAACATCATATTTAAAGGATAAAAAAAATCTTTGCCGGGGCATTGCAGATGTTCATCAGGCCAGCCGCTTGCTTGTCTGCCTATCACGGCAATAAACAAACTCAATCTGTTTTTTTTTTCAGCGTGTGATCAGAACACTCCAACAATGTCTTCGTTTTTGAGTGGTCTAGAATCTTCCGGTTGGCTGAAGCATATCAAGTAAGAGCACTTGTTTTGTAGTAGATATATTATATATAATTATTAATTTGCTATAGAATGTGCCATTGCATTTTATGGAATTATTCTCTAAAATAAATGGTTGTTTTGTCAGATCTATCCTGGACACGTCGTGGTGGATCGCGTGCGCTATAGAGAGTGGTGTGAGTGTGTGCGTGCACTGTAGCGACGGATGGGATCGCACCGCGCAGGTGTGCTCGCTCGCCGCCATCTGTCTCGAGCCACATTACCGCACCATCAACGGATATCAGGTCATTACTCACTACTCACTACTCACTACTGTAAGCGGTTACATCTGCTACGAACACTTGTATCTAACACGATGCTGGGAGAAGTGACATCATTATTTTGCAAAAAAAACGCGGCTGACATCTGCTTCGAGCGTATACTTTTACTATCTATGTGCACCAACATTTGGCTACGGGCAGTTACATATTACGCCCTACGACCGCTCACATTTATCTGCACTGATATTTGAGGTTGTACATGATATCTGCTACGAAAACTAACATTTTGTTGCAAGCGCAACTAATATCTGCTACAAGCGAGCGGTTATACATGACATCTGCTACGAGCGGCTATACATAATCTCTGCTACAAGCGGCTATAAATGATCTCTGCTACGAGCGGCTATAAATGATTACTGCTACGAACAGCTATACATAATATCTGCTACGAGCGGATGTACATGTTTTCTGCTACGAACAGCTATACATGATTTCTTTTACGAGCGGCTATACATGATCTCTGCTACGAGCGACTATACATGTTTCCTGTAACATTTACTTCGTGTAATTGTCCGCTTAGAGCAACTGCTCTAACTTGTATGTACAAGTTCACCGAATGACGCATTCAACTACATAAAAGAAGTAAAACTTCTTGATAGTTTTTTTAGGCTGTCGCTGTTGAATAATAAAATTGACTTCTCCTCATTTTTGCGTTGGTTAATAAAAACGAGTAAAAATAGTACCGATTGATTGGTTTTTGAGAAAATCGCGGACAAACATTTTTTTTTTTTTTTTTTTTAATAGCCTACACTGTGTCCCACTGCTGGGCAAAGGCCTCCCCTTTACTCTTCCACTGGATTCGGTCCTCTATCAGCTTCTCCCATTTCACCTCGAATGCGTCCAATTCGTCTCTCCATCTCTTTTTCGGTCGCCGCGGACAAACATACATACGTAAAAATGTATACACATACATACGAGTCGAATACACAACCTCCTTTTTAAGTCGATTAAAAATATTCCCAAACTCTTGCTATCCATTTATATGAGTATGTCTTAAGACGGTCCTTCTAATACATATGTTTTTACAGTCGCTAATCGAGAAGGACTGGTTGTCGTTCGGTCACAAGTTCACTGCCCGGTGCGGTCACATCGCGTGCGACGGACGCGAGCGCTCTCCCGTGTTCACACAACTGCTCGACTGCACCTGGCAACTGCTTAGGCAGAGACCAGAGGTAAAACACCTTTTTTATTAGCGTTAATGACGAGACGAGCAGGTCGCTCGCCTGATGGTAAGCGTCACGCCTGCCCATAAACAGAAGCAACACCGATCAGAACTTCGAATTATGAAGTACTGCATGGTACAAGACTGCGCTCGTCACCTCGAGACATAAGATGTTAAGTCTGATTATGCTCAGTAATTTCACTGGCATTAATGTTCTTCAAACCGGAACACAAGAATGCTTATAAAAAAAACATCTTGTCTAATTTTTTTTTTTAAAATATGATAATATGAGCAGTTTGCTGAAAGTGCCAAAACATTTATACCTGATGGATAGCGACCACCGTACACATGGACTTCACATAGTGTCTTCATTGTTCTTTGGCGACAGAAATAGACGGTGCGATGGTACCTATTCAAACGGCCGCGGCCTCTCACATACGATGTACCTACCATACGCACTCAAGCCTGTAACCAGTACACCCACATTTTGCCGAGCGTATCCCCATCCCTTATGTGATAGGGGGCGAGCCTATCGCTATACCGGGCACAAATAACAGACTCCGGGCTGATACTGAGCATTTCGTAATAGAAAAACCCAATACCACTATACCCGACCCGGGGATCGAACCCGCGACCTCAGCGTTAGTTAGCCTGAATCGTAACGCGTACGCATTACAACTGCGCCACCGAGACAACTATATGTATTGTATTATGGTTTAGGCGTTCCAGTTCAACGAGAGGTTTCTGCTGACGCTACACGATCACGCGCACGCGTGTCAGTACGGCACGTTCATCGGAAACTGCGAGAAAGATCGACGAGATCTCAGGTATATATAAACCTTTTCAACTTTGACAACCTCCCTGGCGCAGTGGCTGGGGAGCCGGCTGAGAAACTAGAGGCCACGAGTTCGATTCTCGCACCGACTCAAATGTTGTGTGTGATCCACAAATATTTGCTTCCGGTCTGGATGTTATGGGACCGCAATTTCCTCGTAGTTCCTGATACCCACTATACAGGTTAACCTAGCTGGTCCATTCATCCTGTAGATCAAACTGTCTACAGTGTGGCTCTACCACTCATATATAATACTCATAATACCCAGTAATTACACTGGCCACAATGTCCATCAAACCAGAACACAACAGTGTTTACACATGTTGCTTGGCGGCCGAAATAGACAATGCCGTGGTACCTACCGAGGTAGACTCGCATACGAGATTCCTATCATCTATGTTTACTATAAAGCTAATATTATTATGATATTTCAGACTACCGGAGCGCACTTTCTCCCTGTGGGGCTACATGGCAAGTCATTTGAACGAGTACAAGAATCCGCTATATAATCCTAAAGCACATCCCGACGTATTGAAACCGGACCTAAGCGCGCAGAGCATTAGGTATGTATTGCATCGACATACAAAGTGACTTGTTCTTCTTCCTTTATCCCACTCGTAGTGGGGTCGGCGCAACAAGTTTTTAATACATGTTACAGAATGATTTGGCTTGTAGGTTTTTACGACAGGCCGTCTGTCTGATGTCAATACCTGTGGGGAGAAAACACCCACATCCGAAACATATATTTATGAATTATACCAAAATTTCAGAAACTTGATAGTGGCGCCCCTCTCTTCAGCGGTTGAGATAAACGCTTTTAACGTAAACAAACGAAATTAAAAATATATATAGTAGTTTAAATTATTTAATTAAAAATTGAAATTTTAAGATAAAGACTTGAAATGAGGTTCATATGAATCTGTTTTAAATTATTTTTAAACAAATGAGGTCTTGTTTGAAGGAGAAATGTCAAAATTCTACGATCCTTTTTTGGCGAGTTATCGTAATCTGAACATGAAAAAGTCAATATTTTTCCACAAAACATAAATTTAAAAAAAACTTAGTCCGACGAATATGAGACATATCTTACATTCTTCCCCACATTATTCTGCATCGATTGGTATCGGTCTGGACCCCATACCCCCAGCGGTTTCGGAGGAGATAGCGTGAAAAGCTTTTGGCAGCGGCGGCGGCGCCAGTTACTTTTTTTTAGAATAGAGAGATAATACCAATACTGTAAAATATCCAATATACTGTATAATACCAGAGGAATCATGGGCACGTTGCCAACCTTAAACGAAAGGGATTGGGAAAGGGAGGGAGATTTGGGCTTCCGGATATCTCACTCACAGTACGAAACGCAGCACCAAGCCGCTACTTTACATCGGTTTTCTGTAAGATAGTGTTAACGATCCGGTCGAGCCGACCCAGTCTTGCTGTAAACATAATTGCCTACAGCGTCCCCCTATTACAAAAAAAAATTTTAACTTACTTTCTATCATCTGTGTTTTTCTATTACTTCAATATCCGTAGTATTTTTTGTAACATAGCATTTACCCGCGGCTCCGCCCGCGTAAAAGTCTTTTAAGGGATAAAAGTTGTCTATGTTCTAATCCATGACTTGGTCTACCTGTATCTAAAATTTTAGCCCAATATATATAGGCTACTGATCCGCTCCCATGGGTCGTAGCGTGATGAATTATAAACCATTGTCTCCACAAAACAAATGTACGGTGTGAATATGACCCCAATCTGTCAAGTTGTTCAAAAGTTAAAATAAATACTTTCATACTAAGTCATACTAATCCTTTCCCCCCTTTTGCAAGTGGAATTTTACAAAAATGTGAATCACATATTTCATTATTTATGATAAGCAATATTTGTGCTTAATTTCACAGTCGTATTCCGTTTAAATAAAAAGTTTCATACAATATTCAAACCCCCCTTTTACCCCCTTAAAATGTGAATTTCCAAAAATCCTTTCTTAGGACGCCTTGCCATTACACAAAGTATCACTTAGCCAAATTTCATGACCCCAGCGTTAGTTGTTTTTGAGAAATCGTGATTAATCAGTGAGTGAGTGCGTAAGTTCAACCCCTCCCCCCCCCCTTTTCCAAATAAAATTTCTCAATAATGTGAATCACATATTTCATTAATTACACAGCTCTACAAAAAAAAAACTTTTTTTTTGTTGCCCTGGATATCATAGCAAGTTTTTACGTTTTCAAGTGCCCAGATTACGAATATATTCATGAAAGTTCTCAATGTTCTCGTATTTTCATGATTTTGCATATCTTATATTTTGAACAATTATCGGCTTGGTAAAAATAAAATTTAATTTTCCCGTCATGATTAGGCTTCTGCGCAACTTTTTCGCGCATACAAACATCGTGTGATCCCCACTCTCAGACCCCTTGCTCCACAGGACAGCTGAGGTCTCAGTTATTTGACAATATTGAAGTACTTACAACTTACTTATTTAGTTTCTTACCAGCATTTACCCGCGGCTCCGCCTGCGTAAATGTTTTTATCTGGGGTAAAAGTTGCATAAGTTCTAATTCATGTATTGGTCTACTTGTATGACAAATTTTACTCAAATCCATTCAGCCGTTAAGGCATGATTGATCTACAAACATCTAAAATTCAACATCTTTCGCGAGTTGAATTTTACAAAAAAATGAAACACGTGGACTCAATATCACAGCCTTTTTCTTTTAATAGAAAGTTCCCCCATTTCACCCCTTTAAAATCAAAATTTCCAAAAACCCTTTCTTAGCGGGCATCTTACATTACACAAACTACCATCTGACCAAATTTCATGAGCCTTAGTCGTTTTGAGGTTTCGTGTTAATCAATCAGTGAATGGTATGTATATTGCTTTATATATAGATTACTACTCCGCTCCCATGGGTCGTAGCGTGATGATATATAGTTATAAGCCATTGTCTCCACAAAACAAATGTACGGTGTGAATATGACCTCAATCGGTCAAGTTGTTCAAAAGTTAAAATAATACTTTCATACT
This sequence comes from Mimas tiliae, assembly GCA_905332985.1. Taxonomy (NCBI): domain Eukaryota; kingdom Metazoa; phylum Arthropoda; class Insecta; order Lepidoptera; family Sphingidae; genus Mimas; species Mimas tiliae. Next base: position 7,669,682 of record HG995259.1, read on the forward strand.
AAGTTCACCCCCCCCCCCCCTTTGAAAATGATTTTTTCCAAAAATGTGACTCGTATTTCATTATTTTTAATAAGCAATATTTGCGCTCAATTTTAAAGTCGTATTCCCTTCCATAAAAAAGTAGCATACAACGTACAAACCCCTCTTTTACCCCCTTAATGTACATTTCCAAAAATCCGTTCTTAGCTGACGTCTACATTACACAAACTATCATCTGACCAAATTTCATGATCCCAACTTCAGTAGTTTTTGAGAAATCGTGATTAATCAGTGAGTGAGTGGTATTTCGCTTTTATATATATATAGATTTTGTTGCTCGTTTTTTGATTTTTGTAATTTAAAAAAAAAACAGAGCAAATGTTACAAAATCATTGATAGTTTCATGAATTGTGTGCATAAATAGACCCAAAATCATTTTCATATCTAGGCCAACAAAACCACTGTAGACCAATGTTATCATAAGCAAAGTTCGTGCATAGTTTCACAGTCGTATTCCGTTCCATTAAAAAAGTTCCATACAAAGTTCAACCCCCCCTCCCCCCTTTTGTAAGTGGAATTTTCCAAAAATATATATCTTACTTTGTTACCCACATTATTCTGCATCGATTGGTATCGGTCTCGACCCCATACCCCCAGCGGTTTCGGAGGAGATAGCGTGACAAGATTTTGGCAGCGGGGGCGGCGGCGGCAGTGACTTTTTTTTTGAATAGAGAGATACTTAATATATAAAGTTGAAGAGTTTGTTTAGTTGAACGCGCTAATCTCAGGAACTACTGGTCCGATTTGAAAAATTATTTCGGTTTATATAGCCTATAGCCTTCCTCAATAAATGAGCTATCTAAGACTTTTTTCCCGGAATAGGCCGTACACGCGGGCGGAGCCGCGAGCAAAAGGTAGTCATGTTATATTATGATTTTGTTTGCCCAGGGTGGGTGGCCCAGTTCGGGGCTGGCCGTGGGTCGAGCCACGTATGGTGTGTAAGATTGCGTGTGATCACCGGTCACCGGTCACGAGTCTTTTATGAGTAGTAGAGACTGTAGACATTTTTGTCTATAGCATGAATGTGCCGGCTCGTCCGGGTCGTTACCACTGTCTCACAGAAAACCGACGTAAAGAAGCAGCTTTCTGCTGCTTTTCGTATGGTGAATGAGATATCCGGAGGCCCTAATCCCCCTCCCCTTCCAAATCCCTTTCCTTTAAGGTCGGCAACGCGCCTATAATTTTTTTGTATTGTGGGCGTTGGAGATCGCTTACCATCAGATGACCCATTTGCTCGTTTGCCGGCCTATGCTATAAAAAATGGTATCAGGTTCTGGCGCGGCATGTACTGCCGCCACGAGGGCGGCGTGCACCCGCGCGAGCCGCTCGCCGACCTGCTGCCCGCCGCCGTCGAGCACTGCTCCGCGCTCGACCATCACATCAACTACCTCGCCAAGGTAACTACACCTCACTACTCACTACTCACTACTCACTACTGATACACATACATACGCACTCACGCATGTAATCCCCGAAGAGGTGGACATAGGTGTAAACAGCACACCCACATTTCTATAGCGACCTTTCTACTGCGCCATCAGACCCTGATTTCCATGTGTAAGTCAACCACTAATCTCGAATCTATTCGACTCCGCTCTTCGCTATCGCTTCCTTGCGACATCTTCCTTTCTCTTTCACACACATATAGAGAAGGATCTCTCTTCGTTCCCACAGACGTAGTGCAATGTGAAATCTTACTAACATAGTCTTAAGTTAATATATATATATATATATATACTAACAGCTTTCGTAATTAATTTATATGTATATATAATTTGGAAGGGCCGTAATTGCTTGATAACAAATAATTTATTATTATTTCCCTTTCCTTTATGTCTCATTTCCTTTCCTATGCACTGATTAGTTAAACTTAACACTCTTTTATCTTTCTTTCTTAACGCCATTTATAAAATTGCTAGAATGAGACAAAACAATGTTTAACTAATGAATGATTGAATAACTACAAATTACAGAGGCATACAACATTTATTATTAAAGTGGTTGATGTATAAAAATATGTTCTACAGAGAATAAACACGTTCAAGAATCTTCTATCGGGCAAGAAAGCTGAAAGGAGTAAAGAGACAACAGTGGTGAACTATCAGAACGGCAACGTTAACTCTGTGGAGATCGAGACCAAGATAGAGTCCCTGCAGATTGATAACAAGTAAATGTACACCACCTTCATAGGGATCAGAATTTGTGATTTTATAGTCAATTCGAAAAATCACATAAGTTGCCCGGGATTGGGATTTGTAGCTGGCATGGCGATAGGCTCGCCACCTATCAGGTCATTTGACTAAAATAAGCTTAGCGAACCGTGGTTACACTAGTTGCACTTCTGCCTATCCCTTTAAGGCGTGACCTTATTATGTATATATCCCAAACCTAGGCAAATACCACAGATCAATTGGTAAAACAGCTGTGCAAAGAAGTATACTTGAAATCTCTACGTATTAGAGAAAGGTGTGGTCATATTTAAGGGTTTAAATACACCTGACAGTGAGTGTTTATGTAGGTACTGGATCTAGACATTCTAAAATTTACGCAAATTTTTATCACTCGTTTATTACGATCAATAAGATCGATCACATCTCTATAAATTAACTTTTCTCTGACGTGAAGTGCGTGAGCGAGAATAACAATGCTGGGTTGAGACAAAACTTCAGTTGTTTATCATTTAGTGTTATTCAAAGTTGCAAGTCGAATATTGACTCATTCGATAAAATGGAAAATGCTTTTGTTTAATTTTTTTATTGCCTAGATAGACAGACGAGCAGGCGGCCCATTTGATGGTAAGTGATTACTGCCCATTGACCTCAGCCCAATAGGTAATCTGGTATGGCTCTATGCTCTGGCATAGCCAAACCGCTGCCTACTGTTAAAATTATGTTATATTCATTTATGTCGTAGCAATGCAATCGGATTTGGGATTACGTAGTGTGAAATACTGACACCGTACACTATAAGTTTCTTACATTTTACAACACCTTTCTGTATTACGTTGAATATTATCCGTGGTACGTGGCAAATATCACTTTGATACGCGTCAATCATTTACGGCTTACACTAACATTTAATTTTGTAGTGATTTCTTAGGTTTACGCGAATATTACACATTGAAATAAAACTAGTTTAAACATTGTAACATTCACTTTTCGAGACGACCTACACCTCAGTATCTCCCGTGATCACGAAGGCTGAAAAGCTTTCGAAACGTCGGGACTAAAATAAAAATTAAACCAAGATAAAATCAGTATAAACTAGTTTTATTTCAATTTAATTTTGTTCCAACAATTTGCAGAAGCCACATGTATGAATTCAATTTGCAGATTATTGTATGAGTCCGGGGGCACGTTATCGGAGCTAGAATGTGCCAACCACGATCATCCTTTGAAGGAAGTGATTGCTCCCACACAGACCAAGGCTGGCAAGATACCGCTCATCACTGAGGTGATTACTTATTTATATAAAACTAGCTTTTCTTCAAGGCTCCGCCCATGTGAATGTCTTTTCAGGACAAAAAGTATGTTAGTAAGGACATAGCTGTTCAGTTCAGCTGTTTAGCCGTGAAAACGTACAGACAGACAGAGTTACTTTAGCGTTTATATTCATTTTGTATGGATAATTGTTATTGTTTGGCTTCAGGTCGTTAAGGCGTGATTGATTTACAAACAGTCAAAGTCAACATTTTTACATCCTACTACTATTATAAATGTGAAAGTTTGGATATTTGTGAGAATGTGAATTTGGATGTTTGTTAGTCAATCACGCCCTAACGGCTGATCGGTTCTGGATGAAATTTGGCACACGTGTAGACCTGTATTAGGACGAAGTCTACTTTTTATCCCGGAGCCGCGAGCAAAAGCTAGTTTATAATATTATGTAGAAAGGATTTTTATTTTTTAATATGTTGCTTTGTTTGTAGAAATTGGACGAGTTGATACCAGCGAGCTTGAGTGAACTGGAGCAGGAAGTGAACACGGTCGCACTCGACTGGAAGAGCGTGAAGAATGTCACCGAGTGCAGCTGCTCCACGCCTCTCGACCATTACAGTAGAAAGGTAAGGGCTTACTGACTCACTATAGCTGGGGCAATACATGTGTTATACTCACGTACTATCTTTATATATATAATCCTACTACGTGTGTATGTGACTGAAATCCTCATACACGGCTGGACCGATTTGAATGGTTTTTTTGTATGCGTTTGGGTGGCGCCCTGGATGGTTTAGATTCACAATTGGTCCCGGTAGATGACGCTGCTGTAGTTGCGGGTGAAGCCGCGCGGGACAGCTCGTACATAAATATATTATTACATACAAGTTTTGGTAGTCGAATGTTCGGATCCAGGTCACGATCTACCCGTGTGCCAAAATTCATCCAAACTCATTTCAAATTCAAAACCGTCACGGAAGCTGGATTTTTAATATAAAATAAGCAAGATAAAGTACTAAGATGTAGAACTAATAAGTAACGAAACGGTTCGTTGTAAAGCTTAAAATTAAAATACGTCTTTAATTTGATTTTATGAATTTTCCCGCCGTTTTTACATAGTTCTGATAATATAGTGATGAATCTAAGAAAAATAAATTAAATTTGTATGTAAATCGAAATTTAAGATACAGAAAGAGCGCGAATCATGGAAAATGTTTAGAGAGAAAGGTATAACGGTATCGCATATTATAAATAACATGGTATATCGGAAAATGTTTCTAGAAAAGTTCGGCCAAGGCAGACACTCGTGGGCAGATGCTTATCAGTCCTTTGACTAAGACGGATCCTTCGAAAGGCTTGAATTTAATTAGAAAGGATATATGCAGTGTTAAGATATTTTTAAGTGACTAATTATTAGTGTCTGTGTTAGAGTGCGTGTATGAAGGGTGGTAGTAGTAGTAGTATATATGTACATGTGTATATGTGTATATGTGTACATGTGTACAGCACCACTGCTGGGGCTGCGGTCGGTGCGTGTGCACGCGCTGCGTGTGCGGGCGCGCGCCGCTGCCCGCGCTCGCCTCCGCGCGCGCCGTGCCGCTCTGCGCCGCCTGCGCCTCCTGCCAGCCAGCCGACCCCGACCCGCCGGACCGTACGTACACTACACGCTACACACTATACACTATACACTACACACACTACACGCACTACACACTATACACTACACACACTACACACTACACACTACACACTACACACTACACACTTTCCCAACTAACTAATATTATTAATGCGAAAGTTTATTTGTTTGTTACGCTTTCACACCTAAATCGCTAATCGATTTTGATAAATTTTGCTACAGAGATAGATAGGAGACGGTTATAGACTACTTTTTATCTCGGAAAATGCTGTTCACGAGAAAAAGTTAATACTCTATACACTACTATAAAGACTGTATGGACACTATTGGGGGATTGGTCGAGACGTGTGCTCGAGCACGCTAACTAGATGCTCTTGTGATTGTCATACAATATTAAACGGGATCCTGCAAAATACTCTTCTACCTGGCGTTATGGCATGGTCCGATTTCCTGCTTAGATGCTTTTACTTCGCCCGGTCTTGAGCATCCTCCGTAGTGAAACCATTAGTTTTCACATCTTCCTCTAAGCCAACGCTATTTGGACCGTCCGCGGGATCGTATCCCTAGTACGATCTGTCACAAGCATTTGCGATGGACATTCTTCTGTGGTGTCCTCAAAACGTGATCAAGTCATCTTAACCAACAATCTTAGAGAATTTTTAAGATCCTACAAAACACAGCCTCCCAAACACTACCATCACAAGCCACTACTATCAATGTTAGTTTATTTGCGTAATGATGAGACCAATAGATAATCTGTCTGCGCATGAACAGTACATGTCACTGCACTGAGACATAAGATGTTTTATCTCATAATGCTCACCATTTTCACTGGCTTCAACGCTCTTCAAACCGGAACACAACAGTGCTTACACACTAGGTGTTCGGCCGCAGAAATAGATAAAGCGATGCCACTTACCCAAACGGACATTTCATAAAAGACCTATCATCAAATAACTACAACATGAATATAAAAAAAAATAACAAAAACCATTATTTTATTTCAGAAATTGCAACGCCTGCCAACTAAAGAAGAAAATTTAACTGATTTAAATTTAATAATTCAATCCATAGATTCCTGTATTCTCGCTTTCTTGACAAGACATGATAATAAACATTAAAATATGTGCTTATAATATTAAGATGCCCAGTTTCACAAGCCAATATCGTGCGTCGTTTAATTATTGTGCTGTCGCTATTTCGCCAGCAAAATACCTACACCTGAAACTTTTCAGTTCGGTCAAGTTACATTAAGCGCTTAATAACTTGGCCGGTCTGATGTTAGTAGCGAGCGGCGCGGCGTCACTGCTGTTGTTTTCAAAGACTAAAAAGTGTTCTAATTGGGGGGGGCCCCAAAGAGCTTTTTTGCGATTGCCGATAATTTGAGTTATGCATAAGCTTGACATTGTGCGAGATTTTGAGATTTGGGTGACTTCTCCCCTCCTTAAACCGCTACTGTGCCCCGCTGCTACCTTAATGAATTTTGAAAGGTTAATTCGCCATACGCGCAGTTTTTAAGATATATCAGTGAAAACTTTATTCTAGAGCCCATTAAAATTCGAAGAAACACACACACTTGTTAAAAAATACTGCGCCTATGTGCTTATATAAAATGTATTTCAAGAGACGCTGCTTGAATACTTTGTAAATGCGCAAAATGTCATGTACCTATATAAATATAAATAGTTCGACTCATTTGTGCACGCCTTGCTATGTGTGTGGGGCTTGATAGTGACTTATCAATCGTAGTCTTATACATATTGACTTGCACACAGTCATTTTATCTATACAAACACATCACGTCCACAAATGTATTGAATTATATTATTTATGTATGTTTTTAGTTTTGTAATAAATCATAGCTCTGCATTATGGTTTTCTAAGTTTTTGGCACCACGCACGGGTACCTACCAAAAAATTTAGATATTCAGTTATGACGTGTCAAACTCGTTTTCTTCTGATATGGTCGAATATATTAATGATTTTATATAAATTATATTTTAAAATGATAAAGACAAATTAAAATATAGTCGTTATGGATATTTGTGATAATATTCCTTTCATTCAATTTTGTATAATCTTAATGGGTGGAAATTCGTTTTTCAAATTTCGCCGTTGTTTATTTGTAAATAAATAAATGATAAAAAATATAATGCTAAGTGTAATATATAATTGTGTGTATATTTGCGATTAAATGTTTTTTTGTAGAAGTTACTTATATTTTCTTTAAAATATTCCACTCCCCATTGAAAACATAATAATATGACCAAAGCCTTGGAACCTCAAAAAAAAACTTAAATCTATAAATAAAATGCAAGCAATTCAGGCACCGAGGAAGTTCTCTAAAGTTCCCTAATTACCAACATGAACATACTAAATGTTAACGTACACATTGAATGTAGTACCTAATGTAGTAATTTCCTTATATAGAGATATTCATTATACAGAATTTAAATTTCTATATAAAATATTCTTTTACCTCAAGACCTGTCTTCAGGGAACAGGTAGGTTTACGTCTATGGGGACAGGTTTCCGTCCCGTAACATCACAAAACATTCGCCACTGTTGACGATCAAAGAATTTAAACAATTTGTCATGTTGGCAAACTTTTGATGTTGCATGTAGCCATTTAGTATAGTTAAAGGTGATTTTTTATAATCCTAACAGTCGCACACATAGTCATGACCCATACTAGGTTAACCTGTATCGTGGGTACATTCACGGTACGTTTGTGTGTCGGTGCGAGAATCGAACCCATGGCCTTTCGTTTCACAGCCGCCTACTCGCTCGTTGCGCCACGGAGTCTGACAATTTCATGTTTAGTAACACAATCTCTATTTTGTCTTAATAACCATTAAAAATAACGAACACTGATTAGAAATATAGCTGGCAGTTCTGTATTTTTTCGTTAAAAAATTATTTCCGCACACGATTCGCATGATGTGTACTTTATTGTTGTTATTTTTTTATGTAACTCTTAGCGAAGGTGATGGAGGTATACATAACCGGAAAATAGAAATAGAAACGAAGCGCATGGTGGGCGTGGATGCCGTACACGATCCACAAATTAAAATCGATAAGGATACTATTATAACTCGTAACTTAAAGCTGGAAAAGAAAGGTCTCTCAAAAATTTGTAAGTATTAGATAAGAAATTGTAAGGCCTGAATTACATTTGTAAGTTTTACTCACGGGTTTTCCTACTTATGTGGCTTATATACCTATACTGAACTTCTAGTAGTGACATACATACTTACGAGGATAAGTAATTTATTGACATTTGGGAACTATTTCACAATCACCTTCCACCTGCTCTTATCGCACTGGCAGTGGGGTTGGTGCAACATGCTTTTAACATATGTTACAGAAAGATTTGGCTTGGAAGTTTTTACGAACGGCCGCACGTCTGACGCCAACCCCTCTGGTGAGAAAACACCCAGAACCGAAAGAAAATATTTGTAGATCACACAAACAATATCTCGGTGCGGGAATCGAACCCCCGATCTCTCGCTTCACAGCCGGCTGCTCGCCCATTGCGCCACGGAGGCTGGGTCCTATTTCACAATGTGCTAATAAATTTCAACCGTCGGATAACAGATAAGACAGCCAATTTAGGAACAGTAGCAATTTGACATATGCTCCTCCATGTGTATTAACAAATGACGAACGTAATAATTTTGTATTTTGCTCTCTTATATTTGAATAATTGTTATGTAATATTTATTTGTTCTTTGTGAAGCACTTGCTTAGGTACAAAGGTAAAGGCACAAGGCAATATGTACAGTAAGAAACTTAGGCAAGAAAATTGGCAAATAAGAGGTAATACAATTTCGAAAAGTCAGAGCGGCGATAGCCTAGCGGGGAGTGGAACCGACTGCCAGACATGTCGTGGGTTTAAAAACAAGCCCCAGGAACTTCTGAATATTAGATTCACATATTTTTTTTTTATGGATTTGTGCTGTTAGCTTATTTTGCTTTTACAGCTTTACCTGACAATAAAGCCGGCGGCGCTTATGGCGCTCTCGCCAGAAATATGTATAATGTACTTAGTAGCGATTAAGCACAGAGGCGCCTTTTAGATGGCTCAGACCTTAGCTTGAGCAATAGTTGGAGAGTATAGTTTAGGGCCGTCTCTGCACATAATTGTGCCTATGGCCAGTGGTGGGAGTTCTTCGGACTCGTAGGCGTGTCCTATATCAGGGCCGCGTATTATTATTGCGATTCGCATTGGGCAAGGAAAGTGCTGCTTCGATAGCGACTGTAATGGAGTCGTTGAGATCTGCCAAAACATGTTTGGGACGACGATGGAGGAAAAAAAAACTACAACTATTTAATTAGCCAGGTAGGTACTTTCTAATAACGCATTTAAGAGAACTTTTCTATATTTTAGCTGAGCAAAGTCATAAAGTTGCTGATCGAGAGCCAGATTGGTCCTACGAGCCTATTCCTCCGGAGGTGTCCTCCCATGTGGAACAATTCAAAAGAAACATGACAGAGTGCCTCAAGGAAGTCCAAGCTGCTGATAAAAGGCCAATTAAGCGTCTGTCACCAAAAACAGAATCACCAATCCACGGCGAATGCCTTATTGCTTGCGTTCTGAAAAGGAACGGAGTTATCGACAACGGCAAGATTAACAAAAGTAATATATTTTTTTATTCGCCTTAATCACGAGATGAGCAGGATGTTGGCATGATTGTAAGCACTACACCTGCCCCTTAAATAGTAGCGACATCGACAAGGAACTAATTTAAAAAATTGCAATTTTGTAATGGTAATGGTGTGTAATCTGCCCTTTTATATAGAGGAAATATTTGTTTGTTTGTATGAAGGGGAGAATCTTAAAAAAAATATTTCACTAATAGAAAGTTGCAGTATCATTGAGTAACATAAGCTATATTTCATTGCGATTTGTGACCACGGAGCCCCACATATATCAAACCGATACTAAAAATCCTTCACTATTAGAAAGCTATACCTAATATCACTCAGTAACTTACGATGTATTTTACTGTATTTATGACTACGGTGCCTCCTAGATATTGATTTTGTAGTCAATGTAAGGAGTATTCTCTGGAACTACAGATCTGATTCTAAAAATAATTTGATACCACTAGATAGCTTACTAGCCATGATAATATATATTTTATTGAAATAAAACTAGTTTATACGGATTTTATCGCGGTCCGTAAAATCCGTAAACTAGTTTTATTTCAATGTGTAATATTCGCGTAAACCTAAGAAATCACTATATATTTTATTATTTATTTGTGACCATAGTGCCCCCAATGGTAGATATGATGTTGGAATTGAAAAAAGTAATCGCCATTTTGTTTGTCTTTGTTTTAAGGCCGGTTGACTTTTTATTCAATATCTATTGTTACGTTACTTTACGCGTATTGTAGGTATCTATAAACTAAAATTGTATCGATGTTCTCGCAAATACCAATAAATCTGGCAGCACTCTTTTAGGCATCGATGTACTAAGCCCTACTTCTTGTAGTGCCTCTCCAACTAGTGAAGGTTGGCAGTCAGTCAGTAATAAGCCCACAATATCCGAAATATTTTGTTACATCAATAAAACATACCGAGTTATTTTTAGATAATCTACTGACATTGGTAAACAAATTTTACGCTAAAGATACGAAATTAATGAAGAAGTTGGAAAAAAAATTGGATCACTGTATAGAAATCAGTGCACGGAACCGAGACGAGTGCATGCTAGCAGCCCATCTGAACACTTGCACCAACGACCTCATGGCCAGCAATAAACACAAACTTGTTGTTAATTATTGAAATATGTGTACATTTTAATAATAACTATGTTAAACTAATTTCATGTTTATCTATTTTAAAATTCAGACCTTAACCTTTCCTTTTTTTAGCATAGGCCGGCAAACGTGTAAGTGGGTTACCTGATGGTAAGTGATTTCCACCGCCCATATACGTCCACGATACCAGAAGAATCATTGAAATAAAACTAGTTTATACGCATTTTATTGCGGTTTCATTTTTATTTTAACAATGTAACTAACTTTTCTAGACGACCTACACCTCAGTCTCTCCCGTGACCACGAAGGCTGAAAAGCTTTCGAAACGACGGGCATAAAATAGAAATTAAACCGCGATAAAATCCGTATAAACTAGTTTTATTTCAATGTGTAATATTCGCGTAAACCTAAGAAATCAGAAGAATCATGGGCGCGTTGTCGACCTTTACGGAAAGGGATAATTAAGAGATTGGGAAGGGGAGTGGATTTGGGCCTCCGGATATCTCACTCACCATACGAAACGCAGCAGCAAGCTGCTACCTACTAGACGTCGGTTTTCTGTGAGACAGTGGTAACGTCGACGACGAGCCGGCTCCTTCATGCTGTAGACAAAACTAACATAATGCTTAAGTGCAGGTTACGCACCCATATAGGAGCACAGGCCAAATAATGGTCTTGTATATGAGACCTATAAGGCTCATCAGCATCTTTCGATCGCCAGTAACGCCTGTGATCTTCTGCCACTTAGCCCAAGCGGCGCCAATGCGGGTCCTGGCGTGGAGATCGATGATACCGGCTTCGTAGAGCACAGTCAGTCCCTTGGTATTTAAACTAGTCTGTTTTCACGGCCAGTTCATTTCCTATCCGGGTAATATCTGGATCTGTACTCTAGTATGCCATCTACTCTGTCAAGAGAATATGAATATCGCTAATCAAATAATTTAATCTGCCTCGGTGGCGCAGTTGTAATGCGTACGCGTTACGATTGAGGCTAACGCTGAGGTCTCGGGTTCGATCCCCGGGTCGGGTAAAGTGGTATTGGGTTTTTCTATTACGAAATGCTCAGTATTACCCTGGAATTGTGCCTGGTATGGCGATAGGCTCGCCCCCAATCACATCATGGGACGGAAATGGGCCCGGCAAAATTTGGCTGTACTGGTTGCGTAAGGTATCTTGCGTTTGAAAGATTCGAATCACCGTATTTAAATTAAACTGTTACAAATACGTTTAATCTAACTTACCTACAAGTCCCGATATTCCCGAACTCATCCCGGATCCGTCGTACAGCTTGCTTATTATTGTCATCACATCTTGCCAACATTCGCACCATTTCACAATATTAAACATTTACACACATACATAGACTCACGCCTATCTCCCATAGGGGTAGGCAGAGACAACGGATTTCCACTTCCTACGATCCTTGCACACCTCTTTGAACATTTGTGTATCGATAAGCCATTTTGAACTTTGATGACAACGATACACCTCGTGACGTTTACGCACGCGCGGCGATCGGCAAACTTGGACAAACTGATATGGGTCAAGGTTATAGGGTCTTCTTTCACATCAAATGATGCACCGCCGCAGCGGTCGTCGACCGGCCGACGACAGCACGTGCAAATAGCATGCTATCTCTTTCTTACGCATCGCTCAGAAACTGCATAACCTCTGAGCCAATACACGCAGCGACAGCGAAAAAATCGCAACTTTTCGCTGCGCGACATGGCAATAAATGATTCCCCGCGGAACGCGAATCCGCGCCCGCGAAACGCGAATCCGCGCGCCGCGGTCATATTAATTTCAATCACGAAACACACTACATTTTGTTATACATACATAGTGAGATTCAAATAAATTGGATCTATGATTCAAAATTTATTTCATTTAAATATACGTCTCTAACGCCACCTATCAGTTACCAGTGTAACCGAGTTTTGGCGGGAATTCTGACAGTGCAGTGGTTCTCTTGTTTTAATTATTTTCTAAACTAGTTTAAAGTTGTGTTTGTTGTTTTAAAGTAGTGTGGATTTGTGCAATAAACATTAACGATTATGAATAGTGTATGGAAACATTGAAATAAGTAAATTGATCGACCTTGTGCGTTCGATCCGCTTGAAGAAAGTCGTCTTAGATGCATCGTACTGAACAGAATTAACACTAAAACTCCAGCAAGAAATCTCCCCCAAAAAATTAAATTTGTTCTTGGAAAATAAGAAAATAATTTAACTAATGACTTGGCAGCATGGTCTCTTATTTTAGCCGGTTCCTTATGGAATAGGTAATATATCAATGTTAAGGAACAAACAAAAAAAATGACAGTTGACACGTTGACATTAATAGTGTTGAATCAAATATATTTTATTAGCACGATACGGACTACATGCTGTATTTTCTAGCGCGCCTTAAATTTAAATTTAATTTTAAATTTAATCTAGTCAAATAGCATGGTGATATTTCTAGCTCCGATTGGAAATTGAAACTGGGCGTTAAATTTGTTATGCGCTTTTAGCCCTAAATTTAGGGCTCAAATATGGGTAGTGGACTTTTTTTAGGGCCCAAAAAAAATCAGGGCTATTTTTAGAGCCATAAAATTATTTCTCGGTATCTATTATTGTGAAAAACAAATTACGTAACCGATTGTCAATTGAAATGCTCCAGAGTGTAATGATGACAAGATTTATTTTAAAACGAGATGGTGGATCATGCGTTACATTTACCATATGTACAAAAATGTTACAGCTGTATAATGTAGACATTATGACTTCAAGAATTCTCAAAGTTCAAATGAAACCTCAAGTCCGGACTTCAACGATTTGTTTACTTTAATTGACAATGAAGATATTTAATACACGTTTTAAAATTAAACTAAGTTGTGTGTTATTTACTTTAATAAAACTGGGAACTTATTTAAATAATATTAGATAGGTATACACTACACCGTAAAAATAACATTGACAGTACAGGGCTTTTTTTGGGGTTTTTAAATTTTGCATTAGGGCTATTTGGGGATATTTCATCTTGACTTTAGGGCTATTTTTTTAGGAGTTGGTAACCCTGACTCCGCGCGCATGCTTGGTTGCTTTAGGGATGTGAGATTAATGGAAAAGAATTGATTAAATAAAATAGATTTTCTTTAATCAAAATTAATCAATTTGTCAAAAATATATTTTAATAAAAAGAAATCGATTTCTGCAAAAAAATCTATTTTTTTTGTATTATTTAAAAGTTACATGCTTTTCATATTCCAATAATAAACCTAAGAGATTCATATTAACAACTTATAAGATTAAAAATCAAATAAAATTATGTGAAAAAAATAACCAATTCAAAACTAATAATCAAAGGCAATGTTCCTTTAAAATTTCAAAGTAAGGAATTAGGAAACCAAATAGCATTATTGATACACATTTTAGTACTATTAAACGTTTTATTTATCATAATAAAAATGAAATGATGAGCATCCCAAAAAAATTTCAAATTTATATTGTCTCAAAAGCTAAAATATAAATCAATTAAAAAAGAATTGCCATAAAAAAACTAAACGACTACTCTATTAGTCTCAAAAACTAACCTAAAATACAAATCTTTCGTTAAATTTTTCATCCGTCACATAGATAAGAGCTGTTTTTGAAAATCGATTTAAACACGTAAATTATATAATCGATTTACTAAAAATCGATTAATATTACTATAAAAAATTAATTATGAGAAAATAATAATCGATTTAAATAAAAATCGATTATTTTTTAACATCCCTAGGTTGCTTTTGTTGTTTCTGCCAGGCTTCCCAACTTAGGGCTTTTTGCATTTAGGGCTATTTGGGGATATTTCATCTTGACTTTAGGGCTATTTTTTTTAGGAGTTGGTAACCCTGGTTAGTGCATCAAATTCTAACTTTATTTTATATAATTTTTTGCTGGTGTATGTGCACAATTTAAAATTAAGATTTCTGTGTTTAAGGTGATTTTGTAGTGTTCATTTCATTGTTTTGTTTATACGATGTTATCTACGTTGATTATAGTTTGTCACAGCGAGGAAAACTACCTTTGCCTATCTTGGCATTCTTGGCTTTTGTATAAGTTGACACATTGAACAATTGTACTGTCGTTATTTTTATAATGCTGAATTTTCTTGCCGTTTTTATAGGATATCAGAGATTTTGTTTGTGGTACTTTTGAAATTGGTCTTGAGTATGTATTCTAAATAGTAGCAGCTGATAAAATCTCTTTTTAATTTTATGCCATGGATGTAAACTTATGCAGTTCATATTTTGTCAGAAGCGTGATCGCCACAGGCGCTATGCTATTACTTAGACTGAGAAGCCGGTGAGGTCCTGGATTTAAATCCCAGGTCAGGCGATAACAATTTGTAAATGAGTATTTCGATCCATTAACCACCAGTAATTGTCCGAGTCTGGAATTTGTGTCCATTATGGTTCACGCCCTGTTAAATCATGGTTGCAAGTATATGTGTATGTAGAAGCATGCTTCCTAGGAAATGGGTATTCAGTCTTTACCAAACTGTTCAGTATTCCAGGCTTGTGATAAGTGTGCAAAAGAATAAACATTTAATGTTTACTAGTGTTTCACGGATAGCTCAGTGGGGAGAGGTATGGACTGTCTGAGAGTTGCATGTTCAAAACCAGTCCCAAGAGCACACACCTCTGACTTTTCCAAGTTATGTGTGTATTAATTGTTAATTATTGCTTGCCTTAAAACTGAGCAAATCTGCATACCTGAGAAGTTCTTCATAAGAATTTCGAAGGTATGTGAAGTCTACCAACCCAAATTAGGCCAGTGTGGTGGACTAAGGCCTGTTCCCTCTCATTCAGTAGATGAGACCCATACTCGGCAGTGGGATATGTATAATACAGGGCTAGAAAAAAAAAGTGGTTCACCTTGTTGTTCCATCATCAGGCAATATTTGGTCAATTATAATTTCGATACCTCCTAAGTATAATGAGTCAAAACTAAAGGTTGGAAGCTCTTCCTTTGGTATAAAAATGATTTTGCTGATTTTTGTTTTAAATGAAATTTTATGTACATGACTGGGTAAATGCGGAAGGGACTCAATAGTAAAATAGTTTAACTACCAGTTATATTCATGTATGTTGTACATCAAAATCCTTGATTTACCCCTAAATATTATGAAATATCATTGTCCCTTTATTAATATCATCTTACTTTTGATTGTTTTCAGGATTTTCTGTTTCACTTAATAATAAAATGTTGAAATTACATCAGTTGACTCATTATAATAGGAAAGTACTTAGCTATGTTAGCATTGGAAACCTCGATGTATACTGAACTAATATACTTTACTGAGGCTTTGTAATTACAATTTTTTCTAATAAATGTAGGATTAATAACGGCTAGGAAGAAAAAGACGAAGAATAAATATAAACAACACATTTCAAAGAATCACATTGTATTTTTCACTATAATTAAGTAGGAACATATTTTTTAACATTATTTAGCTTTACTAAAAGCTACAACCGAACCTTTCAAAATTCGGCAACCGGAATTCGGGACTATTTTTCGCAGGCAACCCTATATCACCGTGTTCATAATGAAATAATCTTTATTTTCATCTAATTTTAATTCAATAATCAGACTGGTGCAAAATGCTAGTATCGGTTTACCTGTTTATACCTGGCTACCCGAGAGTTGTGACCGGAAAAGAATAGGCAACCTAACATTTGCATATTCTATGGGCTTCATACTTTCGACTCAGAATACAGAAAGAACCAGAAGCCGCGTTCAACTGTAATTGCGAGCTACACGCTGTGTCCAAAAACCAAAACAACGCCCCCCGCCCGCGTCACTTCCCACCCGCGTAATGTTGCTAGCTCAGGCATTATTTGCCCGTTTTTAGGGTAAATTTTGGGAGTCTAGGAGGTGAGATAATAATAGAATAAAAATTGTCCTATTCTATATAATAATGTACCTACGTAATTGTCTCAAGAAGTCGATAGATTTATTGAATAAAAGACGCTTTAGAAAAAAAATACATTTAATTTCCTTTTTGCTGAGTAAGCTTTTTAAAATATTGTCTCTTAGAACTTGAACTTATTAACAAAGATTTACATTTAGATAAATGATGAAATCTTATGTCTAGGTATTTTTCAATCACAGCCCTTATCAGACTGTTTCTGTGGCTTAAACCATTTATATGGCTATTCCCAACTGGAAATATGTCATCTTTTCCTACGAATTGCTTATAAATTGAAATAACGAATGCCAAACGTTGAGAATTCGAGGTTATAACTATATCCTCGTTTGAAATTCTTCGAACGTGTGCTTCGCAAATACAACATATGTCATAAACACACTGAGAAGAGAAACAAAGACCACCTCTATTCTTTAAACCAATAAGTTTATGAAACCATTTGACATCAGAAGCTAACATAGCTTCTATACAAGACTGACATTTTATAAGCTTCACTAGGTAATAAACAACACTCCCAGCTATGTAACCTACAATATATTTGGATAAGTCATGTAGCTGAGGCAAGTCAGAAGACAATAATTTTGCGATACTGCCACCATTTTTTTCAATAGGTGATGTTGTTGAAACTTGACTAAATAGTTGATCATTGTCTTCAAATCTTTGCGAGTGTGCTGAAAAATTAATTGCTTTGGTTGATGATGAACAATTTAATATGCCTATATTTTCTAGAGGTATACAATTGCTGCTATCAGAGGCTTTAAGTTCTAGATGACATAATACTTTTCGATAAATGCCTTTAAATTGTTTTGCATTTGGGTTATCGTTATGGCCCCCGTGCATTCGTATCATCCCGAAGAGTAGTTCTAAATGGTCTTGACTGAATTTATATGTTGGTATAAATACAAGCATACTGTCAATTTCAACTAAATTCGCGTATAGGCATTTCAGACTCTCAATACAAATAAAAATGCCAAGAAAACCTGTTTTACACGCACATTCTAAAATCGGTTTGTAGCTTTTTATTATAACTTGTCGGTCATCTCCCTTGATTTTTCTTTTCGTGGCATTTTTAATTTTTAATCCACGAATATATGTTGTCATTCGATCAAGAAAATCGTAAATCATGTCTTTATTGCTTCTATTCAATGGTTGCTTGAAATCAAATTGTTTCATATTACGGGAGTTAAAAATATCAAAGAGATTATTCATGTTGTCTATAAAAAGTTCGGTTGGTTTAGAATTTTTGAATGCTAACAATTTTGCATCCTCGCGACAAAATTTTAACGCTGTTGCGACACTTTTACTCAAAACCTGACTAGCTAGCTTAACCTTCATAATGTTGTTACGAAACATTATATGCCTACGTGTAAGCTTATTTGCTATATGGAGCCCTTCATTTTCCTGAAGTTTATTAAGCTCACATAGTAGATTCCAATTTATTTCTTGGTCATTTTCATCCAAAATATATTTTTTTGATTCAAAATGATTTCTTATTAGTTTAAACATATGTACGGGGTCTAAGAAAACAGCTACATCAGAATTGTCTACCGGGTGCTTAAACGTCGTTTTCATTTCACTTTCATGGTCTATTTTACATCCTAGTAATTTCATTGCCGTTATGTTGGTTGCATGCCCATCAAACGTTAAAGAAACTACTTTAACACCAGCATCGTGACATTTGATGAGACATAATTTAATTAAATTAACTTTTTGTTCTGCATTTAAACCGTGTACTAAGAAATATCCAAGAGGTAATTTGAAATTGTCGTTAATGCAATTCAATAAAAGAACGTATGCTTCAGAAGCTAAGGTTTTGCAATTTTCAGAAGTACCAGTCCCCATGTCTACATATCCGCAATTCTTTTTGCCATCCCATAAAGATTGCTGTCTGATGGACATCTCATCAGCCATCAACGAACAAATAATTTTACGCTTAGAAGACTTAACCTTTTCTTTTAAAGCCAAAAACGATTCATCTGAGAATCCAGGCTCTCCGCTTATATTAGAGTACCACCTAGACAATGTTTTCGGGTGTGGAAGGCACGTGTCAAATGTAGCTCTTACGTACTTATAGGCAGTCGGAGAAAGAAAATTTAGTGTAAGACAAAACTTTTTGATCTGGGGATTGTATTTTGGTTTCTTCTTTTTTAGAATGCATTTTCGATATACATTATTAAAAATATCAGCTGTTACAACATTTGTTGACAGCAGGTCATAAACATCATCGTTGACGTAACGATTATTTTTTAAATTCTTGAGAATACCTTTTAAAGATTCGTTCTTTTTCACAAGACGTCTATTTTTTTGTTGCAATGTCTTTATTCGTCGGACATGCTTCTCAGAAAGAATTTGTTTTTTGCGTAATTGGGATCTTAATTTAACTTTTTTCGGCGTGTCAAATATATAGTTCAAATCGGATATGTTTACGTCACCAATCTCCAAGTTTGATTTAGCGGGCGAATGAAGTTGCTCAGCGTTTTTTGACTTTTCCATGTATGACCCGGACTCTTCTGCTATTATGGCCAAATGCTTACTTGGAAAAGCTTCTGTCTTAAGTCTTTTCAAACCACATTTTGTCTTATAAATGTATTTCTCCTCAAAATGCATCGAGCAAACTACGCTTCGCTTCGATGGTTTCCATAACTCTTCCAGCCGTGCTCTTTGTATTATTTTTGTCCACACCGCTTTCCTTTCTTCATCAGCAGGGAAGCTAAAATTTGAGATAACTAATTTATAAACATAGTTTCATACCCGCTCCCCCTCACCCCTTCTCCCTCACACACACATCAAAAAATGTTTAGAAATCCGATATTAACATACTATTTAATAGGATTATTTGGTTTGGTACACACGGGCTGCACTGATGCTTTATACTTTCTTTTTTCAAGTCGGTTAATTTTTATTAAATTACTTATTAATATTCTACATTGAATAAAAGCCCTCAAAAGGTAATAAAAAGAAGGGTAAATCAAAACTCTTATATTGGCAACACTAACAAGATGGATGCATCATTATCTATGACAATTGAAAACTGAGAAATTTATTCAATAATTAAATAAGTTGATACCTAAATACGATACTTACACGTGAAATGTGATGCCATCTTGTTTCTTTTTTAGACCTGCTGCATTTTTGCAGGTAGGAACGACACAAGACGGCATAATTTAGTTAAATTGGTCACCGATAAAACGCGTCATGCGTTCCGACGGTCACAAGGTCACTGATCGGTCGCGCGTCAAACTACTCTATTTAAGAGTAGTTTTAGTAGCTTCAGTATTAGGCGCGCTCACGGTTTCTGGTTCTTTCTGTATTCTGAGACTTTCGATTGGTATAAAATTTGTCTAATAATCAAACCGGTGAATGTTTAAAAACATTTTTTTTTTATTATTAATTAATCATATCTTGGACTGAAATTTGTTAGGCAACCCATATGCAATATATTTATTGACATATTAAATTAAATATAAAATACGTTTCATCAAATAAACATCTCGGTGAAGGTCATTGTATGACTCCCGTCATCTTAGACTATTATTTATGATGTTATATTTAATTGTATACTTATATATTAATAACAAAATAGCTGACTTTTTTTCTAATAATACTGATTTAACTATTACGCTATGTTATATGCTAGTATGCTATGTTTAAAAAAAACAACCAACAGTTTAAAATGTGTAAGTTTATAAACATAAATTATATTATTTCCACTCTTCTCGCTTTTCTGTTTGCGAAATCGTTAATAGTTTCGTGTATCTATATGGTCTAACATGGCCTCCTCTATGGATATTGTTGCTAAATTTGTTAATCTTTCCTGGCTCTTTGTTGAGCGCAGGTAATTTTTTATAAGTTTTAATTTAGATAAGGATCTTTCCGCGCTTGCTGCGGTAACTGGCATAGTTATCAAAATTCGTAATGCTATGGTGATGTTAGGGCATACAGCTGTGAAATTGTTTAATTATATAAATTCGAGAATTTTCACCACATACTTATTTTTTTTTTTTTTTTAAAAGACTGACATGACATAATTTATACATATACGCACTCACGCCCGAAGGGGTAGGCAGAGGTGTAACGAGTACACCCACTTTTCGCCGAATATATCTCCGTCCCTTGATGTGATAGGGGGCGAGCTTGTCGCCATACCGAGCACAAATTCCAGACTCCGGGCTGATACTGAGCATTTCGTAATAGAAAAACCCATTATCACTTTTACCCGGGGGTAGAACCCGAGACCTCAGCGTCAGCCTCAGTCGTACCTCGTATGCATTACAACTGCGCCACGGAGGCAGTCAACAAATGTGGTTATCCATATTTTCCACATTTTTAAAATCAACTGTGTTATTAGTTTTCTTCTTAACAAATCTAACATTTCTTTAATGTACGTCAGAGTGAATTGTGTTAAGAACTCAAATTCTGATAACAGTTTCCAATTATTGCAATAAAATCTTAAGATATTAATTATGTAGGTAAAATATCAAGTAGCTGTTGAGAAAAAGCAAAAGTAGTCAGGGTAAGTCTTTACGCTATTGTAATAATTAGTAAAGCCAGGTCTTGAATAACAGGTCTTGCTCGTCGAGACTCATTTATTCGAATCCCAAATAAAACTTAATTATACATAATTATAACTATATGCTAAAGTGCGTAGGGGAGACCGGGGTTCGACGTTCCGATTTTGGAGTCGGAGGCAATATAAATGTAATAGAAATGTTTAAAATCAACGATTCCTATATAAAATGGTGCATAATTTATGCTTGTTTCAAATTGTAAACTTAAGTTCTTTGAAGTAAGCATATATTATTGCTCAGGATATTTTTTCTGTAAAAAGTCGACAAGGAACAACTCGCCCCACAAAGGTTCAACGGTAACTAAAGTTCCTCGCTCCGCAGACACTATGGCACCCACTTGTTTAACGCCTTTTGCAGAGACTATTTTCTTCGGCTTCAATACAGTGGTAACACCTGTTTCGTCGCAAGTTCCAAATTCTAGACGGTAACATGTTATATTTCAAAATGACGTCTCCAAGCTTGCTAAAGAATTCATTAACGTTGTGTCGGTTAAAAGAGGATGCGTGTCCTGCACTAGTGGCTTCCGGAGCTCTTATGAACAATGACGGATTTCTTTTCAGAAAACTAGTGAACCAATCAGCTCCAGCTTCTTTATTTCTATTCCAAGAGACTGGAATTTCAGGCATGTCAAATTTGACAGCGCAACTATATGCCAACTTCCTTACTTCTTCTGGCAAAAGACCGAAGTAAATTGATGAACATTTTAATAAATAATCCGCCAATGTCTTCTCTTGGTCTTGGTTGAACACCTGTCTAGAATAGTAACCCACAGTAGGTGTTACACCAGCTTTCAACTTTTTGACAAAGCGAAACAATGTCATATGACATATCTCTAATTCCCGAGCTACCGTCTTAAGTTTACGACCGTCTTTAATAACGGCATCAGCAGCCCGCTGCAAAAGCTCAATTGAAACCTTGCCCCGTTCGGTTTTTCGTTTATAGTTTCTCATCCTAAAACAAAGTTTTAATTTTATTATTTACGTGTTCGTTACAGGGCAGGTTGTTCCGCGGAACAACTAGCCCCCACCAGAGGAACTTGGAACCCCAAATTCCATTTTCTAAAGTAACATCCAATTATGATAGAATACGTTTGAAAAAGCCAAAAACGATATTAAAAAGTCAATCACTGTAGTTTGCTCGACAGATAATAGCAAGTTCTTGGACTGTGATTGAACTTGTGTGTGGTCCTAGATCATAGAGTGGTTCATCTACTAGACTTGTTTCTTCTTTAGCCTTGAAGTCGTAGGAAACCGCAACATCATCCTTCTTTCTTCTGCTGCTTCCAAGCCTTGCTACGCGTTGTTTGACCTCTTGACTTTGGAGGCCTCTCTTCAAATGGTCGGACACTCGCCCAATCTCCAGCGAATACATTATCTTGCTGGAACTGGTACGCTCTCCGTTGACTTCGATTCCCACTAGCGGGCTCACCACGCTGAACTGGGTAACCGTTTCTTCCGTTTTCACGGGAATAAGACGTCCTGTCTACTTATAATTGATATAAAAACTGTTATTTAACCCATCACTAAAACGACTGATGTAGAGACCACAACAAAGTCAGCTACAGAGACTAGCATCGCAACCCCATAGTTCATGATAAAATAAAAGCAGATGCAATTACTCCATGTAGGTAAGTACGAGGGTGGTCTGAAAAGGTTCCGACCTAACAAAGATACATACAGTTTTTCAGTTTTTTTTTTTCAACATAGTCTCCTTGTAACTCTACACACTGCTCCCAGCGATGCTCCCATCTCTGTAACCCGTCTAAATAGTACTAGGCGTTTTTCTCTGCAAAATAATTGTTCACGAAGGCGATTGCCTCTTCATTTGACGAAAATCTCTCCTCCGAGCGCCATTTTTATATGAGGGAACAAAAAGAAATCGCTTGGGGTTAGATCTGGTGAGTAAGGCGGATGGTCAAACAGTTCAAACCGTAATTTTTTGATTTTCGCCATGGCAACCGCTGAGGTGTGAGACGGTGCGTTGTCTTGGTGAAACAGGATTTTCTTGGCCGTTTTTCCGCAAGTTCTGCCTTCAGCTTATCAAGTAATGATGCGTAGTATGTTCCTGTTATGATTTTTCCTTTTTGAAGATAATCGATTAAAATAACTCCATGACTATCCCAAAAAACAGTCTCCATCACTTTCCCAGCCGAAAAAACAGGTTTTGCTTTTTTTTGGACCCGGTTCCCCCTTTGCAGTCCACTGTTTGGACTGTATTTTTGTTTCGGGCGTATAATGGCGTATCCAAGTTTCATCTACAGTAATTAATCGGCGCTAAAACTCAGATTTATTGCGCCTAAACTGCGCCAACAGAGCGTTGGAAATGTTCATTCGAACACGTTTTTGGTCTAACGTGAACAAACGCGGCACCCAACGCGCGGACAGCTTTCTCATGTCTAAATGTTGATTTATTATGTGACAAACACGTTCTTTTGACATGTTCATAATCTCTGCTATCTCTTTCACTTTAATTCGGCGGTCGTCTAGCACCATTTGGTGAACTTTGGCGATGTTTTCGTCGGTAGTTTTAGTTTTGGACGTCCCGAACGTTCATCGTGTCCCAAGTTCTTACGGCCACGTTTAAATTCAGCTGCCCAAAATTTCTCTGTGTTAAATGATGGTGCAGAGTCCTCATACACAGAATCCAACTCATCTTTGTTTTTCGTAGGCGTATTGCCTTTCATAAACAAATATTTAATGACAGCTCGATACTCGATTATGTCCATTTTCATAAAAACACTCGCATCAACTTACTCAAACGACTGTTACATAACAACTGCGCGTCCAAAATAGCTGAAACTTTGGTGAGTAACTGTCAACAGATGAACAACGAAATTCACCACCAACCACCAAGAGACCACCCTCGTAATTACTACTAGTTAACGGTATGTTTTGGAATTCATGTAAAAATTATTTACCTTAATAATTAATAAATAATTTTACACGGATGAACGGAATACATTTATTCAGTAATGATTGAAAAGCAGATTTCGTTAATCTAAATCTAAAGGTGAATTCGGCATCATCCAGAGTCTGCGTGTAGTTTATGCTTCTCATTAATCGTGACGAAGTGCGACTTTCAGTATCGCTATAAGTATCCCAATAGGATAACAGAGCCAGCAACTCCAAATCACTGTCATCACTATCACTAGAAAATACTGATAGATCCATTTCTTTGTACACACTGTATGATGTTCAAAAGATAGTTTAGTAAACTATGGAATTGCTTTGATACCGTTTTGCGATTGTTTACGTCGATCGAAACAAATGTCAAAACGGACAGATGGTTATTGGCAAGCGTACATTGTCGTTTTCATACAGAGGGCAATCTTTAATCTGTTAACTGTCATCTCAAAGAACGATTGATTTTAAAGATAACGAACCCAATGCATGTATTGGTAATTGGCATGCTACACTCAAAAAAAAAACATTGAACTATAAAGATAGCAGAAATTGGGTTGAGATTGTAAATAAGTTTAGTGGTGAATATCGATTTAGGATCGTCGTGCAAGTGGACCTAAATGAAACATTGATATTTTTGTTATAAATTATTTTAAATATTTGATTTAAGATTTTTATAATAATTAAAATCAAACTGCGACTAACAATTGTTATTAGATAGATAGTCAATGAATTTATTTTTTAAAGTTCCCTACATTTAAAATCAACTAATGTCCATATCGCACGCAGTTCTTCATAATTAAATATAAATTATCATTTTCATAATTTTAATTTTATTGTAGTAGTAGTAAGTCTAATATATTTAAAATTAATTCAATCAATGCATTGCTGGCAGTGCATAGTCATCGAGGACCTGCATGTTCTCTGTATCGAATATATTCAATTTTATTATCACTATATAAGATATAAAACAAAGTCCTTCGCCGCGTCTTTCTGTCTGTTCACGATAAACTCAAACTACTGAACGGATTTTCATGCGGTTTTCACTATAGATACGAGTGATTCATGAGGAAGGTTTAAGTATATAATTTGTCAAGGTTTTGTGTAAATTGTTTGAAATATAACGATAATTATCTATTCTACGACCGCCCAAACATGTAGGCATAATATACTCTACTACTCGTGCGAAGCCGGGGCGGATCGCTATTAAATATAATAAGACACATGTTATTCGTTTTTTGTAAAATTCCACATAGGCTACTTTTATCCTGGAAAAGGCATTCACGCGGGCGGAGCTGCGAGCAAAAGCTAGTTATTAAATAAATATTTTTTTACAGCCAATGCATGACTTAAAAACATGCGATTTAGACTTCTTCAAAAAATTACCTTTTATACAATACTAGCTGTTGCCCGCGGCTCCAACCGCGTGAATGCCTATTTCCAGGATTAAAGTTGCCTAGTGGGCGCATGAAGCGAGTCCCGGTGAGAAACGCGCTTGACAAAAATACTAATGTCGCTATAAAGAAATAGGGGTTGATCGTAGAGGGTTGAAAATTTAGGGTCGTATGTATTTTTTAATGCTGTATCATAAAGAAATAAAAACAAAAAATGTTGTCTAAAAAATTAGGGGTTCTATCACTCGTATACGAAAATGGGACTATAATAAACTTTAATTATTTTATTTTTTGTGAACCGTATTTCGGTTGATTACCTTTGCAAGAGCGATGTCTCGGAGCCAGAGCGAAATAGCAAGTTGCGGCGTCTACGTCCATTAAACGCGCCGCGCCGCGTGTGCACCCGGTCTCGTCAATACGTAACATCAGTCAGCTGTTCATCAGTTTTCAGACGTTTTTTTTTTAAATATGTTTATTTTTCTAAGTATCACGCTTCTGTTTTTTTTTTTAAATTTAATTATTTTTATGAAGCTGTCTATATGTCTATCTTCACGACCTAGAAAGGGCCACCTGGGTTTTTGTTACAACTGTATACTGAATGAGTGCCATTATAGGTGGATAATTTTTTATTTCTATTGGTGGGAACTTATGGAATTAAAATCAAAGGTGCAGATCGGCGTAGGTGCCGCATTTTGATTAACGATTAAAGTGTGCAATGCATAACAAGAATCTTCTTCGGAATTTGTACCTTGGGTGTAGGCACTAATTAAATTATTAATTAGGAGTGTAGCAAATGCCGCTTCAAACTGATCGCAAGTCGGGTTAACCTTACGACACACATGGCTTCTCACCGCTCCAGATATTTTTTTTATCGGCACCGGTGCCTACCTTGGGCACCTACCTAGTTTTATAGCGGAATTTCTCGTTTATCGAGCATATCAAAAACATATCTAAAAGGAATTTCTACGCTTTGACGAGGATATTAACTTCGACGTGGGGTCTATCATTTAACACATTAAAAATCATACACATTAAAAATCACCTATGGACCTACCTACTTGGGCTGTACTTGTTATGCTGTATTTGTTATCACCTGTATGGGCAACGTCGTCGTCGCAGAGTCAACGTCTGGCGTTGATATCCTTGTGTGTAAGGTGTATAGAACTGTTAGCACCGAAGCTTTACCTATCCTGGCGCTTCCTATCCTACCTATTGGTGTGCTTCCAGTTGATCTGGAGGTGCAGCGCCGCGCCGCTGTGTATTACTCAACGAGAGAGAATATGGACAAAAGCTTTCTTACGTCGCGTGAGCTCTTATGAATCGATAGAATTTTTAAACCACCTTTCGATGTATGCAATGAACTACTAAATGAATGGTAATGTCGATGCGATAATTCTCCTAAAGGGCGACATCTTTATCAGTATTTCCCTTTGGTTCGAGATCGCCTAACAAAAACTTGGCTAGAAATTGACCACTGTGTTTCACAATTTCTCAGGGGTCATGGCAATTTTAAATGTAACCTATTCTCATTTAAGTGGATTGATTCGTCTGCATGCCCATGTTCTACATCTGACAGGGAGTACGGACAGTCCGCATGTGCTTTAGGAGTGTAGTCTCTTACATGTTGAACGCAACATTATGCTAAACCAGGTATGGGCTTTACTTAGCTGAGGGCGTAATTTCGGGACTTAATGGGGTCACAGGCCGTAGGTAAAATAAGTAAAAAAATCGATAAAAATTCATATATGTTTTAATTTATTAATTATAATAGCATATTTAAACATATAAAGCAAATAAAAAAATGTTAATGACGTCCGTGGTGCTTTACATCTGGCTGCTCCTGTTGTAAATGTCCTTGTGCCGGAGGCTACCTCCCTAGTTCATTATTTTGTATCTCGTTTTGCTATGGAGGGAAGTGGAAAATTATTATTTCCAACTGCTCCCTAACTTTCTATTTGATTAATTTCGTTGCGGGAAAAAGACACATTTGCATTCCCAGACTCGCCGAGTTTCATTGTTTGGTGTCGAAATATGCCTGCAACTGACAATCCTGGTTTACAGGAGTTACAGTGGCGGGTGTGTGGGCGGGGGATAGTCTCCTTTCAACTTTTGTAACAGTAGGGACAGTTTCAGTTCTACCACTGATTTATAAACGACATAAATTTGAATATTTTTATGTCCTCTGCCTAACTTGTGGTGGGTAGAGTTAATGGTTGCTGGACCAAATAAAGGCTTCGCATATTTATTTTTGGTGTGGCTTCCGTTCCCTGTCAAATATTTTATCTATAAAAAGTAGCAAAGCTGGAGTTTCTCGGCATTCTGGAAAATGACAATAATATTCCATAAAATAACATTTTTATTACCTAAAATAATACCTTTGTATGTCCGATTTTATGTTTAAATATTATGTGGGTGAATCAACTATTCCGTACTAACTCAAACTTTTGTGTTAATAAAAGAAACATGGTATTTTTGTTACTTTTACTCTAAATTTATTTACATTAACTATTTAATTTTGTGATACCATGTTGAGCATCGTAGTTCTTTTATATTTTATTATGATTTCAAGTAAAATGTGCGAGCTGACTACATAAAATGTCTTTTGAGTAACTATTACATATTACGATAATCCGTAAATAAATTAAAACAGACGAGCAAATCAGTTTATTGTTATGTTTATTCGAAACGGTGTATTAAAGCAATATAAAAGTTAAGAGATCAGTCATATTCATAAAATATTAGGCTATTATGTCTCTGGGGTCACTCGTGTTATAAAGCAGAAACTATTTTTGTTCTAATAAATGTTTCAGGTAAAATATAAACAAAAATATCATAAGGCATTCCGTCTTTCATTTATCAAAAAATAATCATAAAATTAAAAGCGTCCTGAGAATATTTTTTTCTTCCAGTAGCAAGAAATTCGTTATTATATAGGGGGACAATATTGTGACCCAGTAGACGAACTCAGTGATTCAAAGACGAATTATGTTCATAATTCTTGAACATTGAACATGAAGGCGAAATCGGTTATGGCATAGATCCCTTCTATCGAAGCTCCTGGATGGTCAGAGCATTTTTGTAGACGGCTGTTGCTCGCGAGAGAGTTGTCGCCGACGCTTTTCATCTTGCACAGTAATGACTGATTGCTCCGCTCAAGAGGTTCGCGAGGCCGCATCTGTCGGAAGATCGATTTCTAGGTGTCTGGCGCCCAGACCTCTGTCAGAGGGATAGGAGTGCCTTCCGCATCTTCCTGCGCGTAATCCTTTTGTGGCTCGACTGGTTTTCAGATAGCGGTCAGCAAGTTTCACGACTTTTCGCTTTTGATCATGGCCTTAACCACAGCTTACTAGGTGGTACCTAGGTAGGTTAATGTTTTCTGCCGCCAAGCAGCAGTAAACATTGTTGTTCGGTTTCATTCGATGGTTGGTGTTGATTTTGTTGGCTTAGCGGAAGGTACAGATTCAACAGAGACATAAGTTAGCTGTGCGGTACAGCCTGATCTATTCTCAACAATTTCGTCCCAAATTTAAAAAAAACATTTGTATTTTTCTTTTGGCCTCTTTAACAAAGTTTTTGCTAATGCATTCCAGTATAATTCTTAACTCATATAAACTTACAAAATACTTGTATTGTTTTTATTGATAATTTTTATTATTATCAGACTTGTTAATACGTGTTTGGGTCATCTTTTTCTTTGTTGTGGCAGATTCTTGTATTATAAACTCTTCAGTCTGCACTATAAACTTCCTTACTTTTGGTGCAGACGGAAAGGAAAGATATAATCAAAATATATTAAAAATAAATGGGTGGCGTTTGAACTGTCTTGGAGCTTTAGATGTGTATATCTTACACCACTCTAACTCCACCCAAACCTCTTGGTTTAATAATTACTTGAAATTTAAAATTGACTTGATAATTTTTGGTCCATAATATTTTTTTTATTGCTAAAATATTTTATATGTACGGGTTAACCGAACGTATTTTTTTTAATATTCTTTTATAAAATATATACTGTCATTTTTAAATAAACCGTGGAGTGTGTACTGTTAGTATAGACAGAGTAAATAAACACGGTTAAATTCAAAATAAATTTATTTATATTTTACCAACCGTATCTTAAAATTATAATGATGATGATTGCTCTAAACGACTAGCATAACCTTCCAGTCGGAGATCACGGGTCAGCGAGTCTACTGGAATAGCGTGTTCTGAATTATTGTTGTACTATTGTTATTGTACATACAATTTTTACTATAATTTACTTAAATTTAGGGTAAGCTGATTTGACTTACGAAGGGCGCCATGACTTTAGGATGATAGGATAGGACTTTAGGATGTCAGATCCAAAGTAATAAAAAGGAAACGCATCACCTCATCCGGAACGGCTGCTACAAAGCTGGCTTGGTTCAGTCTGGAGGTGGTGGGTAGAAAGGTTGCTCTGCTTCATCCATAATAGAGGATTAACAGGAGCATCCCAAAAGGAGAATACAAAACGAGTATTCAACAATGGGTAAGGACCAATCCAGCGGCGGTTCCAATGAAATTCCTACGGATATACTACGGATTTACCACGAATTTACTACGGACCCCTAGAACCATGACATGATTTAAGCAAATCTGCAGGTCGGTCCGACGGAACTACTTCTTTCCAATCAAACTCACTATGAAAACAAAATGTACCTTTAGAATAACGAAACAATTTACCGTCTATAATAGAATAATTTGGGCAAGACTTTGGAAACTGTTTACACTTATGGAAAAGTTTATTGTACCAATCACATTTACGAATTTCTAATACACGGACCGTAGGCGACAGAGTTAGTTAAGTTTAAGCTAAAGTCTTTAAACATGTTGGGAGCTATCTCGAAAGCTTTCCAAAAATCGACTCCTAATATCATAGATGTAGAGACATCGGGTATGACTTAAAACCTGATAACACGGGTTACGTTTTTAACCATAACCGGCAAAAAGAAATAACCAATTAGTTTTGCTTGGAAATCATTGGCCGTAGCAATGTAGGTAAAGTCGCAAACATTAAAAGAAATTCTCCAAGACAAAAATAACTCATTAAAATCAGAACCTATTATGGATGTAGATGATCCCGAATCTAATAAATCATTGAACGAATCACCATAAATTGCAACGGATATGTGAGGGCGATCATCCTTATTGTCGATGAAGTTGTGCATCGCCGAGACGCTCGGACAGACAAAAGCAGTAAGTTTCTTCACCTGAATACTTCCGCTATCTGCTACGCCACTGGTATTTCAGAAAATACCACCACGAGAAAAAAATATTTTTTGTCAAAAAAATGGTATATATATATTTGGTTTATATTTCTTTGTCGAAAGAGAGTTCAAAAAATATGTTGTATTTGACTAAAAACAAGTATTATGTACTGGTACTTGGTGTTGGTGTAACTGATAAGCTTTTAAGAGGATCGTCGACTGTATTAAGCCAAATTCATAGATGGAAGACCCGAGAATGAAGTCTTTAAAATGCTTCTAGAGGATGGTACCTATATTGTCTTCAGCACACAATCTCTTTCAGGTGTTAATTTGTGTTTAAATTACAAGTTACGAACGTATGTCCGTAGAATTCCGTACATCTTATTCACGTTTATTAAAAAGTGAGTGATGTTTATAATAATTAATAGTGATGTCATCAATCTTATCGATCTTATTAAACGAGTGATTAAAATTAACGTGAAATTTTTGGATGTCTTGGTTTTGAAAAGATCCGGTACATAAGGACGAAGTGTAAGGTGTATGTAATGACCCTAAAATATGACCACACCTTTCTGTAACACGTTGTATATTTGGTTTATGTTTCTTTGTCCGTCTGTCGTTTTCTGTTTGTAGCATCCTAACGCTTAAACAAATGGACTTATTTTGAATGAGGGGAACTTGTTTGAGAGCTGGTTTACTTAAGATGGTTCTTAGCTATGTTTGAAGAATTGAGAGGTTTAAACCTATTTGAAAATTACAAATGTTTTTCTAATTAATACGGGGTTTTCCAATGGTTAAGTTCTTATTATCAGCTGGGATATTACTTAACAAATTGTATCAGTCTTTGATTGGTTAAAATATGGGACGTATGTAGGTAAAAGTTGTAAAAGATGAGCAAACAATATATAGTAAGTATGGACATACCAGTCATGGCGACCACCTCGTTACGTCTGCGGCCACGGTCAAATAATGATCGGATGACAAGTTTTACGTCTTTGGTGGTGAAGCAAAATGATATTGAAACACATAATCCCTTAAAAAAATCTCTAATTAGGAAAATTACAATAAATTACAAGTTATTATTAAATTCAATAATAGGTATGGCAAAAACGCCGGAATGCACGGAAATTCCTCCTAGTCTCCACAAGATCCATATAGTATACAACTCCAGATGTTATTTGCATACTGTCAAGCATAATGTTGCGGTCATCATGTCAGAGACTATACTCCCAAAGGATATGGTGTGCAGACTGCTCGCACTTCCTGCCAGGTGTAGAGCATGGGCACGCAGGTGAATCAACCAACTAAAATGGGAACAGTTTACACTTAAAATTGCCATGACCCGTGAGAAATTGTGAAACACAGTGGTCAATTTCTAGCCAAGTTTTTGTAAGGCGATCGCGAACCGAAGGGAAATATTGATATAGATGTCGCCCCTTAGTAGAATTATCCTATCGATATTGCCATTCATTTAGTAGTTCGTTGCGCACATCGGAATGTGGTTTAAAAAGTCTACCGATTCTTAAGAACTCACGCGACGTATGAAAGCTTTTCAAGATTTGCAACAAGAGCTAGCTAATGCATATGACGAAATTACGAACTTGAACTCTGAGTGCAGAAGCCTTCAAAAGGAATTATCAGAAAAAAATATGCAAATTCAATTCCTGAAGCATATTTCTACCCAACAAATAACCCCAAAAATTAGCATACCGCGAAATTCAGTCACACCGATTTCAAAACTAGTGATGAACATTCGTAGGCAAACTCCTCGTCTGTCTCCCGTACAGAACCCTAGATATGTGTGTTTAAATACAACACCTACACACCGATCACAAAAAACACAGCAACATCTAATAAGGAGACCTTCGTTTTCGAGCTTATCTCTCCCACATAATGAGGTAACCAATGTCAGCAGCAGTCAAGATACGAAAGAGAGGCCAACGAAACCAAGTCCTAATACAAATTTCAACAGTCCTAATTTATTGAATCTCACTAAAGAAAGAACTGCTGGAATAAAAAACATTTTTATACTCGGTGACGAGCAAGCACGGAATTTGGCCCCTCAGTTGTCAGAAGACCTAAAAGCAAAATACAAAGATAGGTATAAGGTTTGCGGAGTGGTTAGCTCATCAGCAACATCTAATGAAATACTGAAATGCTGTGAAAATCTAACCAGTACACTAGCGGCGAAGACATTGTAATATTAATGCTCGGTTCAAATGAGAAAAATCCACCTAGCTTTTTTGTTAACTTTAGTAATTTACTATATCGTCTACGTCACACACGAAATGTATTTGTTGTTAGCGTTCAATACAATCCATATTTGAATGAGCATTTACTAAATCAAAACATTAAATTATTGGTTAACAATTATAATAATTCGAACTTTATTGACATAAATTACAGTTATGAATATTTGAATACTACGAGATATTTTGTCAAAAAAAATTGTTTTAAGTTGCATGTTGAAATAATCTTTCTATCATTTAACAAACGTCGAGGCAATACAAAAAATAAGTGTGTATCTAACACCACTGGCAGTGCTGCCAACATTATTTCTAAGGACAGCTTCGAAGGGGTTAATATTTCTACAAAGGACACTATAACTTATGATTCGAACAATATACAATCTCTGTCCTATTCAGTAAAAAATGCTAGTAAATTAAAGAATAGTACACCTGGTCCTGAGTCTCACAGAAAGGGAATCATACCTTTTTATTTTGAAAAATTAAAACCTAATTGTGCAAGTGAGATAGTGTCTAAATCCAATGTTCTGTCACAAGACAAAACATTTTTTCGATGCTAAATCAAAATATAACCTAACGATCCTTCATCAAAATATTGCTGGTGCTATACATAAAACTGAAGAACTTGTTATTGCTTTAACTGAACTATCAAAAAGAACTTCACATTTGAACGTAGTATGTCTAACAGAAACATTTATTAAAAAAGATTCGGAATGTCTACTGAAAATTCCTGGTTACAAATTGGCTGCATCATATTCCCGCGATTCTTAGCGGGGAGGATGTTGTATATTAATAAGAAATAATTTGGAGTACAAAGTTTTAAATAATATTAATGACTTGAAATGTAAATTTACTTTTGAATGCTGTGGTATTGACCTTATTTTACAAAAGGTAGTGATTATATGCTTATACAGAACACCAAACAGTAATCCTCAAATATTTCTTGACAAACTTGAACAACTATTGATAAGAGTGACAAAGAAGCAGAAAAGCATGGTTCTTTGTGGCGATTGGAATCTTGACATTCTGAAACCGAACAAACACTGTCAACAACTGGTTAGTCTATTGAAGAACTTCAATATTGTACTGCACATAAAAACCCCAACAAGAAAAATGGCATGCCTGGATCAATTTGCAAGTAATATACGACAGGTCCATGCCGAGGTACATCACCTAGCTTTATCTGATCACGAAACAGGACAAACGCTGACTCTGAAGGTAAATAAACCATGTGGCATAGTTAGTTGGTACGAGGGAGTCAGAGATTACAATCTTGAAAATATAAATACATTTTGTTATTGTATGTCATCCCTTACTTTCGCAACTGTATATGAAAAATGTGAACTTCAGGAAGCGTTTCGGGATTTTCAGGATTTGTTTACATTGTTTTATCAGCTATGCTTTCCAATATATAACATTAGGAAAACAACTGGAAAAGGTAGGGCTCCATGGCTAACAAGAGGTATTAAAAGATCATGTATACGGAAAAGAGCCATGTACCTCAAACTACAACACAATAAGGTTAATAAAGGAATACACAGTAACGAATATAAGTCATATAACTATACTCTAAAAAAATGTATACATAAATCCAGACAACTACAAAATAAAAAATATATTGACAATCACAAAAATAAATGTAAGGCGATATGGACAGTCATTAATGACAATATAGGTAAGGAACAAACAAATATACATATTGATAAAGTAATTAATAATAACCGCGTATACACAGATCCTAAGGAAATAAGTGATATATTTAACGATTTCTACATACAGTTGGTCAATAACAACAATTTTAAAATTAATATTGACGAGATAAATAAAACAATGGTTACTAACAATACTTATTACACAATTTTTCTTAAACCTACAGATAGCATGGAAATGTCGCGAATTATAAAAAGCCTTAAAAACATAAAGTCTGCAGGAATAGATGACATAACTACAAAAATTATTAAATCTTGTGCTTTATATATATGCGAGCCATTAAGTTATCTAGTAAATATGTCGTTTGAACAAGGCACATTTCCAATTGATTTAAAAAAATCGATTATTAAACCTCTGTTAAAAAAAGGTGAATGTTCTGACATGAATAATTACAGACCAGTGACATTGATACCGATTATGTCAAAAATCTTCGAAAAAATTATGCTAAAGAGACTTTCTGAATTCACAACCTACCATGGTATATTGAAAGATGAACAATTCGGGTTCCGGAAAAATAGTACCAACTCATTGGCATGCTTCAATCTAATGCAGCTATAAATGACAGAATATTGGTTACTGCCATCTTTCTTGACATGACTAAGGCATTTGACTATGTTGACCATAAACTATTATTATATAAGTTAGAAAAATATGGTATTCGAGGAAAAGCGAACAACTGGCTGGAAAGCTATCTGAGCGATAGACAGCAATGTGTTGAAATTTGTAAAATTCATGGGGGTAAAAAAAGGTGTCATCGAAGCAACTTTCAGGTCAATAAATTTGGAGTACCGCAGGGCAGTGTTTTGGGACCATTTTTGTTTCTCATGTATATCAATGATCTCCCTAATACCACTAGCCATGAAACAATATTATTTGCAGATGACACAACTTTACTTGTAAAGTGCAAAAACTTATCAAGTTACGAAAACGACATTACTGATGCTATCAATAATTTAATTAAATGGCTAGGCAATAACAATCTTCAGATTAATATGGAAAAAACAAAGATGATACAATTTCGAACTAATAGGCGAATCCCTTTAAATCTAAAAATTCAATACAAAAATAAAGCAATTGAGGAAGTATCGACAATCAAATTTCTTGGCATAATGTTGGATAAAAATTGTGACTGGAAGGCCCACATAGACTACGTTTGCAATAAACTAGACAGATTTGTATACGCAATTAAAAGATTGAGAGCTACTGTTTCAACAGAAGCTGCGCTTAGTGCATACCACGGTTATGTTTCGTCTATTTTATCATATGGACTTTTGTTGTGGGGAAATTCGGTTCAGATAGACAGAGCTTTTATTGTACAAAAAAAATGTGTACGGGCAATATGTGGAGCCTGGTGCATGGAAAGTTGCAAACCCCTATTTAAAAAATTTAAAATACTGCCATTAGCTTGTTTGTACATTAGAGAGTTGTGTTTGTTTGTCAAATCACACCCAAAATATTTTAATACACATGCAGAAGTAGTACAAAGAAATTCAACTGTAAGAAATAGATTTAAATTATATTTTCCACAATGTAGGTTAGAATTATTTAAAAGAAATGTATTTGTCAACGCCATTACAGTATACAATAAACTACCAAATGCATTTAAAGATTTACCTATTACTATATTTAAAAGAAAAATAACGCTATGGCTAGCTGAAAACTGTTTTTACGAACTAAAAGATTTTATTAAGTAAGTAAAGTGATGAAAAATTTTAATAATTAATCATTGTAATTGACATTTAATATGTACCTGTATATTTAATGATAAATGTGATAAGATAACTAATATTTGCACACCATTTAAATATGGTAGAATGTATAAGGGCCACTTATATTATATCTAAGACCATACATACTGTACACCTACACTCTTGCAAATAAATTATTTGATTTGATTTTATCTAAATTCTCTCTCATTGAGTAATTGTTATGTACGTTATTGTGGGTGGTTGCATCCACTCCTGTATAAATACGTGTGACGCTTGACAATAAACTCAGTGCGATTCCAGCTATCTGTCGTTTCACTAGTTCCTTACGCGCATACACATCAGTGGCGACGAGTACCCACGTTATAAGAAATAAAATAAAAAAATGTCTCACTTGTGGCATTTTGTCCAGTTTTGACCATACCGTCCATACATGGCAAAACTATAAACAACGCATTTCGCAGAGGTTCATCGCGAACGACATCGACGACGTAAAGGACCCGGCCGGAGTGAAAAGGCGGGCGATATTGCTGAGTGCACTCACCGATGGCACTTACCAACTGGCGGCTAATTTGGCGACACCGAAACAGTTAACGCAAGTGCCATATGAAGATGTTCTGGTACTTCTTGATAAACACTTTACGCCTAAAAAGTGTGGATTTGGCGAGCGGTATAAATTTTATGCTGCAACCCAAGGACCAGACGAAACGTATTCGCAGTGGGCTGCGAGACTACGTGGACTCACTCCACACTGCGGCTTCCTGAACGTGGGAGAGGCGCTCCGGGACCGATTTGTCATGGGTATGCAACCGGGGCCGGAGAAAGACAAGCTGTTTGCTGGTGACCTGGAAGAACTAACGCTGGTAAAAGCAGCGGAGTTGGTGGAGAGCGTGCGCAGTGCACGTAAAGGAGCAGCTGCGTCATCTTCTCAGGAGCCAGCACAGGAATCAACGCCGGCCGCGCCGCTGTTCAAGATAGGCCACGACAAACACTCGCATAGTGAAAGTAAAAGTGGTAAAGAAATGTGTACAGTGTGCGGGTATAAAAACCATAAAACGGCTCAGTGTCGGTTCGCTAATTATAAGTGCAAGAAGTGCAATGTAACGGGACATTTACGTAGCATGTGCAAAAAAAACTTGAGAGGTGTCAAGGGACACCCGGATGGAACGAAGTTCCTTTCGATTAATTAGTGAAGGAATTGTAATAAAATTTTATTTTTTTTAAGTTATAATAATATTTCATTATTATTAACAAATATAATGTTAAATATAAAATTGTACATATACATACACACACCGAAACATTTATGTATATATACATATATATATGTACTCTGTCTGTCTATTCTTTCATACACGTCATAGATGCGCGGGACTTTGTAAACACAACAGAGTGTATATATATATATATACTCTCTCGACTTCGTAAACACAACAGCGTATAGGTTAGAACACGCACGGCTTGCTAAATACATACGTTCTGATATTGTAATATTAAAATATGATTTGTTTTTGAATTTATTAAAATTATGACGCGTACACTTGCTAAACACACAAAATGTGGAGATTATAATGCGTATGACTTGGTTAGCACAATAATAAAGAGAGGTTATAGTGCGTACTTGCTAAAAATACAAAAGCATTTATTATTATCTGCATATAATCTCTACTTACCTAACTCCATCAGCAATATCCGGAACTTGTGCAGAAACACTGTCAGGATTCATTATTATTATTATTTTTTATTATTTATTATTTACAAAAAACCTGTATACACTCAACAAAAATAATCGTCGTGACACCACACTGTTCAATGCGAAATAGAAATGAAAATATTCATTTTGCTATTTTATACATTATTCTAATTCTTGACCAGTTGTTTGTGATCTCTATTATTCTCTATTCTCAACCAAATTCTCAACCAGTACTAGGCATGGCGATCTTAAATCGATTAATCGAAGAATTAATTCATCAGATCAAATAAATTGATTTTTAAAATCGATATGTCGTACTGAATTGATTCAGTGAATCGATATTTCACCCTTGATAATCAATATTCGATTTTTCCTGTTTTGGTAAAAATCATAAAATTATTTACAATTAGCTGAATGTACTCATAATATTACGGTGTTGCCGGTTAAAGGGTTAATTACTCAAAAACTCGCGAGATGGCTGTGTTCTTAGTTTCCGTCGCCTTGTTAATCAACAAAGTCAAAGAGTACAAACGTAATCTATAATCATGATTAAAGAATAGGCTGGATGGTGCTACACCAAGGCCGTAATCTTCGTTCCAATATCTGGCTTGCTTTCTATAAGAGAGAGAGAGACAGACAGAGAAACATGCGACGCCGCACAGCTTACAATAGCTTACTATAGCAAAAAGTGTCGTGACAACTTTTCGTAAGAATTTTTTCCGTCTAGCCCCCTTTCACAACGCGCGATAAGGAACTTCGTTCCAAAACTTCGTTCCAATTAGATATTATTTAATATCTTACCAAACTGAATCCAAGATGTATCGATTAACAACCTCATCCAACTAGTTTTCACTTGATTCACAAATTGACAACACTGGCCACTTAAACACAAAAAAGTTTTGAAAATCGAACACTATTATGTCCAACTTTAGTCGTTAAAACTGTCTACATAATTTCAAAAATGGAAAAAAGTGTCGTGACAATTTTTTCCGTCTAGCCCCCTTTCACAACGCGCGATAAGGAACTTCGTTCCAAAAATTAACTTTGTCGGCGAGTCGAACGAGAGTGACGATGACGGTAAGGTTAAAAAAATATGTTCACATAAAAGGGAACCAATGACGTTGGTTATTTCTATAGGGTCCGTTAGTCTTCGATTTGAAATTGATACCGGGTCGGCAGTCACCGCAATATCCGATTTAACGTACAAAAAATATTTTAATTCTATGCCATTATCGTTAACGAGTGATTCAACTATTTACTTATACGGGACGTGCCATTCACTGTCTGGGATTTGTAAAAATGCCTTTTACCTATTTAAATGAAACGCACTATATAAATGTACGTGTGATCAGAGATGGAGGGCCGCCAATATTGGGCCGTGATTTTATTGTCCGGTTTAACTTACAAATGCTACGAATTAACCTCGTAAATCAATCTTATAACATGGTTGAACAGTTAAAATTACGTTACCCAATGGTTTTTTCTGATGGTTTAGGCATATTTACAAAATACCGAGAGAAATTGCAGTTAAAACATACTGCGAAACCGGTTTTTTTTAAAGCCCGTCCTATTGCGTTTGGCTTACGAGACAAGGTAAACAATGAGCTCGATCGTTTAGTACGAGTAGGGGTATTAGAACCGGTTCAACATTCCGAGTACGCATCGCCTATTGTGCCTATATTAAAACGCGATGGCTCCTTAAGATTGTGCGCTGATTACTCCGTAAGTGTAAATAAACAATTAGTTACCTAACAATATCCATTGCCAACGGTTCGAGAACTATTTACGAAACTACACGCGGGACAACAGTTTAGTAAACTGGATCTAACACAAGCATACTCACAATTTGTACTAGATGAGGAATCTCAAAAGATAACTTGTATAAATACTCACCGGGGACTATTCAAATAGTGTTTGGTCTCGCTAGTGCCCCGGCTATCTTCCAGCGAGCAATGGAGTGTTTACTGGCGGGATTGGACGGAGTTATGTGTATGCTGGATGACATTTGCATCACAGGAGAAACAAAAGCGCAGCATTTAGATAGGCTTAGTGCAGTTTTGAAAAGATTACAGGACGCAGGCTTAACCGTACGTAAAGATAAATGTGTGTTTTTTGCGGACCAAATAGAATATTTAGGCTATACCATCGACAAAAAAGGATTAAGGAAATCTCGACAAAAAGTAAAGGCAATAGTTGATGCACCTATCCCAACAAACGTAAGTAAGTTAAAATCTTTTCTGGGCTTAGTCAATTATTACAGCAATTTTGTCCCTAATGCATCTTCAATTTTGTGTCCGTTTTATTCATTATTGCAAAAGGGCAGTATATGGAAATGGGAGGCCATTCATAATGATACATTTAACGCTATAAAAAAATGTTTAGCATCGGAGCAAACTTTAGCTCATTATAATCAGGGCGCAAAAATAATATTAACAGTAGACGCATCACCTAGTGGCTTAGGAGCGATTCTGTCACAGGTAGAATCTGATGGAGTGGAACGTCCCGTGTGTTTTTTTTTTTTTTTTATCCTGGCTCGGCAAAGTGACTACGCTACACCTGATGGTAAGTATAGCGCAATCCATGAATACTGTCGACCAACGATAGACACTGAATCTATCGCAGATCGGCAGAATTATGCCGGCCTGCTTAGTTGCTTCTTCACACTCCGTTTAAAGGATCCCAAGTTATAGGAAGGAGGAAACACGTGCGCCGGCAAGCTATTCCACAGCTTTATGGTCCGACAGAAATATGATTTTGCGAACCTCTTGGTCCGAGCCGAGATGGAAGAGACCACGAAGCTATGGTTTCGCAAGCCAGCACGCGTGGTTCTGTTAAGGAAAGGTGAGGAAGGAATAAGGTCAAACAATTCTTCAATCAGCGCATTCGCGATTAAACCAGGAGCGTCCTCGGCCACTTCCGACGACCTCCGAGGATGGAATGTAGTATTCCATTCCTAATCGGATCTCGTCGGCAATAGCATCGGCACTCGCAGAAGGATCTGTGCCCTCAAAGCAGCGCTGCCGCCAAGGGATGGCTGCAAAATATTTGCGCATACCATCCCAATCTGCTGACGAGTAGTGCCAGATCCTGCGCTTTACCCTCACGGGAGGTGGAGGCAAAGCACGAGGCACCGACGATCCAACCAGGCAATGATCAGAAGTACCCAAGGGGGCACTTACCGTCACATTGTACCCAGCTGGATGATTCGTCAGCAGAAGGTCCAGCAGTGAAGGCGCATGACCTGCCACATCAGGGATCCTGGTGGGCTGATGCACCAGTTGCGACAAGTCATGAGTCAGAGAGAATGCATGGGCAGCACGTCCAGCATGGTCAGTCTTGGAGGAACCCAGCCACAACTCATGGTGTGCGTTGAAGTCCCCCAAGATCACCAGTTCCGCTGTCGGATACTGCTCCTGCGCGTCATCTACCGCCTGGCTGATGTAGTTAAACAGCCGAGTTGTCTCGTCATCCCCGTCATGGGATCTGTAAAGGCACGCATAGATTCGGAAATTTCGCCTCAAGGACACTGAATGCTGCAGAAAAGCGGTATTCACAGATCCAAAAGGTGGCTACAGCAATCATTTTCGGGGTGCGACGTTTCCACCAGTATTTGTACGGGAGGTCGACGCCGTTTGTACTCCGAACAGATCATAAGCCCTTATTATCTATTTTTGGGCCCTATCGTGGCATTCCAGAGGTTTCGGCTAATAGGTTGCAGCGTTATGCAATATTTCTCAGCGGGTACAATTACACTATAGAATATATACGTAGTGCTGACAATAGCGCGGATTACTTGTCGCGCGCGAGTCTACCCGACGATGTGTCAACGTTGAGTGAGGGTTACGACCGCGAGGTTGGTGTTTGTCACAATTTAGAACAAGTAGAAGATCGTGCCTCATATGTTAACTTTGTGGTTGATGGTAGTTTGCCCGTTAC
The DNA here is from genome assembly GCA_905332985.1 of Mimas tiliae. Classification (NCBI taxonomy): domain Eukaryota; kingdom Metazoa; phylum Arthropoda; class Insecta; order Lepidoptera; family Sphingidae; genus Mimas; species Mimas tiliae. The sequence goes on from HG995259.1 coordinate 7,711,898, forward strand.
ACTAAACGAAATTCGCAACGAAACACATAAAGACACAGTATTATGCGAAGTTATTTCTTTTATTATTAATGGATGACCGAGGCGCGTACAAAATACATTAATTAAACCTTTCTTTCTTTGTAAGACTCAATTATCGTATGAAAACGGCTGCGTTATGCGAGGACATAAAATAGTTATTCCTGAATTAATTAGAAGTAAATTATTGATTGAGCTCCATAAATCACATTTGGGTATTGTTAAAACAAAGGCAGAGGCGCGCAGCAGGTTCTGGTTTCCCGGAATAGACAAAGCTATAGAAAAGATGATTGCAAGTTGTGAGATTCGTTTACATTTGCCGCTGGCGTTGTGGCCACACCCACCCCAGCCGTTTTATCGAATTCATATAGATTTCTTAGGACCCATCCATAGTCGTTCATACTTAATTATAGTAGACGCGTACTCGAAATGGGCGGAAGCGTATGATATGGGTAAAAGTACGTCTACGTCATCGGTCATTAGCAAATTATACGAATTCATGGCGAGATTTGGTCTGCCACACACTATAGTTAGCGATAATGGCACTCAATTTACTTCGATAGAATTTAAATCATTCTATATATCTAACGGTGTGTTGCATGTGACGTCACCAACTTATCATCCGGCTAGTAACGGGCAGGCAGAAAGCTACGTAAAGGTGGTTAAGAAAGGGATTAAAATATGTATTTTGAGTAATAATGACGATAAATCAACACATTATAAATTGACAAAATACCTATTTGACTATCGAAATTCCATTCATACCACCACGGGCTGTTCGCCTGCCCAATTGGTATTTGGACATAAGTTGCGTTCGCGTTTAGATTTAATTAACCCAATACAACCAGCGCCAGCTTCTGCCACTCTCGCTCGACACGTCGAAAACAAACAGTCCTTACAGTTTAAAGCGTTCAAGACCAAACGAACTTATTATTTTAAAACGGGGGAGTTTGTTTTGTATAAAAAATATAACACAAATAAGCAGGATTCATGGAACAAAGGTGTTATTGTAAAACGAATTGGAAAAGTTATTTATATTGTTAAAGACAGTCTGACGTCTGTTAATATTAAGAAACACAAAAATCTGTTAATTCCCTTTAGGGGGGTACAGGTAGCAATATGGACGAAACAAGTGATTGCCCTATCGAATTTGAAGACATCGACCAGCAGGAAACCTCTTCGTCGCAGTCTACGTCCTTGGCAGCTGACTATAATGCGTGCAATACAGGCGGGGAAGAAGGAGAGGATTTAGTGAGTGAAGGCGATGATAAAAATGAGGCAATGGCAGCAAAAGGTGACAGAGTTCACGAAGAATCATCATTACGACAGCTACCACAACCGAATAGGCAGATGGAGTCTGGGAAAAAATTGCGACCTGTACCTAGGGTGGATTATAAAAAAATCTTTTAAATTTAATATACCAAACTTATTATGCTTGCTCATATATTGTCAAGCTAGGGGAGGATTGTTATGTACGTTATTGTGGGTGGTTGCATCCACTCCTGTATAAATACGTGTGACGCTTGACAATAAACTCAGTGCGATTCCAGCTATCTGTCGTTTCACTAGTTCCTTACGCGCATACACATCAGTAATACATAGCGGCGCGACGTTGAGTTGCATAGAGTCACATATGTTATTTACTGTTTTTTTTTCCTTATATGAGTTAAACAAATCTTCTTCTTTTTTAGTTTATTCTGGATATCCTTCATGGGCAACGGCGACAAAGGGGTTCTGGGATACTCTACTTCATTGGAAGTTAATTGTGTTGCTAGCATCAAATTATTTTTTGATTCGTCTTTTGTATTCAATAGTATAGTATATTACAGGGCTCACCAATTAGTTTCGCTCCGGGTCCGTTTTAAGAAATTAAATGACCATCGCTGTCCGCGCATCATTTTATAGGATAAAATAAATACACCCAACAGTCACACACATACTCCTGACCCCACACTAAATAATAATATTAAAATAATATAATTTAATATTTATTAAACAAATGTAATGTTACTGGCATTAATATACATATTTTTTACGACATTAAGTATGTTCGACATCAAGTAGTGTTATTCTTATATGTATCTAATATATTTTGCAATTGAGACAATACAAAGTTTAAGCTGCGGTCATTTTCACCTACACATAGTATGGAATATACATATTTTTTACGACATTAAGTATGTTCGACATCAAGTAGTGTTATTCTTATATGTATCTAATATATTTTGCAATTGAGACAATACAAAGTTTAAGCTGCGGTCATTTTCACCTACACATAGTATGAGTTTATCGTCCGATGTCAATTTCATACTTCTACAGTTGGATAATACTTCGTTGCATTGCGCGTTTGGCTTCGTTTCGGCGACGACACAGTACTTTTCATATTGTGTATACATTCTTGAATGCGATATAGCTGCCGCTTATCCGACGCAACGCTGAGTGCCGAATATAAGTACATATTTTCTTTCTGGTCTCCATACTGTGTTGATTTACGTTGTCGTAAGCCTGTGTGATAATAATGTGTACAGAATTCTGACTGAGCTTCTCGACAGTTGTTGTTGTTGCATTGATACTTTAATACGCTCAGTAAGGGTTAAAATCTCCAGTTCCGCAGCTTTTAATTGTTCTTGTAAGGGTGCAATTTTTGTTTTAAGAATGCTATATTAACGCAATTGTTGTTATAAACTTTTGACTCGAATGATACTGGGGACAATTAAGAACTGACATTGTTACGTTTCTTTATATTCGTACTGCTACTTACTGTTAATTTGTAAAATCTATATTAACATGTTGGGCTTACCTGCTACTTACTTTACTAATTTGTATTAAGAGTACTTAATAAATTATTTTACTTTTGTTTTAATTGCTTCAAATGTAAAATCAATATCGAAAATTTCTAGTTTGGTAATTGCTTCGAATGTATGAAATCCTTCAAAAGACAACATAAGAAAGACTCAAAATGTTTTGTTTTTGGTGCAGACGCCGCCACCGTTATGTAGTACATAGCAAATGTAAGTGAAACTCTCAGGGTGCGAGCGCGTAACGTAAAAGATTACGCAATCAGGATGGGCGGGGCTAACGACTAAAAATAGCATCGAGCCGATACAATGTTAGCTGCGGCCTCCTATTGGCCCACTGACGGGCGTTCAGTCGCGCACCCCGATAGTATTCACATGTTAGGAAATGAATATAAAAAGAGCCTTTTGGTCGATTTATTTGTAGTCATCGTATCGGAGTTGTACAGTGAATAAGTGAATATATCAGTATAGAGTTTTGAACGCTTTTATTGGCACCCCGCCAGCACCCCTCAGTTATTAGTTCCCACTGTAGGAGATCTGTGCTAGAAAGTGGACGCAATTTTCATTGCGATCGAGGCCTTTCCAGTGGTCACGAAACCCGCTTCTCTTTGCCCTGTGTCCTACAATAGTATTCAATAAAAAAAGACACCACTTGAGTACAATTTGTAAATTGCATCTCATACCACATAGCCATACTTTGGAACAATTATCCTAAATTTGTTTTTGATCATTTTATAGTATGGAATAAACCATTATTATTATTACCCCACATTATTTTTTATTATGTATGTATAACATTAAATGTCTTAAATATTTTGAATTGAATTTGGAGTTAATCATTGTCAGTATAAACCATGCCTCAACTAACCAGAATTCTTAGTTTGTAAATAATAAAGCTGCCTTCAATACATTTCCTATATTTTTCCTTTTCGTTAAACAAAAAAAAAAAATGCAACTAGCAATTCGTTTATTTGTGAAACTTGTCTAAAATTGACAAAAATTGTGCAAACAAATTTCGCCACTGGGCCTGCTGGTCGAGTTCTCTCTCTCGCAGCCTCAGGTGCTCAGCAGCAAAATCTGCTGCAAATTGCTGCAAACTGCATGACCACTGCGCGTACGTCGCGGTGTTGACCGTCGCCGGCGGGCACCTGCGCGAGGCCTCAGGCTACCCACTTGGGCATGGTGGGACGTAGGTGACACAGTGCCAGCTTCCACGTTTTCTAAATGGAATGGTGTAGTCTGGCTAGTGCCTGCCCGATTCCATTGATTTTCAGCCTGACCCTCATCGCACTTTTAAAACATTTATTTAGTAAAATGTAGGTTGAAGTGCTACTAATTGTCCAAATAGGGTCTGGGAGCAATATAAAATAAATGAAATAGGTAGATACTTACTGCCCTCAACTTGGACTTCAAGTGGAAAAGGTGTGGGTGATGGTGATGTTTCTGCATGTGGCTCTATAATGGTGTCAGTCGGTTGAGGAATGTCGACCAGCTGAGGGGACGATACAAAACCATTGTCGCGTTGGTGATCTTTTAAGTGACTCTATACGAGAAAAGAAAAGACCAGTCAACACTACATTTATTTATTTTTAATATGGTCGTGAGTTGAGTACGCCCGTCAATTTATTTCTGCCCTATGGAGATAGGCGCGCAGATTACTCCCCTGGCTTTGATGACGTTGACGCCACGAAGGTCCAGGAGGAAGCGCCGGCAGGTGGAAGACTCGCGGGATGACGAGGTGGTCGTGATGTGTGGTGGTCTTGGCTGAATGGCCATACGTGCCCGAACCTTGGACCCTGGAATGCACCATCCACTTAATTAGCAAGGTCCTCTGCTTCTCCAGTCCTGACTGTGACTCGTGGCAGCGTAAAGCGAAAGCACACTGCGCTTAAGGCGAGTGTGTGCAATTGTCACAATCAGAACGGAGTTTACATTTTATTTAAAAAAACCGGTACATAAAAGAAATAAAAAAAAATGCACTATAATTTTTCTGCTAAGCATACTCAAACATAGTTAGCAATGAAAGGATGGATATATTTGCAATAAGCATTACTATAAGCGTAACGTTATAACGTTACGGTAATTTTAAAAATTTGCCAGTCATCATCCAACACCCTACATGAGTAGCAAAACGAGAAATGTTCAACACTTACCCAATACGGGGTTAACATTTTTATCTTTTTTTAAATTAAGCGGTTATGTTAAAAGATAACGAACGCAATTCGATAAACATATTGCACGATGGATGACACACGCTTAGTACGAAGCTACTATTATTGACTACGCGTGTACGTGTGTCTCCTTCGAGAACACTCTCGGACTGCCCCGCTCTGCGCGACCGCTGCCATCGAAAAGGACTCGACGCGGGCGCTGCTCGGCGCAGGCACATACATTCGCGTGGGGAATGCACCTATTATTTTTTTTATAACGCAAAGTAAAACCGGCCGATAAGCTAGCGGGCGAGTTGGAACAATATGACAAAGACGTGACATACTGATTTAATTTTTATCATTTTTTTGATTAATGTATTTTAAGTAGGTTTAAATTATTTTTAAGAAAATATGTTGTAAATAAAAACAAAACAACTTGTAAATATTATGGAACGTTGAATATAATAATGCAACGTTACACCATATATAATAGTATTTATTACAATTTTGTTTTAACATTCTAAATTCTAGAGATCAAACAAGGTACTTTAAATAATTAAATATCTTCATTATTAAGAGGTTAAATTTGTTGTACAAAAGCCAGTTATATAAGAGATGGAGCGATGACAGCGACTGGACACATAGGACCCAAGAGTATTAAAGTCCTGTGTAGTGTAGGGTAATTTGGTTGAATATTATATGTCTTAATAGACATACATAGCTAGATGTAGGTCTCTAATCACTAATGGATGTAATCTTCAGTGCTAGTAGTCCAGATATGTTCCACACTATGCTTGTCATTAAGCAGTTTACACTACACAGCTTGTGATCCTGTCAAGTTTAGAACTCGCTGCTCCAGGTCTGTCAAAATAAGTCTGCAAGCTGGTCCACCACCTGTGACAGTTGCAGCTTTATTAATGTCTTAACGCGGAGGGCAAACAGGTTGATGTTATCCTGAGGTCCCTGCTTGCTTTCTTGAAGCTCGGTCAGGAGGTGAGTATAGTGTTTACGCTCACTGAACTGGGTCTTTAAGAAATCTTTCAATTGGTTCCAGTCCTTGAATTTTTTAATAGACCAGGCTATTTCTGCTTTATTATGGAGTTGACTAAGAATATATTTAAATAGAATGGGCTTCTGTGATTCCGAAGCTAAATCGTCAGCATTATTGCAATTTATTATAAATGAATTTACTGTTTCCCTACTGCCATCGTAAGATTTGATAAATTTGAATAACGTATTCAGCTCCATTTCGATTTTTGGAGAGGCTACATAGGCTGGTTTTGCGACTTTAGGTGAGACAGGTGCGGATTTTAGGGTGCCCTGTTCCGCTACTGGAATATGAATAGTTATACTGTCTTCCGATGTTTTAACTGCCTTTTGCATATTTAAAAGCCACGATTCTTAAATACCGAAAAAAACTAAAATAAAATGACAAAAATAAAGTAATAAATGGTAATTGAATACGCAAAAAACAAAAATCCAACGGATATTTCCTTCTTAGGAAATTAAAATGTTTAATATAGGAATTAGTCTTAAAGATTGAGAAACACTGGGCTTCCTTTACCCAAATTAATTTTTAAAAGGTTTGAGAACCAGTGGATGTTTGCCCTAGACAAAACAAAGACTCAGAGCTCTTTCACACGGCAGTCCACTTTTGCAGGACCGGCTTTTTATTGTATCCTGTAAAACTGGACGCTGTGTTCACATGGCAGTTCAGTTTTGCAGGATCCAGTAAAAAGCTGGTCCAGTAAAACTGGACTGCCGTATGAACACGGTTGTATCCTGTTTTTTGACCATTCCTACGCCGGTTATCGGGTTAAATGGACGTGAATACTTTCCAAATATTCTATTGGTATTATCGGCGTCGGCAGCGAAATAGAAGATTCTGGGTTCATCCTATTCTGACACAACGCTCGAATTTGGGTATTTTTAATCTGAATCTTATGAGCGATTTGAGAAGAGATGAGTCAAAATTTGTCAATTATTTTAGGATGAATATGACCACATTTGACGACCTTTTAAAAAGGGTGAATGAAGATTTAAAAAAACGTGATACAAATATGAGAAAAAGTATCACACCTGAAGAAAAGTTAGCAATATGTTTAAGGTAAGAATGAAACACATAGTATTTAAAGTTTAATATTTATTACCAAACACATTGAGTTATGTAATGCATGATATTTTCACAAGATAATCGTTAATGTTATTAAATATTAGTGAAATCCGGAAAATAAGAGCACTGCGATTCAACTGATTGTGCAGAACTATCACCTGGCGATCACTGAACGCTGTAATGCGGTGTGAAATAACCTGATGATTGATAAGAGTAGTTAGAAGTAGATGGTTGTTGAGAGGAACATTGGTTAAAATTGCGGCTTTTTATATTTTGCAACAAATTTATAACACCTGCTTGAAATTGCAATATTTGATCATCGTTGAGTGAAGCTAGTGTAGGATGTAAACTTTTGAAAAATGACAAGTTCCGATCTTCATACGGCGTTCTTTTCATCTGGTGATCAATAAAAGTCGCCATTTTTTGATCCATTACAGAAAGCCTCTGCCTTCTCTTAAGTCGTTTAACACCACCTGCGGGATTTTCTTTTCCTGGACTTTCATGTACGATAGTAGGTTCATATTCACTTTCTTCATTTTGGATAGAATTTACCGTGTCACCCTCTTCAATATTTGTAGCTTTATTACCGCCACTGTTTTGTGTTACAGCCGGATCCATATATTTTTTTAAAATAAATAAATAAATAAATAAATACACCCAACAGTCACACACATAGTCCTGACCCCACACTAGGTTAAACCTGTATCGTGGGTATCAGGAACTACGAAGGACTTGCGGTCCCACAACACCCAGACCCGAGACAAATATTTGTGGATCAGACAAACATTTGTCAAGGTGCGGGAATCGAACCCACGGCCTCACGCTTCGCAACCGGCTACTCGCCCGCTGCGCCACGGAGGCTGTCAGTCAAACATCAACTGGTCGTGTTAACAGTATTTTTTGGTTTTAACTGCAGCAGATCCAGATTTATTTTTATTTATTTTTCGCAGTTAAACTCCTCTTCCAGCTGTCTCTTATCTGATTCCATTTTTGACGACTATTTTAGCTGAAAAAGAAAACATAAATGAATAACCATGTGAGGGCGTTGTTTTAAATTTGCAGGTACTTGGCATCTGGGTGTTCATTCATGGATTTACATTACACATACCGAGTGGGAGTCTCAAGAATTAACTCAATAATAAATAGAAGTAACAAATGCCATATGGAATAATTTGCATCAAGAGTTTATGAAATTGCCCGACACAAAATATGAGTGGGACCAAATTGCTGACGCATTTTATACTAAAGCTAATTTTCCTCACTGCATTGGTGCAGTTGATGGGAAACATATAAGATTGAAGTCACAGCGGTTCTATGTACATGAATTACAAGTTTTTTTTTCCATTGTATTGCTAGCGGTAGTGGATTCGAATTATAGATTCACCTATATCAGCGGAGGCTCTTATGGCAAAGAATGTGACTCCTCTATGTTCAAAGAATGTACTTTCTGGAAAAGATTGAATGATGGCAGTTTAGATTTACCAGAAGCTCGTCCTCTCTCTACAGGTTTGGAATCACGTGTTCCATTTGTGATAGTGGGGATGAAGGATTTGATTTGCATTGTAATCTATTGAGACCCTATGGAGGAACTCATTTAGATAAAAATAAAAGGATATTTAACTATCGATTAACAAGAGCCAGGCGTTATGTGGAGTGCGCGTTTGGAATATTGGCGAATAATTCATCGTCCATTGGACGTAAGCACCAGTACAGCTATCTCGATAGTCAAAACTTGCGCTGTGCTTCATAACTATATCATGCACAATGAAAGTTCATATGCGAACATTGACAGCAACGATTCAACGATATCTTTGGAAAACGTACGTAATGAGCCAAATACACGAGGTGGACGCTGTGCTAACACAATACGAGCAGAGTTCACAAATTATTTTGTTTCTGAAGTGGGAGCTGTACCGTGGGAAGAAGATGCAGTACAAGGATAAACGAAATAAATAAAAACTTACCATAGCTTTGTCTTTCTCTTTCCTCCATTTCTTGAAAGTCCTCTCAAAACAATGCAAACTTCGCGCCATGCTACAGTTCGCAAGTTGGTATCTGGTGGTTAAAAACCCCACAATCGTCTGATTTTTAAATTATGTGGACTGTATTTTTTGGTTTGTTAACAAGGTTTAACACTTGTTTGTTCCTGGTTGCAAATGTAGGTTGTTGTGACCGTGATATGAATAAGGTGAGGACTCACGTGGCTGCCGTCTGGAAGTTTCTTCCCCAGGCCTGGGGATCCCAACGAAGATGTTCTGATGATGCGGACTTCGCGAAGCGCGGAAAACGACTCACTTTCACTCACTGTCACTTTGACAGCTTCACGTCAAACACACGGTCGAATTGCGTTTTATTTGCACAGTAATGCATGTTAAACAATATCCACCATTTTCTTTATAATTTTCCAGCGTTTTATCCCATATTTTAGGTCTACTTTCAATTAGTGGAATTAGACGTTCGGGATCAATATTTGTTTGCGACATTTTTCGACAACACACAACCTTCTCGGCGCTACGCAAAAGAGCAATGCGCGAGCGCTACACACGCGCTGAGCGGCGGGCGCGAGGCGGGGGCTGCCACCACTCCACTATCCCGCAAAAAACAGTGTCCAGCAAAAAACCGCACGCCGGAAGCCGTGTGAACACTGCTATTGAAATATATGTGTTGGAGGCGCCAGAACGAAATTGTTCGTGATGCCTCGGTGAGGGGCGCGGCGCGGTAATTAGCGGAATTTGACAGGGGGAGACTATCCCGCTCACACACCCGCCACTGTAACTCCTGTGCACCAGGATCGACAGTGGCACGCATTTTTGTTGACACCGAGCAGTGAAGCTCGGCGAGTCTCTGGAAATGCTAAATTGTCTTTGTCCCGCAACGAACTTAATCAAATAGAAAATTAAGGAGGAGTTGGAAATAATAATTGTCCACTTCCCTCCATAGCAAAGCGGTAGACAAAATAATGAACTAAGGAGGCACTAACCTCAGGCACAAGGACATTTACAACTGGAGAAGCCAGATGTAAAGCACCACGGATGTCATTAAGTGGGTCCTATCACGCGAGCTGTTAAACTTGATTCCAATAATAGGTATGACAAAAACGCCGAAAAGCACGGAAGTTCCTCCTAGTTTCCACAAGATCCATATAGTATACAACTCCAGATGTTATTTGCATACTGTCTAACATAATGTTGCGCTCTTGTTGCCAGAGACCACACTCCCAAAGAATATGATGTGCGGATTGTTCGTACCGGCAATTAGGTGTAGAACATGGGCACGTAGGCGAATCAACCAACCTAAATGAGAACAGTTTAAACTTAAAGTTGCCGTGGCCCGTGAGAAATTGTGAAACACAATGATCTACTTCCAGCCAAGTTTTTGTAAGACGATCGCGAACCGACGGAAAGTATTGATATAGATGCCGTCCCTTGGTAGAATTATCCCAACGCAATTGCCATTCGTTTATTAGATCGTTGTAATTTTCGGAGCACGATTTGAAAAGTCGATTGATTCTTAATAGCTCACGCGGCGTAAGAAAATTTCTGTCCATATTCTCTTTCGTTGAGTAATACATAGCGGCGCGACGCTGCACCTCCAGATCAACTGGAAGTACACCCGCAAGGACAGGTAAAGCTTCAGTACTAACGGTTCTATACGCCTTACACAAGAGTATCAACGCCAGACGTTGGCTTTGGAGCAGTTTTCGTCGTACGGCACCGATAGTAGCTCTATCAGCCCATACAGGTGATCCATAGCATATACATCCCAAGTAAGTAGCTCCATAGATAACTTTTAATGTGCCAAATGATAGACCCCACGTCGAAGTCGATATCCTTGTCAAGGCATAAAAGTTTCGTTTTGACTTTTCTCCCACGTTTTTAATATGTTCTATAAATGAAAAGTTCCGTTCTAAAACTAGCCCAAGGTAGCAAACTGATTCTTTTCTTTTAATTAAGACGTTATTAAATGTTATTCGCGGCGGTGATTTTAAAATGCCTTTTAAAAGTAATTAGTATGTTTTTTGAGGTGCAAACGTTAAACGATTTCTTTCACCCCAAGCGGAAATCAGGTTTAAGCAAGTGCTAGCCAAACTTTCAAGTCCCGACCTACTATTCGACTGTACGAGTAAGAGCCCGTCGTCGGCATAACCGGTTAAGGAACATCCCTGGGGCAGAGGGAGTGCGAAAAAGTCGTCGAAGCCTAAATTCCACAAATACGGACCGACTACAGAGCCTTGAGGACAACCCATCGTCAGTGCCTTCGACACTTCATGGTGACCAAGTTTTAACTTGGTTGTGCCTAAGGAAAAATATGAATATATAATTGAATAAATATTTTTAGGACAACCTCGGATTTTTAATTTGAGTAGTATCATTGGCCACCAAGCATTGTCGAAGGCACCGGAGATGTCCAAAAAGATGTCTAACACATATTTATGAACCGAATTACTAACCGTCCTTCTAACCGATATTGCTGCGTCTACAGTAGATTTACCTATAGAAAAACCGAACTGTTTCTCATGAAATTTTGGCCCACCCGGCTCCAGACGAGGTACAATAAGACGTTCAAGAACTTTCCCTAAAGATGGTAATAATGTTATTGGTCGATAAGATTTTGGATCGTCGGGGGCCTTATCGCCACTTTTAGGTATTATTCGAATAAAACCGCAACGCCAAATTCGGGGGAAAATGCCTTCAGCGATACATCGATTAAAGACTATTAATATAGAATTAGCCGCTGTTTTGCACGCTTCTTTAATCATTTTATTTGATATTTTATCCTCACCGGAGGCTTTGTTTAGTGTCAAAGATCTAACGATATCCATAAACTGGTCCAAAAATGGTAGGTCTGAAGAAGGACTATTCGGTGGTACTGCAGCCCACATCCGTATTTGTTTATGATAATCGCTATCACTTGCCACTGTATCGTCGGGTATTAACGAGTTTAGCAGAGCTTCCGTTGTCTCCTCAATACCAGTTGTATAGGTGTTGTTGATTTTTATGTTTTGTACATAGGACAAATTGATTGACCTATTTGCTTTAAACTCATGGTATAGGGGAGACCACGGGCCCTCCTTATCTAACCGTTTTACAATTTTGCGTAATAAATTTCCTTTTGATTTTTGTACCGAGGCCCTATAATGGGATCTGGCAACTTTGAGTGCGTTAAAAGCAGCTGTAAATACTTCTCCTGTAACACGACGTTTTTTAAGTCGGTTAAACGTCCTACGCGCCCTGCGAAACGTCCGACGCAGGTGAACTAGATAGTTATTCCACCAGTCACATCTACGGGTACTAGTGATGGAGCTCCGGCCAATAGTAACGTCCGCACAGTAAGTAAACGTATCCGACATAATTGCGGCGCACGTTTCGGGAGAGAGGTCATTGCGAGTAAAGTCCCCGGCATGAAGAGCAAACAAAGAGCCAAATAATTCCCAATTAGCTCTTTTAGACTTGTATCTAAAGTTAAAGTTGGTAAAAAGAGGACCTTGTGTCAGACCAGATACGAACTCGTACACAATCAGGCGATGATCACTACACGACGCGTCTGGAAGAACGCGCCACCTATCGAGGCGAACGTCTCCACTAGAAAGTGTGACGTCAATAGAAGACTCGCCCGTAGGGCTGCTATACGTAGGTGGTGCATCGGGGGTATTGTGAATGACTAGATTCATCTCTGCGATGAAATCTTCGACGGCGCAGCGTCTTTCAGTATCAGTGGAACGATATTTGCCATACCAAAGGATAGATGACGCATTAACGTCGGCACCTATAATAACTTTTCGACCTACAAGCGACCGTAAAACATGACGAAGATGGTGGATGTGTGGACCCACAGGGTCAGAATATTGAAAATAACAGCTCACGACGTAAACCTTACAACCTGGTGTTGAAACCTCTGCGACAGCACAGTGTGACGTCATAAGATTACGCACTGATGTGATGGTAAAACTTGAGTCCGATACATAAACACCTGCTCGCGAACTGTTATCTAGCTGTACTATCCTATTACGTAATCGCGCGTGTTGGTATTGCTCTTGGACAAGTACTATATCGAGCTTGTAATCGCGAGTTAATATTTCTAATTCCGACGTCGCTACTCTATCATTGTGGAGATTCAACTGACCGATAGTAAGATTATTATTATATATATCCATATTAGATTTAATTAATAATGTGTCGAGAGAATAAGTAGTTCCAATTTATGTTTATAAGAGGGACACTCTTGAGACCCACACCGATGATCGTGAGGTTTTTTAAAACGCTTACATGACGCGCATACCGGTTCAAACTCCGAATTTGCCTTGTGAGGACAAGCCCTAGTATCGTGTGCCTCGGCACAGACGGCACATGTTGGTGTTTTAATTGTGCAGAATTTATGCACGTGTCCGTATTGTTGGCAGTTAAGGCATCGGACTATCTCGACATCATCTATAAATCGGCAGGTTGCCCAATCGATGAACAATTTTTCTTTTGTCGTGACTAGATGTTTTCGTACTTCTGAATCTAATTCTACGCCTATCCATTTACGCCCGTTGTCTAATTTACGCCTGCGAACAATTTTAATTGATTTTATGAAATCGTCCTCTTTAATAGGCATTTCGTCCTTAATATTTTGTCGATACAAAGCATATATGAAAGCACTGTCTTCCATTGTTGATGGCACGTCTTTAATTAGTAAACGCGGACGACGACCCTTCGGTTTTTCTAACCGTAAACCGGCAGATTTTATTGCCTCGACAGATTGCAGTTTTTTTATTTGGCGTTCGTTCGCGACGCGAAGTACGACGCCATATTTCGCGGTTTTTTTAACGCCGACAATTTGGAATCCGTCGTCGCTGGGTTTTATTGCTTTAAACAGTGCCGCTTTGGTGGCCGATGATGACGCGATATCAGCTGACCGTTCGCTCGTCGGATATGCGACTACACAAGGGAGTGGCGCGCGCGGTTCCATAGCTGGCGTTTGTTTCGGCAAACGAAGCTTGAGTTGGCCCGCGTACGTTGTCTTTTTGTCCTCGTTAGATGGATTAACGGGAGGACTACGCTTCACAATATCTAATTCCCGTTGCGTGTTGGCTAACTTTGTTTCATTACATGAATACTTTAATGCGAGCAGTGAAACAATTGACGTGATCCGCTGCGTAAAATCCATAACCGCTGACTTATTTGCCACGTTCATTCGGGAGCCCTGATCGTTAACGAGTTCATTAATTTTGGCCAAATAACTCGATGCCTCGGATACTAAATCGCAATAGTTAACACAGCTGACATGGTCGCTATTCGTAACGGACGTGGGTGAATCTGTATTTTCGGATTCTGATCGCTGAACACGTTTGGACCTATCAGGAGAAACACACGTTGGAGAAACCTGGCTAAATAATCGTTTTGGTTTCGCGGATTTGGGTGACCTCGGCGTTAAACCGCTCTTTTTAAATGGGTCCGGACCCCGATCCGGGGGATCGTCATTACTGGTCGACATTTTAAAATAGAGATAACTTTCTAAAATACTTTTATTACGATATGAAAATTAACAGTTAAGATGTATTCGAAAGACAATAAATTCTTTGATCGATCAAAGAATGTTTTTTTTAAGACACCCTCAGAATAAAAATAAAAGCACTTACCGAGGAAATAATTCGTTAATTATTTCGTTAATCCGAATTAAAATGCACAAAAATTTACAAACCAATATACGCAAGGCAATAAATACCATACAACTAGACACAGTTCACAAGCCGGAAATCGAACTCCAAACACGTTAAACACAATTATTTATATCAGTGCGTAAGGACGTCACCGCACAGTGCACGCGCGCGGAGGGAAGTGACAGGGGGAGTCGTAAATTCACCCTGATTCTGTCTGGAGGCTAGACAGACGCGGCGGGCATTAGGATGGCCCTAATGTAGGATTAAATGCGGAGTAAGGACATAAAGGACACACCCACATACCTTTGAACGTGGCAGTCAGCATTTGGCGTCAGCGGCGGTTTGGAGTGGCAGCGGAGTCCTTCAGGCACTTGACGTCGCAGTGAGCTTGAGGCTTACATACACACGTTACACACATGCACAATGCGGTTCGGTAAAGTTTATAAGTATACAATTCAATGCGCAGGCATCGCGGCGTCTCGCGATACATTCGCGGCGGTGAAGTCTCACACGTAAAAAAGTACGTGTGTCCTTGTTCAAAGGTTTATGCCGACCCCTGGGGGTCGCACGCGCTGCTTGCTACTGTGCCAGGCGTGCGGGGTGCGGGAGGGGTAGGAAGGATTCGATGCGTGATTTGCGGAAATAAATGGCGCGAGATAATCGCCCAATAGAAAGAAAACATTCCTAAACGCTATCGCCAAACAGATGTCAGCATAGATAATTTGGAATATTCTAGAAATCTGGCGGATAAGGATATTGGCGCCAACATGTGTGATTAAACGGGATCGCGCTTTTTACTGGACGACGGATCCAGTTTCTAGTGACAAAACCGAATGCCACAATTCGACCGGATCGGTTTTTTGTAGGATCCCGCATGCGGGATCCTCGTGTGAACGCTAGCATATAAACACGTTCGCCATCAAACGGGATCCTACAAAAAACTGGACTGCCGTCTGAAAGAGCTGTCACTGTACAAGTAGCACGTATGCGGCGATGTGAATACGAGTAGGCACATTGCAGCTGATAAGGCATGTCTGCGACAGCGCACTGGAACGCTGAAATCCGGGATGACCTTGATGATGGGTCTTTCCAGGACAGTGTGTGAAGGACTGCAGCAATTCTGAGATGTTGGAGATGGGTGACTGTGGTTCACAATGCAGTCACGTTGTTGCGAGTGATTCGATTGCGGTTCAGGATGCAATCCTTTCTTCCACGGCGAATGGTAGATTTCCTTTTCCAGGAAATGAAGGAGTCTTCGTGCCAGGTGTCCAGGCGTGACGATAAGTATGACACCTTTACGGCACAGGATATATGATTCACGCACCAGGACACCGCACAGGAAAGTTAGCTCCTTAAAAGATTTCAGGATACGGAGCGAGTCTACAGAGCGGTTGTATTATAATCGCGAACACTGGGGATTTCCGTATTCCACCGCTGCCACCAAAATGTTACGCGGACTCCTTGAAATAGGTTTTTACAAAAAGGTTTTTAACACGCTAAAATAAAAGGTATATATTCAGTAAATTAAAGCTAACTTACATTATGGGTGGTCGAACACCTGGGTATCTGTGAAGACTTACACAGCATACGGCGAAGTGTCTATAGTTTCGCTGAATAAGCCGTCCCTAGTCCAGGGCCGAAGGGCGAGGGGGATACGTAAGTAGGTACTTGTAATTATTATAGAACATTGATTGATTGATTTGCAACGTTAAATGTTGTTTGAGGAATAAAAATCTTTAGAATAGAACAACGTTACTATTATTTTTCTTTGATCTAAAACCTCTTACAAACAGTATTTTTCAATTTCTTATAAAAACCCAGATAATGACCTTAAAGATAAAGAGAATAACCTATTCTAACGAAATATTTTTGTGTGGTCGGCACTTTCATATTTAGCCCAAAATTAATGATGTCCTATAAACCTCTAATGGTCTTCTTTTCTTTTAATAAATGTTTTATCTACCGCTATTTTGATCTCATAAAGAAGACCATTAGACCCATTGGTCTACAGCCTTTTTTCCAAAATCTAGTAGTTTTAGAGTCTACCATTTTTAAGAATGTAATTAGGTCGTTTTGGTTGACAACCTCCAACCATCTGCAAAACTACTTGTCTACTAGCCCAAAGTTATATTAGCCAACTTATATTCAATTTCTGGTGACAAAACTGTATTTCATCCAAGCGTAGTGGATTTTACTCTTTTATTTACATGATCCATTATGGTCATAGAAGTTATTTGGTATGTTTTTGAAGAACTATAACCACTGAACCTACCACACTTGATTTAATTTCTCCTTAGAATAATAAATTAATTAATTTTAATTCCTCCTCCATCTAAACTAAAATCGAATTACCGGTTTTTTATTAAATATTGTAATACGAAACACCCCGAGAATGATTCACAAACGTATGAACTTAAGTAATTTTAAGTTACTATTACTTAAATTTGTGGGCTGTTTTTTATATCATATCCAATTTAAATTTTTAATGATCGATTGATTTTAGCTATAATTAGTTGGTAACAATAGAATGGTTACCCAAGACAATTGCGTAGATAATTATTATGGTTAAATAAATAAAATAACTAAGCGAATAAACTTTATTTTATACAATAACTATGATCTCTAAGTGGTAATATGCCTTCCATAAATTCATCAGATTCGTTAGAATCAGATGAGTCCGATTCGCTGCAAAATCTAAATCAATTAAAAATGGTTCCATGCCTAATTCAAGTCGGCCATCTGCACAGCGGTAATTGTCTTCAATATTTTTCACATGACTGTAATGTTTCTCCCCATCCACTTTTCCACAGTTATTTTGGAAAATGCATTATGTATTTTCTTCTCCATATTTTCAGAAAGGGCAATGACATTAGAGTCTGCGAATATTCTTTTAAAGGAATTCCATATAAATTCAACTGCATTAAAATCGCAATGATAAGGGGTAATCAAATTGCCTGTAAATGAATGATATATATTAATGGAAAAAAATAAAAATCTAACTCGGGTAAATATAAGACAATACTAGAATAGTATTATACTAGGCTCAGAAGGATTTCACAAAAAAAAACATATATTAAATTTTACCTTGTGGCCATGTTCCTGTAAAATTTAATCAATTAAGTAGACTTCTTGCTTAATTGTTTTTATGATTTGATATAATTCTGCTTTTTTCATGTTTTCCAAATATGAAAGATTGTTTTTCTTAATGAAATCTTGCAACTCTTTTTTTGTACTGCTCATAGTCAACCGTTTAGTTTTCTTTAAACAATGATATGGTGCATTATCCATAACTATAAGTGAATTTGGTTCCAAGTTTGGAATTAGCTTTTCCTTTAACCATTTACAGAAATTCGCTCCATTCATTTCATCATGGTAATCTCCACTTTTGGTTTGAGATTTAAAACAACAAAGGGCATTTGGTATAAACCCTTTTTCACCTCCAGCAATAATAATTATCCATCTTTGACCTTCGGATACTTCTGTAAGAACCCCATCAGTTTCCTTAGACTGCCAACATTTTTTAACTTTATAACCAGGGTGTAAATACGTCTCGTCCAAGTAAACAATCGGTCTCGGATTAACACTTGTTCTATTATTGTGTTAATTTCTCGTAAAAATCTTGACCGCCAGGCTACAATATCGTAACGTTCCAAAAGGACCTTTCTTTTAGATTTTTTTTTATAACTAAAACCCAATTGTGTAATATTTTTCTGAGAGTTTCGATACTGTAACATATTAATTATGTCACAGGATAAAAATCGATTTAGTCGATTTTTAGATTTTTTAAATTAACGTTTTGACATCCCTAGAGCTGCGCGCGCGCTGAGCGTGACACAACCCTAAGCGGACCTCACTTTCTTCTCTTCGTTTTGATAGTCAAGTCGTGGAAATGTAAATCCACACATTTTTTAATAATCCTTAGATTACTAGGACCTTAAAAGCATGTTTTGTTGTAAAACAGCTTTATGGCTTAATATAGCCGTAATTATTTATTTTTGATGGAAAATCTAGTTAGGATCTTTCATGGCCTTATTTTTGGAGAGGATATTTCCACAATTCGTTGCCGCAATCGCGGCAGTTTTCTACCGTTTAATACAGTTTTCTATTTTCTAACTTTTTATCAACCCTTATCCTACGTTTGCTTCGGTTTGGCTGCAGTGAAAATTCTTCTCAACTTTGATGCGTGTTTTGGCTACCTTGTGCTTCAGAACATGTGGACTCGTCTTGGAAGTGGGATTTTAATTTAAGTATAACATTGGGAATGAGAACTGTAAGTTAATTTTATCTATTTTAACAGCTCAGCTCTTCAGCTGAAGAAAAATTATCTCAATTTATCAACATAAAAAGTGCAACAGTGACAGTGTATTTTTTGTAAATTTGTAACCATGGAATATACCAAATTCTTTTATCAATGTTGGTCTAATTCTACCCCCTTAAAGATTAAATTTCCAGGCCTCTGGCTTTTCTATCCGAGAGCATTGTTTCATGGTGGCTTGTCTGCCTGGTGCCCGAATATTAACTCAATACATTTTGTTTAAAAATAAATAAAACTACAACTTTTCATCAAACATATTAAATATTTTATTTTTTTTATTTATTACAATACTTCCTTTGAAATCTATTTCTTCTTTTAGATCGCGATGCAATTTCCTGAGAGTGGAAACCGAGTTATTTAAATAATATGATTGGACTTTGCGTCTAATAACACACAGATCAAAATCATCCAAACCAGAAACCGATAATTTCCTTTTCCTGGGGTGACTAATTTAACTGCCTTATCCGCATGAACAGTTTTTTTCTGGTGTGCAGCTATCAGTGCAGAATGTGGAAGGCCCTTGAGCAGCTTGATTAGGGTCTTCTGAGGGAGTATTTTCAGTCCTTCCTGTTAAATCGCTTTCTAAGGCTTTGCTTTCAACTTAATTTTCTAAAGTTATCGTAGAAGGCATGACAATCTCACTAGGATCCACTGTGATCACGCTTTTAAATCTTGCAAATGCTTGAATTTAGTATCCGTAATCGGTATTTTATTTTGACGGAGTTGTGTGTAATTTTGTATAACGTCGATGTTATTGGTCCGTTGTGGCAAATCTGGCCAAGCCTCATAAAGTCCATCTTTAATTTGATGAATCTGGCTGGGTCATACAAGATTGCCTCGATGTCGGTTACCTTAGGATCTCCAGGTTTACGGCCAGAATTATAACGCCAAGTTGACGAATTTGCAAAATCTTAAATATAGTCATGTTCAACCAAAACCGCCGTATAAGGAAAGGGCTTTTGTCTTGCTTCAATAGTGACTGATATGTATTCGCTGGGGAGATATATCAAACGATTCTTTAACGTTCAGTGGCACTGTGAACTTGATGGATATTTCGGCATAAAGAAAACGATTCTTGAGTGATTTCACAGGGTTTAATTAAAAGAATAGTTTAAACACACTTGTACAGCGAGAGAGCATAAGGCAGAGAGACATAACACTTGTCAAAGACAAGTGACATCTGTCAAACTAGAGGTTGCGTTTAGAAACAATATATTATTCTAACACTTTCCCTTAAACGCAAGCTATTACATAAGCTTTCGAACTTAAATCAATTACAATAAACATAGGTACAAAAATGTTTACATAGTTAACAATCAATTACAAAACTTACAATGTTTTTCTTTACAAAGTGGTTTTGTTAACACATCAGCTAACATGTCATTAGTACTTAAGTATTTAATTTCAATTACACCATTATTAACAATTTCTTTTATAAAATGGTGACGTATGTCTATGTGTTTTGTTCTCGAGTGGAACATAAAATTTTTACTCAATTTTATAGCAGATTGATTATCATTATAGATGGTAATTTTAGGTACAGTACCAAGTATCTCAAACAAAAAACTTTTAATAAATAAAGCTTCTTTACATGTGTCTGACAAAGCCATGTACTCAGCTTCGGTACTAGACAAAGCAACAGTTCGCTGTTTTTTACTTTCCCATGATACAATGTTCTTACCTATAAAGAATGCATAACCTGTATACGACCTACGATCAATATTATCAGACGCCCAGTCTGCGTCGGTATATGCAACAATGTTCACACCACTTTTAGAAAATACAAGACTTGAATTTGTTGTACCCTTTAGATATCTCAAAACTCTTTTGGCAGCTTTCCAGTGAACTTCACTAAAGCAATTATTAAATTGAGTGAGGTAACTCACTGCATGGCAAATGTCTGGTCTTGTATTAACCGCAACGTACATGAGTGAACCAATCAAACCTCTATAATCATAAGTATCATCCTTCAGGGATTCTTTGGATAATCTCAAACCAGTCTCCATAGGAGTTCCTGAAGGGCTACAATTTTCCCTATGAAATTTCTTTCAACAATTTTTGTATATAGTTAGATTGAGTTATTGTAATTACACTACCTTCTCTGGTGATTTTCATACCAAGTATTTGTTGGGCTGACCCTAAGTCTGTAATATCAAATTCTTGCTGTAACCTCCTCTTTACTTCATCTTTTTCTTTAAATGTTGGAGAACAAAATACAACTAGATCATCGACATACAATGCTATGATCATACATGAATCATTTTTAGTCTTAAAGTAAACACATGGTTCAGAACTTAAATTAATAAAGTTTAACTTATCACACAAAACCTTGGAAATTTTGTCATACCAAGATTTTGACGCCTGTTTAAGACCATAAATAGCTTTGTTGAGTTTGAACACCATATTCTCACTCCCCTTAATAACAAAGTCTTGTGGTTGTTCCACATGAACTGACTCTTTGAGATCCCCATTTAAGAATGCCGTTTTAACATCCCAGTGATCTATGGTCATGTCTTGTTCTGCAGCTAAGGCAAAAAGTATCCTAAGTGTGGAGCTTCGCACCACAGGTGAAAACGTTTCTAAATAATTTACCCCATATTTTTGGGTGTAACCTTTAGCAACTAAACGGGCTTTAAATTTTAACAACTCACCATTTGCCCCGTTTTTTTTTTTGAATATCCACTTACATTTCACAGGCTTCTGCTTTTTATCTCGTTCAGTCAGAGACCAACATTTATTCTCAATAAATGATTCATACTCATCAACCATTGCCTTGCGCCAACTATGTGATTCTTGTCCATTACCATTGCCTTGCGCCAACTATGTGATTCTTGTCCATTCAATGCTTCGGCTACAATTTGAGGTTCATCAGGATCACAGTTTATCAGACTCACAAAATTACTCATGACTGGGTAATCAGGTGCATCATCATAGTTTTGGTCATCTGAGAGCTCCGTGTATTCTGCAGAATCCTCCTCTGGAAGGTAAGTTGGATCCAAGCGATCATCTGTATCATTACTTATTTTTTCACTCTCGGAATCATCCAGTGTGATTATACTTATTCTTTGATCAATATTCTGTGATAATCTTTTGTCATCAGATATATCAGAACTCACAGTGGATAATTCCGATTGTTGAATTTCATTTTGATTCAAACTGAGATCACTAAACTGATAGTGATCTGAATTATCATCATGTGACTTTTCCTTTTTATAAAATCTGTCTTCTAAGAAAACAACATCACGAGCATTTATACAATTCCTCGACTTATCAGTGTCAATAAGTCTATATCCCTTAGACTCTTCATTATAGCCTACAAATATGTATGGTTTGCTTTTTGAATCAAGTTTCTTTCTATTCTTTACCATAGCATATGCTATACAACCAAAAACTTTTAAATGATGAAGTTTTACCTTATTTCCACTCCATTTTTCTTCTGGAGTTGTGCCAGGAACTGCTTTTGTTGGACTCCTGTTCTTTAGACAGCAGTATTCACCGCCTCAGCCCAGAAATGATTTCCTAGTCCAGCATCTCGCAGCATGCATCGAACCTTCTCCATAATTGTTCGGTTGGAGCGTTCTGTAACCCCATTTTGCTGTGGAGAATCCGGTATAGTCTTCTGATGTTTGATGCCATTAATCTTAAGGAAATTCTGAAATTTAGAACACATATATTCCCCACCTCTATCGCTCCTTATTGCTTTTAATTTCTTGCCAGTTTCATTTTCCACAAGAGCCTTAAATTGTTGAAAATATCATCATATTGAAGTCTCATATTTTGATTTTAGAAAATAACTAAACTGCTTTCTTGTGTAATCATCAACAAAACTCAATAAATACTTCGCTCCACTAAAAGATGGGGTCTACATAGGTCCACACAGGTCTGTATGCACCAAACCTAACACATCAGTAGCTCTAGTGAATGACTTTTTAGGGAAAGGCAATCTAGACTGCTTTCCCTCAATACAAGCTACACACTGTTTAAAATCAGATACATTGTAATGAATACCAGTTGCCATACCTGACTGTAACAGTTGCATACTCCTCGAGTTGAGATGTCCTAGACGTCTATGCCACACCTCCCGGGATACTGAGTTTGTATTTGATGCTGATGTCAGTAATGAACATACCTCTTGCTCAGTACACTTGTTGCCCGACACAGTGTCAAGTTGATAGACACCATTGACTTGAGTACCAGTAGCTAAAATTTCATTACCATCATGAACAGTACAAGAATTTCTGTCAAAAGTAATAATGTATCCCTTTTTGGTCATTGCACTTACTGACAACAGATTAGTACTTAAATTAGGAACATAATAAGCATCACTTATAGTCTTTATACAGTTTTTTAAATTCACTTTAACTTGTCCTAATCCGGCAGTCAACACTTTTTCACCGTTTGCCACGCTTACATCCACAGCTTTATTGGGACGATAGTTCACCATCAGTTCTTTATTGTTGCACATGTGGTGTGTCGCACCCGAGTCAATATACCACACATCACTATTGACCTTAACCGATAAAGCAGCAACTAGGGCTTTTTCCTTCACCCTATTCTTTGGTTTATATTTTTCTTGGCTTTGTTTATCTTTATCTAGTAGAGATTGTCCTGTAGTTTGTTTCTCGGGACAATATTTAGAGATGTGACCAGTACGCTTACACTTGAAACATTTTGGTTGCTTCCGATGTGTGATAAGTGCTGTAATACCCTCCTGCTTGTCCTCCCTTCTTCTAGTAGTTTCGCCGAGACATGCTCTGAAGATAATTTGGTACTGGCATTTTCCAGAGCCATGATCAGTGGATCAAAGTCTTCAGTCAGGCCACTCAGCAAAATGACGGCAACAAATTCATCGTCCAAGGGGGACTCAATCTCACTCAACTGATGTGAGACTTCCTTAATTTTGTTGAGGTAGTTCTCCATCGAGCTGTTATCTGTTAATTTTGTGCCAAACAAACTTCTGAGAAGGCCAAGTCTCCTACACAATCCGCTGCCTTCATATGCCTTCTTTAGGTTATTCCACGCTTCATACGCACTTTTTGATGAACGAATGTATGGAATTACTGCAGGCTGAACTGACAAGGCAATGCGTGCCAACGCTTTATCCACCTTTTTCTTGTCTTCACACTCTTTTTCGAGAAATTTCCAAAGTTCTTCGTGAATGAACATCATTCGCATTGAGAATTTCCATGTTGAATAGTTCTCCGATCCCTTTAGTTTCTCGATATTCATCAATTGTGTTGAAGAAGCCATTTTGTATGGCGTGCTGCGGTGTCGGCACAAAATTGTGTACACGCGTTTTATTTGACAATCTGCATGAAATATCAACGTTTCAATGGTTAATGAACTACGCTCTGCTACCATGATGGATATTTCGGCATAAAGAAAACGATTCTTGAGTGATTTCACAGGGTTTAATTAAAAGAATAGTTTAAACACACTTGTACAGCGAGAGAGCATAAGGGAGAGAGACATAACACTTGTCAAAGACAAGTGACATCTGTCAAACTAGAGGTTGCGTTTAGAAACAATATATTATTCTAACAGAACTGAGTCTCCTTCCATTTGCGTATGGCTGACTTCTAAATACTTCTGGATAATCATGACATTATGTTGTGCGGCAAGATTTAGAAGATCATTGCTCTGTTGAAGCTAATAAAAACACTAGTCTCATCACTATTAACGATACACATCCCTAGTGACGCCGACAATATGGCGGATGTAATAATGCTGTTGTAACACACAAAAGTTAATTAAAGTATACAAAATAAGTTTTAGTTTGGATTCCATACATATAAAAACATTCAAAACTTAACAGGTTATGGGCCCAGGTCCCAGGAAGTTAAAAGACTAGAGCACTATTATTTGACTCAAGGCTTGACAAAGAAATGTGGGGCGAAGCCATGTATTGTGCTGTTTATATCATCAATAGACTACCAAGTGAATCCCTGAAAAATAAAACACCATTTGAATTATGGTATGATAAAATACCAAATATTGCAAACATACAAAGATTTGGCTCTATTGTCTACGCTAAACAGTTACAAGCAAACCTAAAGAAACTAGATTCTAGAAGTAAAAAACTAATAATGGTTGGTTACACTAATAATGGATATAGGCTGTGGAATGAAAAGGAACGTACTATAGAAATAGCTAGAGATGTGATTTTTAATAATGAAGAGAAGGAAAAAGTAAAAGAAAGTAAAGATGAAGAAGTAACTATAACTACAGGAAAGGAAAGATCACATTATACAGATGAAGATATACTGGAATCTATGGTAACTGAATTGAATGAATCTACAGACTACAAAGAACAGGAAATTAAAGAAGAACTAAATGGGATAGCCACAGAGGAACAAGAAGGTTAAAGCTCTATAGACAACACTACAGTGGAGATGAATTATGTAGACATAATTGAAAATGAAGCAGAAAATAGTGAACAACCAAGATCTACAAGAGTAAAAAGAAAACCCACTTACCTTCATGATTATGTAATACTTACCTATAATGAGGCTATTACAAAACAATAACTGGAAGAAAGCTATAAATTCAGAGAAGGAATCTCTAGATAGAAGTAAAACATGGGACATAGTAGATATACAAGAAACAAAAGGCAAGAAAATAATTACCAATAAATGGGTATTCCGTGTTAAAGAAGAAGGTACTTATAAAGCAAGACTTGTCGTTAGAGGATTTGAGCAAGATGGAATTGATTACAGTGAAATATACAGTCCAGTGGTGAGTCAATCATCATTAAAGTTACTTTTTGCCATCGCTGCTTCAAATTATGATATAATGTCATTTGACGTAAAAACTGCATTTTTATATGGAAAATTGACAGAAGATATGAAAAGCAACCTAACAAAGTTTGTCGTTTAAATAAGGCTTTGTATGGCTTAAACCAGGCTCCAAATACTTGGAACAAAAGATTTACTGAAGCTATGTCAAAACTGGGATTAAAACCCACCAAAACGGATCAATGCATTTTCATTAATGAGAACAAGACAGTCAAAATCGTTATATATGTAGACGATGGACTGGCTATTGCAAAGGACAGACAAACATTATTGAAGATATTAAATTGTTTGAAACAAGAATTTGAAATTAAAATCTATGAGAACCCTACACAGTATATTGGTTTAGAAATAAAGAAGGCATAGTTTTACATCAAGAAAACTACATTGAAAGCCTGTTGAAAAAGTTTAGTATGGCCGATTCTGAATATGCAAGTACACCATGCAATACTGACAAAAGAAAAGAATCTGAAAATCAATACATATCAAATTTTCCCTACAGAGAATTAATAGGAGGATTATTATATTTATCAACAAGGTCAAGACCTGATATTAGCCAAGCTGTAAATCAAGCAAGCAGAAAAATAGAAAACCCTACAAAAGAAGACATTATATCTGCAAAGAAAATATTAAAATACCTAAATGGGACAAGGAAAAAGGGAATTATGTATAAGATTGGAGGAAGTATCTCAAAATTAGACGCATATTGCGATGCTGAAATAAATTATCGTGACAAATGAGTTTTTCTTTTAAATATAATAATCTTAACTGCACAGGTCGGGATAATACTATAGAAATAGATTTATAATGCTTGTTTTTATAGCGTGGTGGTACCATAATTGACGTTCATAACTGTGTAAATTTCAAATGTATAACGACTGGGTGTTAATGTCGGCTAGCGGTTGAGTTCAGCGAAACACGTGTGCTTTTATAGGTGAACAACGATATAATTCGGATTAAACATAATAAGACAGGCAACACAATCATTTGCTACTACAATGGTCGCGTGCCGAGAGCGGCGTGCGCGCATCCGTCGAGCGTACAAGCTATATGTAGTTGCGAGACCGACTGCGCGAGCGCGGAGGCTTGCGATTCGCGAAGTGGACTCGATGCGGGGGGAGAAAGAGCGGTGTACGGTACTGTTGCTACGTGGCCGTCGGCACGTAAGCACCACGGGCCGTTGCTAAGCTCGGCGGATGGACCGACCAAGCTCGAGCTCGAGCTCGCTACAATTTTTTTTCACTATGTCAAATAACTTCATCTATGTCAATTTATTGAAAGTAGAACAGTTTTGTGATTTTGTATATATTATGCATGTTATACAATAAGAATAATAGAAAATGAAAAGTGGAATGTGTCAGACACCTGAAGCAGCAGCTACCATATTCTGATAAAACATTGCCTATGGTACCTACGGAAGGTAAGTTCACTAGACTTCAATTAAGTAACTGTACCGTTTATTCGAAACCTAAGTAAATAATGAAGAATGGCTATTCCTTTCCCTTTCCCCTCAATATAGGTATCTCTTTCGCACATCTCCCACCACCAGCAGGTATCCACAAGGCGGAGGCGACTTGGGGCAGCGTTCATTGGCGTCCTATTTCCCGCCGCGTGCACGCGAGTATTCCTGTGCATTTAAATTGACGTACCACGCGTCGGTTAAAGTGCAAATAAGTAAAAGTAATTGATTCAAAATATAATAAAGGTTATATTTTAACCTTATTCATTAACTCGGTATTGCTTATCGTTTCTGTGTACTACAAATAATTATTACATTATTAAAGTACCCACATTATTTGTGTTTTTTGTTTTAGCATTTTAGATTAGCTATGAGTGATCAACAAGAAAATATTATGACGGATAAACCTACGAGCCTAGTTCTTGAAGACAACAATTCTCAAAGTTCTTCGACAGAATCTAGTAGCTCACAAAGTTCGGGACAAACTCGTTGAAGGTCGCACCGTCACAGAAGGCATAAACAACGTAAAACGGATCGTTTGTTGGAAAAGCTTAGTAAACAGGTAACTGATTTACGTACTAAGTTTACACTTGAACATCAGAGGACGTTAACACACAATCGTCACTCAGGTGACGATTCTTTCGATGACTCGATAAGCCGCGATCTCTATAGAGATGCGGATGAGCCTGAACTGGTACCAACACCAGAATTCAGTTTCAATTTAGAAACTAGTCTTAAGGCACCGTCGGTGCCCAGAACTACCTCTCAATATTTAGAAATGTTAAATAGCCTTCAGAGGTTTAAAAGTACAGATTGGACTGAAGTTCGCTTTGCGGACGTTCAAAAAGTGTATGCTCATAGTCCTGGTTTTATTGAGCTCGAGAGTAATGATGAGATTAAAGCTTATGGTACCAGCCGTCATCTAGCATATACAGAAAAATCTTTCGCAGTTTTGACATATGCCCTACTCAAGCAAAGAGAAGTGCAAGATGAGTTGCGAAACTTTTTGATGTGGGCTCGCACATCCGATCTTAATTTTGAAGCGTTGAATGAAAAAACCAATAATGTATTCCAAAAAGGTGAATTTTTCAAAATTTCTAACGATGTTACTTCAAATGGTATGCGGTCACAGGGCTGATTTAGTACAACAACGACGCGATAACATACTGTCTTTTGTCAAGGAGCCCTTGATCAAATGTGCTTTGAGAAAGATACCTCCAACAAACAGTCATCTCTTTGACTCTCAAGCTCTTACGACTACCCTAGAGAAAGCTGGGGGTGTAAAAAAGGCTTTTTGGTCTACGCCCAAATATGCTAATACTGATTCTGCTGCACAAGCAGGATCGAGTAGACCATCACGAGACCCTGCGCAAGGTGTGACTTCTAGCAATACAAGGTCTGCGCAAGGCCCTTGTTGCTCGCATTATGCAGATTGTAAACCGCATCCCTCGATACCAAGCTGTCCTGCGCAAGGACATTATTATGGGGAGCAGTC
Source organism: Mimas tiliae (assembly GCA_905332985.1). Taxonomy (NCBI): domain Eukaryota; kingdom Metazoa; phylum Arthropoda; class Insecta; order Lepidoptera; family Sphingidae; genus Mimas; species Mimas tiliae. The sequence continues at coordinate 7,740,676 of HG995259.1, forward strand.
CAATAAGAATGGAGCTAAATGGAACAACAAGTCATTTCAAGGAGGTGCGAGAAAGCAGACATTTCATAATCAAGGAGGGCGACCCTCAACTAAGGCAGTCAAACGTGCTACGTCATCTGCCTATAAAGATAGATCTGGCAACAAACGCAGACGTTTCTGACGCACTGCGAATAAAGTTTCAAGCTGGACAACTTCAACTATTTTATCATCATTGGAAGCAATTGGGCGCACCATTATACATATTAAAAATTATTCAAGGGTATCGCATACCCTTCATCCAAAAACCTCCTCTAATAATGCCTCATTTAAATGGCCAGTTCTTTCAGACTCCAGAATCAATAGAAATGACAAAGGCTATAGAAGAATTACTAAAAGACGAGGTCATAGTAGAAGCCGAAATATCGCCGAGTTTTTTGTCAACAATGTTCAAAAAGCGATGGATCTCTTCGGCCAATATTCAACCTAAAGAGGCTGAACGATTACGTTCACATAGGAAATTTTCGTCTACTCAACATGCACCAAGTAAGCGGGTTTCTGCAGCCTAACGATTGGTTGGTAAAAATAGATTTGTCACAAGCCTATTTTCACCTGCCAATAGCAACGAGTCACAGGCCATTTCTACGCCTATTTTACAGAAGGAAAATGTTCCAAATGACATGTCTACCATTTGGCCTGAGTTCAGCTCCACAAGCATTCGCCTCGTTGATGAATTGGGTAGCTCAAGTCCTCAGAAATCAAGGTATAAGGATACTGGTATATTTAGACGATTTTCTGATCGTTCATCAGAACCCGAATGTTCTGACATCACTAGTCACCACAGTGCTGAACTTGTTAGTATGCCTCGGCTGGAAAATCAATGTCACAAAGTCAATTCTGCAGCCACAAAAGAGAGTAGAGTATCTGGGTCTCGTGTGGGATCCGACTCAGAACCTGAAATTTCTTCCCGAAAAGAAATGTCAAGGTTTGAGTGCAAGATTATATTCTTCTGGAACGGAAAAAAGCATGTCTCAAAGAGCTTCAAAGTCTGGTTGGACTAATGAATTTCGCAAGTTTCGCGGTATCGAGAGGAAGGCTAAATCACAGAGCAATACAAACTCATTGCAATTCTCTTCTCGAAGCTCCAGCGCAGAAAGCGTTTCCTCTTCCGCATCATGTCCTGCAAGAAATGGAATGGTGGTTAGTTCACATGAGAGATCCGTCAACAATTCATGTTCTGCGCCCAACATATTATCTAACAACGGATGCTTGGAACGCCGGTTGGGGAGCACGTCTGAACAACTATTACCTGTCAGGACAATGGTTAGATGCAGAAAAATATCTAAACTCCAATCAGAAAGAGATGTTGGCTATTCTAAAGGTACTGCGAAGTCATGCACTTCTGATGAGACATCAGAGCTTATTGATTTGGAGCGACAACCGCACGGTAGTTTCATACATGCGAAACGAGGTCGATAGCCCTAACAGAGCTCTGCAGATTGGTGTTCAACAGTTGGATCACAACCATATTCAGTTTTCGATACATCACATTCCTGGGAAGTACAACAGCGAAGCAGACAATCTCTCGAGACGCCTTGCTCTCCCAGAGTGGCACTTGCTACCACTTGCAACAAAGAAGATTTTCGCTTATTTCGGAAAACCAACGATCGACCTGTTCGCATCTGTGAGAGCTCATGTAGTCCCAAATTACTGTTCATTGGATCAGAGGGATCACAGAGCAATATTTCACGATGCGTTTTCAATAGTATGGAACTACCACCTGGCGTGGATATTTCCTCCACCTCACCTAATCCCAAGGGTATTAGCTCACCTAAACGAGTCCCAGGGAACTTACCTAATTGTGGCACCCCAGTGGGAACGGGTTTTTTGGAGAGCCGATTTAATGAACAGGGCCTTGTCTCCACCGTTGTTAGTACAAAACCTTCAACAAGTTTTGGTCGACGTCACAACGGGTCTATGCCCCCGAATGTATCACAGATGACAATAGAAGTTTGGAAATGTGGGGCTGGTCAAAGAACTTGACTTCTTGGTCTCGACAACAAAAAGCCCTGTTACTGTCTGGTTGGCGTCCATCGACATTAAGAACATACAAACCCGCCTGGGATCGATGGCATAAATGGGCCATTAACCAAGAAGTTGATTATTCTCAGCCATCAGGCTCGGATTTAGCTCGATATCTGGCAGATCTACATGAGATACATGGCTTATCATACAGCACAATCATGGTTCACAAATCTGTTGTGTCAACTTTATCAAACGCCGATTCTTCAGGGAGTTTGAGTTTTCACATTCTTGTCAAGCATGTATTAAAATCAATAGCACTCAAAACTCCCAGGCATTTAAAAGCTCCAATCTGGGATGTAAACATTGTTCTGAAATATTTGTCCAGCAAAATATTAGATGAAAATAATTTGTACGAAATGGCCAGACATACAGCAACACTTTTGATGTTATATTCTGGTAGAAGAATCCACGACCTAAAATTGCATTGTTAATGACGATCATATTATAGTCTTTGGCCGTCTTTTGGATCGAAGACTGACTCAGTTGACTATCGCCAATCGGGATGGAGACTTAACAGAAATCTTGAAAATAAGTCGTTTGATCCTGTTTTTTGTGTTGAGCGGATTATTCATCTTTTTGAACAACGGCGTACTGAAGCTGAGTGTAGTAATTTATTTATATCCATATGTGGTATACCTAAAGCCGCATCACGAACAATATTGGCAGATGGGTTAAGTCAGTTCTAAAAGATGCAGGAATTTTGGCATCTGCTGGAAGCGTCAGGTCTGCTGTCGCTTCTACAGACTGGCTGGATCATTTTTCAATTGATGGTATTCTAGCCAAGGGTAACTGGCGTTCTGCGAACACGTTCCAACGTTTTTACCGTAGAGAAATCATACCTGTAACAAGGTCGAATGCTGTACCTTTCAATCCTATTTGATTCGGTTACGATAATAAGAGGTAACTACCACATTCACATGATCAGTGATCAAAGATTTGTAATGATTCTTTGTTATATCTTTTGTTGCTAAATAAATCAATTTATTTCGTATAATGTTTATAAGCTATTTATTACATTTAATTGATCCTATGTATACGATCACATCTCGATTATTGGTTTCTTGTCCTTCCAGACAAGTGTAACCTTTGTGTCCACCTTATAACTAGGTTCACATTGGCGTCCATCACCACCAGGCGATAACAAACACGTCTCCATTATTTACTTAGGTTTCGAATAAACGGTACAGTTACTTAATAGCAGCGTTTTACCTACCAATAAAACGCTTATTAAGATACTTACCTTTATTCGAAACCTAATATGTAAAGTCTGCCTGGCGGACATTGGGTAAATACTATCATAATGGAGAACTCAATGAACGCTGCCCCAAGTCGCCTCCGCCTTGTGGATACCTGCTGGTGGTGGGTGATGTGCGAAAGAGATAGCTATATTGAGGGGAAAGGGAAAGGAGTAGCCATTCTTTATTATTTACTTGGGTTTCGAATAAAGGTAAGTATCTTAATAAGCGTTTTATTGGTAGGTAAAACGCTGCTATTGTACTCAGTACCTAAACAAGGTCTAGTCGAATTGGTGAGTTACTCCACACAGATATTTCAGATACGGTAACAACCCCTATAACGGCCAAGTATATTACCATATCATTATGGATTATTACTGAAATTTGTATGGTGTATTACTGAAGAGAAAATATGAAGCAAAAGCAAATATGTGACAACAAGCTCATTTGATGTCGCATATTTATACAACTGCGGAACACAATCTTGACCGCCATATGATTAAATTTTTTAATCCACAGCTGCAGTTTTGTCTTAACGATTAAATCTTCTCCAGTAGTTTCAGAATGTGCATGTAGTTGAAAATTCAATTTATTAAGTTTTTCAAATATGTCGCACAAATATGCTATTTTTAGCAAAAAAACTGGTTCAGTATAGTATCTGGAGTTTGAATGATGCTCTTGTTGTAAAAAAGTGTGAATTTCTTCATGTAACTCGAACACACGAATTAAGAAATTTCCACGGGAGCCATCGTGAATTGTAGTAATATATCAGCGCCGTATGTTCAGCTCCCATATCTATGCATAGTTTTTTGAAAAGTCTGGCTTTTAGCGGACTAGTTTTTATGTAGTTGACTGCGCCAATGACATGTTCAAATACGTGGTTTAATTTAGAACTCATCGACTTTGACGCAAGCGCTTCCCTATGGATGATGCAATGGGTCCACACAGCATGCGAAGCTTTTTACGAATAAGCCCTTATATTCCTCCGTATGCCAGACATTGATCGAGCACCTTGTACATACACCAATACATTTTTCCCAATTCAAACCATTTTCTGTAATACACTTGTCAAGAATTTCAAACAAGTCATAAGGCTTTGCACTTTCGGTAATGTTTTTGCAGAATAAGAGTTCTTCGAACATAATATTGTCATACATAAAGCGTACGTCACAAATAAGAACATCATGCATCATTATTACTGTCTTATTTATTTAACTCTTTATTGTACACCATTTGCACGGATATATACAAAGGAAAGTAATGTCAATAGTGTTAGAATAATTTATTTATTTAGTATTCTTCATAAATGCAAAACCTGTTAATTACTAAGCGGAGTTTATAAACGCATGTGTCTTGTCACTTGTCATTGTCTTTTTTCTGTGGTTTTTTCCGTCATAACGATTGGTACAAAATTATGTTTCCTAAATTAAAAACTTCTAATCAGTTGAAGACGCGTAAATGGTTTTCTTTATCCCCCATTATTGGGCCCTGAAACTAATCGTAGTGGAGATAGTTACTGATTTTTGGAAGTCAAACGATTATTAAATACATCGTGACTGGAAATAATCTCGACATGGCGAACAACATCGTGACCACATCTTTTCCTATTGAAAAATTAAAGGGAATCTAAGATTACCACAATTGGAAATTCTCAATGCGGATGATATTAGTACATGAGGATTAATGGGACTATGTGGAATCGGCGGAAATGAAAGATGAGAAGAAGAACTTAAAGCTTTGGCAAAACATGCAACTCTCTAGTAAAAGTGTAAAATCAAAGCTATTACAGGAATACCAACGACGAAATGACAAAAATTGAGAATCAGCGCCAGCTTTAACAGCCAAGAAAAGTTTTAAGTGTAACAAATGCAAAATGGTTGGACATATCATGAAGCACTGCCTGCAGGAGTTTATTAAAAGCAAACAGAAGAATGTTAAATGTCAAAAATTGAGAATCAGCGCCAGCTTTAACAGCCCAGAAAAGTTTTAAGTGTAACAAATGCAAAATGGTTGGACATATCATTAAGCACTGCCCGCAGGAGTTTAATAAAAGCAAACAGAAGAATGTTAATGAAAAGATATCGAGTGGCAAAGCATTTCTGACAGCGCTCATGGTCAATGTTAAAGACAATATATGGTGTGTGGTCTCAAGTGCTACAAATCATATGTACAATAAATAACAGGAGTGCATTCGGTAGTGATTATGTATCCATGAAGCCTATTCAAGTGAGTGTAGCTAATGGCGAAAAACTCTCAGCCATTGGCTTAGGAAGCGTTGTGCGTAAGGTTGCAGAACTATGTAAAGACAATAAGCGGTGTATATTTTGTGCCAAACTTGGCTGGAAACCTTTTGTCTGTAAGTGCTTTAACCAAAAAGTGTTTTACAATATATTATGATTCTAAGGCCTGTAAAATAAAAGATGGTAATGTTATAGTTACTGCTAGTCATGTACACAGTGTCTATCAACTAAATACATTACAGTCCTTAAGATATAATACCGCGTCAGAAAGTGCCATACAACTTTCTTCAGCAGTAGAAATTATATCGACTTGTAAGGAGGTAGCTGATACAAGCTAGCTGGTACTAATAAAAGAGTTAGCTCGGCTGAAGTAAGTTCAAGCACCGCAGCACACGTCGCGGTACCAAAAATAGCCCAGGAAACCGGGCATCGACGGCTGACTCACCTTCATTCAAGGAGCATGTATGTCCTAAAAAAACCATTTGGGAAGATGATAAATCAGAAGAATTCACATGTTTATTGATGCAGTCTGCCAGAATAGCCGCACGATTTGTATTTCCTTTTAACTCTAAATAGGAATCAATTTCTTGCAATCCAGAAAATCTGTGATCTAAAAGTTTTTTTTTTTTTTATTAGCTTGAATGACGAGATGAGCAGGTCGCTTGCCTGATGGTAAGCGCCACGCCTGCTCATAAACAGAAGCAACGCCACACAGAACTTTAAATAAAGCACTGCATGCCACTGGACTGCGCTCGTCACCCCGAGACATAAGGTGTTAAGTCTCATAATGCCCAGTAATTACACTGGCTTCAATGTCCTTCACACTGGAACACAACAGTCCTTACACACTGTTGCTTGGCGGCAGAAATAGACAAAGCGGTGGTACCAACCCAGCCGGCCTCTCGCAAACGAGGGACCTACCTAGGGTATTCATAGAAGTAGAAATAAATTATATGATCTTTATTATGAAAGATCATATAATCATAATGATGATTTTATTAAGTATGTCAAAACTTACTCTAAAATATTTAAAAAGGTATGTAATTGCGCTAAAGCTATATATTTGAGTAATAAAATAAAACAATCTAAAAATAAAATAAAGATGACATGGAGTATTATTAGAAAGAGACTGCTAAGACTAAACTTCGAGACACCGAGTTTAGTTTGAAAATTAACGATAAATTAATTAACTCTGATTTGGAAGTAGCTAGGGCATTTGAGAACTTTTTCACAGACATACCAGTTTCTGCCACAAATAAATTAAATTCGTCTTCCACCATTGCAGGAAAAATATTACAAGAAAGTGTCACTGGATGTAATGATTCATTTGAATTCCATTGTGTTAATGATATTGATATAATTAAAGTATTAAAATTGATTAATGTAAAAATACAGGTGACTTATGGGGTGTATCTACTAAAATCTTAAATTCTGTAATAACTGTTAAAGTAAATTAAATAATGTATTAATAAGTTAATTCTATAATATTTAAGTTAAGTTAAGGTAAATGAGTCTTGTTACTTGAATAAATAAATGATTATTATTATTATTATTATAGCACCCCAATTAGCGATTATTTTTAATACATGTATTAATAGTGGTATATTCCCTGATCAGATGAAACTGAGTAAAATTATTCCTTTATATAAATCTGGTAGTACCACTAACCCCACAAATTTTAGGCCTATCTCTGTACTACCTTCATTAAGTAAAATTTTTGAAAAGCTTATGCTTATTCAAATTCAAAATTATTTTAAATCAAATAAATTATTGCATAGAAAACAATTTGGGTTCACACGAGGTCGCTCCACCACTGATGCTGGTGTTGAACTTCTTCATAACATATTTGATGCTTGGGAGAATTCACAGGATGCTTTAGGGGTGTTCTGTGATTTATCCAAGGCTTTCGATTGTGTTCACCATGACATTTTGATCGGGAAATTAAATCACTATGGCGTTAAGGGTACTACTGCTCTTAATTTATTTAAGTCATATTTAAGCAATAGGGTACAGAGCGTTGATGTTAATGGAAAATTATCTCCTGGGTCTCTTGTTACAATGGGAGTTCCACAGGGCTCGATTCTGGGACCCTTTCTATTCCTAATTTATATAAATGACACCTTATTACATAAGGGACAATTGTGAGGTAGTGCTGTTTGCAGATGATACTTCTTTAATATTTAAAGTAAACCGACATCAATCTGTTCTTGACGATGTAAACAACACTCTCAAAAATAGTACAGTGGTTTGGCGTTAATAATTTGTTACTGAACAGCGAAAAAACGAAATGTATTATGTTTTTAACACCTAATGTCAAAAAGGTTAACGCCAAAATTTATGTGAATGGTAACGAGTTAGGCCTTGTGGACTCAACTAAGTTCTTAGGTATCACTTTGGACTCTAAACTTCAGTGGAGTCCCCATATTTCAGTGTTAGCTAAGAAATTAAGCGCCGCATCGTACGCAGTGAGTAAAGTTCTGCTTTCTTCTCTTTTTTTGTTCTTTTTTCGTTTGCTTCTAATATCTTAATTTTGTTCATAAGAATATCGTTCTTTTCCTGTTCCTTTAATTCTTCTTTCTGATTTTCAACTGTGTCTACTCTTCTAAAGAAATAGACATATTCTATTAATTATAACTTTTTTGTTGTTTTTGTGACATCGCGGCTGGGCAAAGTTAAATGTTTCTTAAAAACTGGTGATATGTTTCCTGGCTTTATAATTATGTTGGATAAGATCAGTGGTTTTTCTATATTGATATTTCGATATTTTTCTATTTCGATTAGAGTGCTTAGTTGCTTAACTCTAAAATGGGGTTTAATTTGTCTTTATTTGTATTTTCTTTATTGCAATCGTCTTTTTCTTCAGTATTTCTTCATTTAATATAATACCATCTCCGTCCTGTGTCATGGTTATACCATTATTATGCTGAAGATCTTTAAAAAGCGAAATCATGGGCAACTCGCATTCATTTAAAGGAGTAGTGTTTAACAAATTAATATATTCACTAACTATAATTGGCGGGCATAAATCTCGATTTACAACTAATTCTGAAACTACTTCCGATCGATTTATGTATACCTGGCAAATTGAGCTTATGTTATTAAAATTCAATAATAACCTTGATAGAAGTATTCAATTACTTTTTCTTAACTTTGGTGCCTGCTGATCTGTATTATGGGTAGCTTTATTTTGATGTTCCGAAGATTATTTTGGGCATATTTCGAATAATCCAATGCATCTGGATTGTATGGATATAACTCACTTGCGGAAGCCGTTAGTGATTGTATCAAGCAAGTTTTCTTTTTCTAAAACTTTTTGCAGTAACAGGCAAAATGTTGATTTGCGTCTGGTTTGTATGGATATAATCCACATTAGCGGAAGCCGTTAGTGATTGTACGAGGCAAGTTTTCTTTTTCTTAAACTTTTTGCAGTAATGGGAAAAATGTTGATTTTGTCAAGACACTGTTGGCATTTTCGGGTCGAATCGCCCATTCATATCACTGTATCTCTCCATTCTGACTTTAAAGCTTTAAACACACTTACATATACTTTTTATGAGTGGTAGAGCCACGCTGTAGAGACTTTTGCCTACAGCATGATGGGCCGGCTCGTCCGGGTCGTTACCACTGTCTCACAGAAAACCGGCGTAAAGTAACAGCTTGCTGCTGCGTTTCGTACGGTGAGTGAGATATCCGTAGGCCCAAATCCCCCTCCCCAATCCCTTAATTATCCCTTTCCTTTAAGGTCGGCATCGCGCCCATAATTATTTTGGTATTGTGAGCGTACATGGACGGTGGTGATCACTTACCATCAGGTGACCCACTTGCTCGTTTGTCGGCCTATGTAATAATAAAAAAAAACATCGGCACGCAGAATCAAATGTGTCGCATTTGTAGGAAGAGCATAAAGAATTATACCATTTTCATTACAACATTGACTCAGACCCATTGTTAAATTACTCTTGTGTCCATCAACAAAAACAAGTACTGGTTTTTGTATCTTTTCATCATCAACCCATTTGTTCAAACTTTTCATAATGTAATCAAAGAAAAATATCTGATTTCATCCACCCAGTCTCTGATTTGCCCAATAGCCATCCAGCGGCCATACTGTTGATAAATTTTTTTGGTGGTCTTAGATATGGAAACACGACACAAGGAGGCAAGGTTTTTCCTAAAGCTGATATAAACAAAAGAAGAGTAATAGCCTCGTTTTCGTTGCCTTTCACAATTGTATAGACGTTCTTGTAGCCTCTTGGTGTGATAACTTTTCCAGCAAACATAAAAACTGTCTGGTATTTATATAATATCACTGGCGCTATTTTTTTCCAAATACTTCAGCAGTTCAGTGAACCACTTCTTTCTTTGGATACAACGGCTCGACCTTTAGATACGTTTTCGGGCATTCTCTTACTAAGTTTAGTATTTCTTCTTAGGAATTATTGAAATCATTTTTTCCCCGGTCGATTATTAGCGAACGGGTTAGGCATGTTTTCTTCTACAATAATATTGTGTATGGTATTAATGAGATCATTGGATTTCAGAGGAAATCCACATTTTGCTAAGACTGTACATTAGTGAAGGCAGTCTCTCTTCGTCTTTGGAGAGTACTGATCAGATCTGATTCAGCATTTCGGGGACCCTTAAATGGAGTCGGTGTTGAAGAGTTCCTCGTGGAACGCCAAAAACTATTGGCTTCCCTAATCTTCATTCCACTTCTGATCACCGCCATAGCCTGCGTTAGTTGCTCTTCTTTAAACTGATGTATCGGTCTTTTCGACATGATGGGATCCTAAAATTCATAGAATTAAACTAGAATTCAATAACTCCATAAAAATAGTTTTTATTTATAAGGCTTAAAGTTTTTTTAGAGAATTCCCGCGACTAATCCCAATACCGCCAGCGACCCGAATTTGGGTGGCGGTCCGGGGTTAAGAAAATATGGTCAAGATGCTGACGACTCCGATGATAATGAAAACGCGACCCATCATATATGTCGAACGCGCATAAATAAGCAACTCTGATTATTTTTTTTACATTATTTTTGTTACATTCGTAATAATTTTCCATATTATTATCTGGATACATGTGTTTTCCCATTTTTTAAAGTTTAAACACAGTTTCACTCACTTGGGAAAGACATTATTGCGTGTCAAAAAACAAAACGTACAAAATGGCAGAGCACTCAAACGGCCGACCGCGGTGACTAGAGAAAAAAAAACTCGTGTGCATTTTCATTCAATTCACTTTAAAGCAAATGGCAGATGCAATTTGGTGAAGGAAGTGAAAATTCTTTGTAAATTTTTTAGGCTATTGTAGCGGACGGGCGGACTGGAGCGTAGCAGAAAAACACGTGGGGGTACGGGAAAGAGTATATTTGCGTATAATACTAGCGAGTAACGATGAATGATCCCAACACGGGTGGAAGTCATTCGCTACACAAACTACTTAAACGTATTCTTGCTTTCAACGAAAGATTCCATCAAGGTGGAAGTCTCTCATTTACCACAGAATAGGTAACTAGGCAAATCCTAACTTTTCTACATCATTTACAACCTTGTGTTCGGAAATAATGTTTTGTCGGAGAATCTTGCCATCGCGATGTAGATGTGCCATACGTTTTGCATCGCACTATGGCAGTGGCGCCGTCTCTTGGCGTATTTTGTAATTAGTGTAGTCATGGGCGCTACACTATTGCTTTAAAGTATTATTAGATATCCTTTATATTACAAAACCACCATCAGAGTAAATCCTATCACAATACAAAAAAAAATACATTATTTTTGGCAGTTACACGTGAAAACACATAAAAATATATACAGACGAACAAAAACCCCCTTTTTGGGCGGTTAAAACCGTAGACAAAGTAACGTATGACGAAAGGACTGTGTAACCACGTATGAGATAGAGATATTTTCCAGTTGTGTTGCCAAATTGTTGCATTTTCCTAAATTGTCAGGAGAGTGTATTTATATATTATATTGTATTGTATGTTAATGTAACTTAAAAACTTCGCATATTCTTTTTCGCGTCGGCAATGCTTTTTTCTTCTCTCCTTTTACAGTAGACGAATTTCGTCTTCAAAACGCCATCTCGAGCTATTATCTCCACCATTATCGATAGATGTAGGAACTTATGAAATCAATATGTAACAGATTTTCAATAAAATGAAGCGAAAATCTGAGAATTACACACGAAAACGCTATCGTCGTGTATGCCGAACAGTATTTGACGACCAATGCCACGGAGAACCCCAACCCCGCACTCTGCACCTCGCTTCGCAAATCATTTCACTAGATTAATATTAAAATACTATAAAATTACCGTAATATAGTCATATCCCTAGGAAGATAATTATAAACTGCTTACGTACAATTATGTTACGGTATATAGCTATATCCCTAGGTATGTAACTATACTTGAACCACCTTACTGCAACATATATATTAAAGGCTTGTTAATATACACAATAATAAGTAGGTAACCACAGTATACAAGTATTGAGAACATACAGGAAAATTAAAGAAAAAAACCGACCATTCAAATTTCATCCATAGGTATAGTGCAATATATTCATATACTTAGGGCTAGCGCTTACATACAACTTTTAGTTGAACAACTATTTTGTTGTGTATCATATGTTTAAAAGAATATATTAAAGCGCACATACAGTCAACTCGATAGTTGTTCGACAAAAAAGCCAAAAAGCTATATCGATTTGCTTTTGATTTAAAAGTTGGACAACTATCGATCAAGCGCTCAATTTGTATTGCATTGTATTGATGTGCGCAGACCATCGACTAAACAGTCGATCCGCGACTGACCGCGACTGCCAGTCTCGTATAAGCATTTGAAGCGGCGCCACGTCTCTTGTCGCCATGGCGGGAACTATTACGGACGATACGGAGGAGTTCATTAACAGCGTAGAAAAAAGGCCTGCGCTTTACTTAAAAGAGTCTAAAAGAGTACTCAGACATCAATCTGAAGAAAAAGCTATGGGAGGAAGTTTGCATGGAAGTCGTATCTGGATGTTTGGAATTAGACCCAGAAAATAAAAGAAAACGAGGTTAGTTTCGTACATTGTATTATTTATTTATTTAAAAAATCATTTTATACTATATCGTATTGCCAAGGTACAGAGCCTTGAGGAGAAACAAAATAAGACGTTAAGTATTGTCGGACATTTATACCTCCGGTGAGGTTTCTGCCTCTGTTGTCACCATGAGATATTATATTTTCTAGTGGAGCGTCATAGAACGTGTCTTTGAATTGTATTCCATCTTTCATTCGTACGAGGTTATGTAGTACACAACATGTTTTTATTATAGATTCTGCAAAATCTAGGTTTACATCGAGCCCTCTATGAAATATGCGCCATTTGTTGGCTAAAATACCAAAAGTGCATTCTACCATCCGGCGAGCTCTTGTGTGTCTATAATTGTAGACTTTTTTTTTCATAAGATAAGCCCCTCTTAGCATAAGGACGTAAAATAGTATTGGAAAGCCCAAACGCATCATCAGCCACAAGATAAAACGGCATATTTTTCCCATTATCGTCATGGGGCAATATTCTTCCATTCGGAATATTCAAACTATTTTCCTCTAATCTTTTTCCCATATTTGAGTTTTTGAAAACACTTGAATCGCAAGAACCTCCATATGCACCAACATTAATATAAATAAATTTGTAATCGGCATCAGTCCAAGCCATTAACACCATAGAATGGTATTTTTTATAATTCAAAAATGAAGATCCAGAGTTATCTGGTTGAATTATGACAGACGACGAAAAATTTCAAGCCAAAATTGAAATACTGCAAGTATGTCGAAGGATAAAAGCCAATAGACAACATACTCAATCTTCCGTAACATTTCCTTCACGTAACATTTTATTACAGCCTTCCACAAACACTTTCTTACAACCTGGATATTATTACACTGGATCTACCCCACCTCATATTGACGCTTCTAGACCGGAATATATCCGACAATGCCCATCTACTAGCTCCCAACAACCTGATTACACTGGATCTACCCCACCTCATATTGACGCTTCTAGACCGGAATATATCCGACAATGCCCATCTACTAGCTCCCAAAACTCTGCGGATAGTTTGTAAAGCTACCTATCGAATTTCACACCTTCTCCGCACAGTCCTCTACTCGACTTGATCTAAAATTTTATTTAAGCTGCACTAACTCAATTACTGGCTGTAATTATTATTAAAATAAAACGTTGATTACTATATTATAAATGTGTTTTACTTACCTTAAAGTAACACTTAGTCTCTCTTCTACTGATATGGCGCATCTCCATCTTGTATCTTGGCGTTTTATAAAAGGACCCACGAATGAAATTATTTCATTAAACGTTTCTTCACTCATTCTATAATATTTGAAAAACTTGTCTAGGTGCTCTTTCAGCTTAGAATGTAACGTATGAAATATTCCACTAGATAATCTACCACTAAGTACAGGATGTACACAGTATCTTCTTTTTTTATCTCTCTTAAAATTTCTATAAAGCAAAGCACAAACTAAAACTTTGTTGTTAATTGACATGGTTTGTAAACACCTTGACTCGAGCGTTGCTGAATAAAGACTGGTCGATTTGAGAAGATATAAAATCGATTGTATACGCACTTCCATCAACTAAACTGTTCAGTTGAGTAGAAATCACGAAAAGTACACAACTCGACGAAACAGTTTAGTCGATGCAACAGTTGTATGTAAGCGCTAGCCCTTAGTGTAGTTTCCGAGTAAAATGGCTGGGACATATGGACGGACAGACGAATATTATCGAAATTTGAAGGTTACTGATTTTGCCATTTGGCTACGGAACCCTAAAAATAGTCACCATCTTTACGCAATATCACTCTTTGTTTACAATTTAAGACTTCAGCCTTACCAGTATATACGACAGCAAATCAACACATGCCTGCCTCATCCAGTCACACTTACTAATTGGTACAAAATTGTAAATGTCAACCCCGGGTTCACAAGCACAACAGAATCTAACCCCATAAAATAAAGAATTGTATTGTGCAGTCTGCTGCATGGTTGAGATGGGTATAAATAGGCGTGCCCTGTGGGACGGAACAAAATGTGTAGGTCTGGCGAACTATGGGGAACCTTTGGACGCACAAAATAATAACATCACCATGGAGATATACAAAGTACATAAATTAACAATATGTGAATATAATAAATGACCGAGTGTAAGTGGCCCACGAACATCTTAGGCCCAAAGCCAACCTCACCTACACGTAGTACACTCTGCTGATCAACGGACGAGATAATGACGAAACTTGGTTCCCGCTGCGAATTATAGGGGTCCAACGGCGGGTCGCCCCATATAATACCATAAGGGGCTTGGGCTTCTTAGGCAGGGACCCGCTAGTGATACCAAATCCACCGTCAAATGATGGGATGGCCGACCCTGGCATTAAGCCGGGATAACGTAAGTTGAAAACCTCCTCCTTTTTTGAAGTCGGTTAAAAATAATTTGGTTCTTAATTTCAATACACCATTGTTTAGCGGTTCATAGGATACACCTACCATCCAAATTTAATCTATATGCATTAGTATACGGAATATTAATTATCCGAGTAAAATGGCTGTGAAATAAGTACGGGCAGACGTACAGGACATGACGAAATTAAAAGCGCTCCGTTTTAGCCATTTGACTACCCTAAAAAGATTTATAACATACATTTCAGCAATATTAATATCTATAATACAAGTTTAAGCACAATCAAAAAGGTTCTTGCGGTTTTTAAAGAAACACAACTTATTAACATTATTATATTTATATTTTTCTAGCTGTTGCCTGTGGCTCCCCCCGCGTGAATCGCTTTGCTGCGATAAAAAGTTGTCTGTGTTCTAATTCATGTCATGGTCTACTTGTGTGCCAAATTTTATCCAAATCCGTTCAGCTATCGTCATTGATCTAAAAATATCCAAACTTGAAATATTACTAATACAAAAAATTCAAGTGATTTAATGCAATTACCCACTATGATGGTCATAATATAGGTGTAATGGCGTCTATTGGCTTATCGCGCGTGGGATTTCGGCGCCACATCAAAGGATCGTGGACCGCCCGTGGCGGTACGCATCTACACGTCTCAGTGATTGTTTGATAGCTTCCACGACCATCTTGGCATGCGCCGAAATTAAAATTGAACTTCGCCATCGTGTACATGCGTCGCAACCACCGCATCCGCCTATTTATGGACCATTGATATGCCCAAGACATATAACATCTGTTACTATTATATGCTTTCTCAGATTCAAATGTAATAATCCTATTATTAGACTCATGTAGTGAATGTAAACGTTTGGGACATCAGTCCATCTCAAGTTAAATTAGTTGGTCGCTTAGATGAAAAGTATGTGTTACCTATAAAAATTAACGGCATACAGAAAACGTGTTATGTAGATCTTGGAAGTCAAAAACGAATTTTGATGAGTTAGGAATATCTTCTATAGACACATAGCTGACGTCACAACAAACTAGAGCTGTCAGCTTGGAGCTTTAATAAGTCACCGCAGATACTGAAAAACGCAACTAGGAGAGCGTTAAAATGCCATTTACTGACTTTTTTATAGCGATAAAAGAGAATGCAAGACAACAGTGGAAATCCAGCCCACTCATACCAAAATAAATATATTGACCCAAGATCAGTGTCCACATTGCTCCAGTCCCAATGCAGATCTTGACCACATTATTTTGTCTTGCCGTAAGTTGTAAACTTCAAAGGATTGATGTAAACAGTGAATTGGTAGACGCAGACTCAACAGATTTACCCAAAACAATTCAGGAAATATTAATGAACAGAAGTTTATACAGATCAATGTAAAGATAAACCATTTTAAAAATGCACGCCCCTCCACCGCCGTTACACTTACATGCAAAACAGGTGTATATACACAACACACATAATTTGGTCTTTGTCATTGGTTGTTCAGTCACCGGCTGGACACGAAGGTGGGAGCACGCGTCGATTACGCCGCAAAAGTACGGTTGGCATGTCAACAAAAAAGCATCTTCGCAGTCAAGTAAGTATTTTTAAGTTATAAACTTAACCTTTTTAAATGGTGCTTGTTTACAGCGTTTGTTTATCAAAATACATTAATTATTAATACGTTTCATTTTACAGAGCAAAGAAATTATTGCTAAGGTATATCACCGAATGAAATATGAAGCAGAAAATGGAGTTGAAAATGAAACTGATGCCAGATGGCGAACTGCTCAAGCTGTTGGTTATAGTGAACGTACTATATCAAACATATTAAAAGAAGAAAAACAACAGGCAAGTTTAGCCGAAACATCAGGGAACTTATCCATAGATATGGCACAGAGAATTTTTAAATCGCCCTCAAAAAGAAAACTGGTTTGTCCAAAATCAGGGTTGGACGATTTTGACGTATCTGTGCTACGCAGAACAATAATGTCATTCCATACAGAATTTAATGAAATGCCCACATTGAAAAAACTCAAAGAAGTTTTATCAGAAAAAATTGGTTTCGACGGCTGTATAGAAACGTTGCGTAAACTTTTGCGAGAATCTGGCTATGAATGGTCCAGAACAGACGACAATCGGAAACACTTGTCGAAAAGCATGATATACAAATGTTGCGCTTTAAGTATTTAAAACAACTGAACAAATACCGTGATGAAGGTCGATACATCGTGTATACTGACGAAAGATATGTTCACACAACACACATACAGAATAAATGCTGGAATACCGTGAAAGGATTCTCATCAGTTCAGAAAAAATTATCAAAGGGAATGCGGGTCATAATTGTTCACGCCGGAGGAAGTCAAGGGTTCGTTCCAAATGCTTGCTTAATATATAAAGCAAACTCAACAAGTGGCGATTACCATGACAATATGAATTTTGAAAACTATAAATCATGGCTTACAAATCAACTGCTACCTTACTCCCAGAAAAATCGGTCATAGTCATGGATAATGCGTCTTACCACAACGTTGTAACAGAAAAATGCCCTAATTCGAATTCAAATAAGAACCTAATGCAAGCATGGCTGACAGAGAAGAATATTCTGTTTGAAGAAACAATGAAAAAAATTGAACTGTATGATTTAATATTAAAGAATAAAGACAGGTTCAAAAGTTTTGCAATCGATGAACTAGTCAGATCGAAAGGTTTCGAAGTTCTGCGATTACCTCCTATCACCCGGATCTAAATCCAATAGAAAAGATATGGGGAATACTGAAAAACTACGTGGCTAAAAAAAACATTGGACAAAACCTGACGTCTATAATGGCTCTTATAAAGGAACGAATTGAAATGATTGATAGTACTATGTGGGAAAATACATGACGACATGTTAATGATATCGAAAAACAATATATGAAAAATTATGACATGGATTTCGAATTTATTATTAATGTTGAGTCTGATTCCGATGAAAGCGATTAGGTGATGTGATGAGAGAATAATTGTTTGACTAATTATATAATTTTTGTTTATTATCATCTCCCAATGTCTGATTGTTATTTTATTTTATGGTGAAGCAAAGTATGCTCAGAAATATATGTGCCAATTTTTTAGTTTTTAGTCTAGAAGATATTTTGTTTTTAATTCTAGATCTCAAATTCTCAATTAGCTGTGATTATTAATAAACGTTGTTGATTTACTTTGTATTAACCTTATTATTTATAGAATTCCTATCTCCCTTTTATAATGATGGGCAATTTTTTATCTGTTTATCTTATTCTGAAACATTAATTTAATTTTCCGTATTTTTTATGCAAACTGTACACTAAGAAAGAAAGGCTGGATCTGTTGGCCAACTAGTGCATAAATGAGCCGAACGCGCGACAGAGCGGACGTGTCGCCCAAATAAAGAGTGCGTTCCCCGCCATACAATGCCTACACTGGACTGATCGCACAATCAGTTGACCTCTCAGTGCGCGGATTAGTCCAGGTTTCTAGTGTAGTTGCAGTACGCACACAAGTATAGTGATGCAATAAGTATTTCCTCTCACACGTTGAAATTATCACGTTTTGTGGAGGGGCGTGCATTTTTAGAATGGTTTATCTTTACCTATTTGTGCGCTCTATAGTCGAGACTCTATAAAGTTATTCCATTGTTTTCATATGATGTAAGATAGGTTAAAGGGCTTGTATCCAGAGCCGTTAAATATAATTAAACATAAACATTTTCTTAAAAAAAAAACAGCCTTGGAAACATATCCTTCAGCCGGACACTTAATTAATTACTTTGCACATGTTGTATGAATAATTATTCTACCTATAACATTAACCCAACTATTCTATATGTTCTCCACTTGAAACAGTGACTCAAAACAAACACGTAAAATACAATACTATACACAGACAATATAATCATAAAGCTAGTTTTTAGACAAATATGTAGTATGTAAAAATAATCTTAATAAATTACAAAACATAATTTTTCTGTACAGTTGTGCATATAAATTTATATAATGACATATAACATTTTTTGTTCGATAACAAATCCTGAACACGGCGGGGAACACTTATTTCTACTTCACTGTTACTAAATTGTTCACAAATGTCACTAGCTAATAGCAACCGTTCCAACTTAAATGCAGGGCACTTTAAAATTATATGGTCCCAGTCTGGGTTTTCTTGTGAACAATAAGAACAGAAGGAATCTTTATTAATGTGAAGCCTCTTCAAATGAGTTGGTGTCAAACAGTGCCCTAAAAGCATACGCGTAATGATAAATGCTTTCCACAAGTATCTAGTCTCTGTATTGAAGCTGTTGTAGTAGTCAGTAAATGGTAATTTTGCTGTCCCTGTATGGTCTTCATCGTGGCTTTCTCGAGCAGCAGTATCAGCCATTTCATTACCATAAATGCCACTGTGTGAGGGAACCCATAGGAACTCGACATTAATGTGAGTAATTTTGGCCAATCTGTGGATCAAAGCTGCTGTTACATATTCATTAGTTTTAGATTCATCAGTATAAATAAAATAGTAATATTTTTTATCTTTAAATTCTAAAAATTCCTCCTTACTATTTACATTGTTTAAGAAAATGGTTTTCAAAGAGCAAATAAGAGTTTTATATGGTTGCTTGTACATTGGCCATATAACATGTTTCTTTATATTTTGTGATTTATTTTTCACGTGTAAAAATGGTTGGAATTTCAGGTAGAGTTCTGTCAATGAGTGAAGAAGCCGAGATAACTATTGAAGGATTTGTCTGAGAAATATTGGAATACACAGAAAGTTTGTCTAATAATGGGCTCTGATTCAAGGATAATATTTTCAGATAAAATCTCTCAGCTAATTGCAATCTACGTAAAATTAATGGAGGTATACCTGTTTCAACCTCTAGTGAATTTATTGGTGTGGAGCGCATAGCAACACATATAAGCCTCAGACCAGAGTTTTGACATAGAGAAATCTTGAAATAGCTAAATGATTGCCATTGCAGTTTATGCATAGTAAATCTTCTACATCACATTCTTTATATGAATGTTGTCCAGCATTTTTGTGAACCTCTTCACACTAAAGCAGAGTGGTTAAATTTCAGACATTTAAAGCATTGCAACAATGGTGGTATGTATGTATGAACTTGGTATGTAAATAATTTTATATATACATGTTGTGGTAAGCTGCTGCATGAAAATGTTACTGAGACGGTGTTCAGTGGTACAAGTTTTCCTTCTACCTTCCTCATAAATCGCCTTATTGATATAACTTCTGCATCACATATAATATTTTTATAGATGTCCTCGTTACTTAGGTCAGCAGGTACAAATTTTAAGACTCCTATCTTCTCCGTCAAGTATGAGGGGATAAATGCTTTCATTTTATTTATTAATAGGAATTCCTCCATCTTTAAGAAGTTATTGGCTGCGCCGGCTTTTTTAAACGTGACACCTATTTTGTGTGCATTGATTCTGTGCACGTCAGCTATGCCTTTTACACTATTAGTTAGCATATTTGTCAGCGATATTGGATTTTTGTTACCAATTTTTCCTGTTCAGTAGACTTAACATATACTATATATTCATGACTGTAAAACCATGAAACTACACCGAACATCAATATACATTTACGAAACGCTCAATAGATGGCGCTCACGCAAAACTACATCGCGATATGGTTTACAACGCAAGTGTAATATAAGTAGTGCGGAAAAATATTGGCAATTTTTTAGGGCTGGAGTGCCTACAAGCATTCGCCCGAAAGTCCGGTGTCGCTGACCAAAGCCGACCCATGTGTCAGGCTATCAGCAAGCGTCCATCCAAAAAAAAAAAAAAAAGGCAATTTGAAGTACGGAGCTAGTACGGGATACAAAAGCATTATTACTTGTATGTACTGGAGTGCACGATACCAGGCCCCTACACATACACAGTACGCTTACCCTCAGGCGATTGTATACGCATACGCAGACCTCTCGCTGAGCCGTCTGTATCCCGGACCCGCTCGTTACATCTGGCGCCCAACGTGGGGCCCCGAACGGATCCAGTAAGCTGGAAGAATATTCGGGCAGGATTCATTTAAGGCCCAAACCACACAGGGCAGGGTTTGGCGGATCTGACGTCGAACTGCGAGGACTTCATATTAAACCAAGTTCTACAATGACTGTTGTGAACATGACACCGGATCAGCTAAGAGAAATCGTCAATCACGTCTGCGACTATTCAAGCAATTCAGTCGACTTCCAGTGCAAATGTGCCATCATCATCGTTTGTAAATGCAAACTTTTCGTTTGAAGGAGTCAGGCAATCGGAGAAGGTTGAAGAATTTTTAGCTACCGCCTCGATTTATAAAAAGGTGGGAAAGATCACAGACCAGGATGCTATACACACGCTACCTTTAATCTTGAAAGGTGAAGCTGCGACATGGTGGCAAGGCGTGAAAGAGAGCATTAAATCGTGGGTGGAATTTGAGGACCGCCTTCGTCATGCTTTTGCTCCCAAGAAACCTGGATACATCATCTTCCAGGAGATATATCGGGTAAAAAAAAATCCGATGAAATGCTGACGGAAACGTTTGTCGCTAAGAATCGAGCACTTTTAGCGCAACTGAAATCCCCGCAAATCGCCGAGTGCCATCAGCTCGATATAATTTATGGTAACCTGAACCGGCAAATCCGGGAGAAGATCTCACGCGAATCGATTGCGACCTTCGATGATCTGTTGGAGGCAGCACGCAGAGTAGAGCAACTGCTTGACGAAAAACACCCTCCAGTTGCACAAATGGCGCATTTCACAAAACCTCGTTGTACATACTGCAGAGTGGGGGGCCACACTGTGGACCAATGCCGAAGACGAATGAGAGCCGAAGGCTGTCCAACAAAGAAGGTATTAGTTACTGAGTCTATTGCGACACAGGCACCGTCACCATCTGCACCGACATTCTCCGGCTATGGATGTGGGACGCCGGGAGTAATGCGTAGTAAGTGCCCTAAATGCAAAATAGGAAACCAACGCCCTACTGTCAAAGCAGAAAATATCGACTTCTGTGCTGTCAACGTTGGACCCGATGCTCGACGGAGACCGATCATTGGCATTGACATCTACAATATTGTGGGTACAGCCTATATAGACACCTGTGCTAAAGCTAGAGTAGCTTCGCACTAACTGTTCACCTGTCTAAAACAACAAGGTTGTCAAATCACTATGGCAGATGGGATAAGGAAAAAGAGAGATATCCTTACTACCGCGGTGCCAATCAGGTTGTGAAAACCCATAGTAAGGACCACGTTTGTTGTATTACCAGAAGTCAGAGAGAACAAAACATTACTTGGAGTTGGCTTTATTCAAGACGCCGCAATGGTGTTGAATTTGGGGCAAATGACGTGGCATATTGAAGACAACCCGAATTACAAGTATGATTTGGAAGAAGAAGTATACGAGGGTATCTCTATGGCTCATGTAGAGTATGCATCGCCGACAAGAGCCTCAACCTCCGCAGCTATTATCCCGATCGATAAGTTTCCCGTATCACAGCCTGAAATGGCCGAGGCGAGTTTACCACCTTATCATCTTATTCCGATCGACGGTATTGAGACGCCAGGTAAACGTCTTAATATTCAGGCGTTTGATGGCTACTCGCCAAGCTTTACGGATTTTATATACGAAGATGCGAGACAGGCAGTGGCCACATCGGAAGTGAACCTCTCACCGCATTCGAAGGCGTTATTCCCAGGATACACAAGTGATGATATTGGCCTGAGCCCGTTTTCCATCGATGACATTGACTTTGGAACGCTAAACGACAGATCAAAGTCCAGGATCGCGACCAACGTCCAATTCTTCGTGAATGTACGTCGACACGTCGCCAAGCGGACAAGTACGCTCCGGATACATCCACGCGGGTCTGTCAGAGAAGATGACCGACTGTGGAGATTAAACCGGACCAGTAGCACCTATGCTCTTGCAAGCAGCTTCGGTGCAGGGGGAGGATGTCTAACCCCCTGGGATGCGACACCCCCTTGGAATAAATATTGCTTGGAATAAACTTTCGAGCTTGTGTCTTTTTATATAAAGTGTATTTTCGATCGCTTTCACGACAGCGCTAGTTTCAACGGGCAACGATCAACGCTAAGCGGCGGCCGGTGATGCAACCACGCATGACGCAACTATGTTCCGTTATAACGTCAACAGCTTAAACTTACAAACGTACTTATATGCTTGTTATAATAAGCAGAGCTTAATAATTGCTTTTCGTTATAACGCCCACCTCTAACCAGTACATATCACCATTTTAACTATTGTTGGTTTAAAATCCTTTTTGCGAAACTACATCCAAATGTGCGTACATATATATATTGTTACGTATATCAACTCCTTTTCGACTTCAAGTTAAAATCCAATTCCAATAAAACCACATATAAAACATTCTTTAATATTTTTATTTTATTGGAAAACGATAATTTTGAAGCTTCCTCCACAAACTCTCGATTTTTTTAAATACAAAAGCGTTTCATGCATATTGCCATGGTGTTATGAATTATTTTATTCTTATTATTGTCTTGATGTGTTTCACACCCTTTCAGCCAGTTAAAATTCAATTCTTGACATATTTTCCTAAGTTTCTCTTTAACGTTTTGTGTGTTCGAGTACTTTTTTAAATAATCATTGATTAAAGTTGCAGCATTTTCAACCAGTCCACAGAAACTGGGCTGGATATAATTAAGACTTGCCTATTCCTCATATTCCTTGAATGAAGTGAACAAATGACACACCTCAGTATAGAATCTCTGTCTCGCAATGCGGAACACAGAAATAGCATATAAATTCATCAAATTCACCAATATACAAACTTGTTGCACAAACCGGCAAACGGAAAAACAACAGTCAACAACACCATATAAACAACACTGTCAACGCTGTCAACAATTAAGTCAGCCAGTATCGGTGTTGACATCTCATAAAAGAATATCCTACCATCCAGTAAATATTGATTACTATTAAATAACTGATTTCGGGTGTTAAATTTAGAAATAATGTTATCGATATTTAGAATTCAACGCGCAAACATTAACTATTTAGCAAATTTTTGTTCTCGACGAATTTCGTCATCCATGATCCATAAATGAAACCTATCTATATAGTAGTTCTACTTGAATGGTTACACAGTCGAGGAGGAAATATTACTTTCTCAGTATTTTGTAGAACGTTATCCCTTTTCTAACAATCCTGCCTTTGCTGGCATTCGTCGATTCAACAGTTGCCGCCCCCTGCTCGCCTGTTACATGACTACTATTTTCGATGAAGAGACGTTTGTAGTTCTCTTTAACATAAGGTTTATACTTTTCTTGACTATATGTGCCTCCTTTAGCCATTGCATATTTCCTTTTTTTTGAGCCGGATGGGTCTTCCCCATCACTATGCGGGCTCATTTTAGTTTAGTCTCTGCTTTTAAACCAAAATACAAGAGGCTTGAAGGGTTTTATATAAAAAATTAAATAAATTAAATTTATTGTGAATTTTAAAAGACCTCATTCTTTGACTTCCCGCCAAAAAGTCTTTAAAGATAAACCTCCCAACGTTGGGGGATTATGACGCTACGGGGGGGGGGGGGGGGGATGGGTTGGGTATCTTTGGGGGATTTCCGGGGCGACAAAAATAATAATTGACGGAATTGGGGGTTGATTTATATTGTAATAAGTTGCGTTCGTCGCGTTATCAAGAGGCGTATTAAGCGTTCTCCTGAGCATGTTTTGATTTCCATCGTACAAAAATCCCCTACACAAAATGTTATATTTTCTGGCCGTAATTTTGTCTACACAGTGTCACTGCACAACAATCTCTAAAAAAGGTTTTTTCTTTTCATATTATAGCTATTAAAAAAGGAAAGCATCCTTAAACAAAGTTTTGTGAACATTTATTTAAATAGAAAGTTTTGTGTAAACCGGAGACTCTACTTTAAATTGCTGTGAAAATATGAAACAAGGTTTTGACAGCACCAATGTATAAGATTTGACGAAAGAAGACTCGGAATGTTAATGGAAGTGTCAAAAGAATGTAACCGAGCATTTAATCAAATAAATGATCTTCTGCGGAAAACGTACCGAAAGGACACGTACCAAATATCCTCAACCAGCGATAATGTATTATTTATCAAAAACGTATGAATAAAGATAAGAAAGAGCTGTGTCGGAACGTATCTTATGATACCCAAAATTTTCTGCCAACTCACATGGGATATATTATTGTGTAGTTGCAAGCATCAGATCAATGTTACTTAGTTGAGAACACTCCCGTATAAATTATCAATGCTTCAAATTTTAAAACATCGCAGTCAAGTCGATCCATTCATGTAGGCACTACGATGTCCCAGATAGATACACATACACCCACATACATACCACTTTTAACACCCCTCTTTACTGTCGGTGGTTAAAACACGCGCAGAAGAGTGTAGATGCAACTTTAGTTGAATTAATAGTTACAATGACATTGAAATAAACGGATTTTACCATATTCGTATCATAATGCTCTTTGGACTTCGAAGTTTAGCGTCGTTGGTTTAACGTGCATAATTTTAAACTAAATTATTATAATGGCTGCATCGAAACCTAAATACGGAAGTATAGAAAGGAGTGGGAAAGTGATGCAATATTTAAACGTCCATTATTCAATACTTATAGAGTTATTAAACATAGAACGTCAATCAATATATAACGTTGGAATGTAACAGGATTATAATTATAGTAAAAAAAAACTTATTAAATTTTATATTTAAAACTAGCTGTTGCCCGCGGCTCCGCCCGAGAGAATGTCATTTTCCAGGATAAAAAAGTACCTAGCTAGTAGCCTAAGTTACTCCTTATACATCAGCTATCTGCCGTAAGTATTGTTCTTCAGTAATAGTTGATTTATGTACATCTTTATGTGTCAGCTTTACTTCCACTGTCTTGTGTTTTGTTATATGATAGATAAATCAAGATTTTTTAAAGATATTTTCATTTTCTACTATGCTAATCTAGAAACTGTGCAAATGTATCACCAATTTCAACAATGCTATTATCCTTTCTCAGGATCGACTAATGGCCGTTCCCTATATTCTGTCTGTCTTTAGTTTTGCTATACCGGCGATAGAAAATTTTATCTATTTTCCGTTTTACCGTCCCAATAAACTTACTAATGATAGGTAATCCTATTCTTCATTGCTGTCTACTGATGAGAGGACTGATAGCTGACTACAGATATACAACACTATGAAAATGACAGTTCAAGCGTCCCAATATTTTTTATGTGCTATCTGTCGATAAAGTTATTTAGTTTTTCTTTATCGGTAGATTTTGACCGATAAACAGATATCCTCGGCTGTAAAATACCGAAATAAATAACGCATTTTGAAGAAATAGCCATGAGTATACAAGGCTTACATGACACTTGCACTGCAATACAAAAAACTAAATAAATTATGTAAAAATCTAAAAGAAAATATAAAAAAAATCTAAAATTCCCATAACTAAAAATAATGCACCGTTTTGATAATTAAATTAAGTGCAAGAGACATATAAATATTTGTTAATGCGAACAAAATAATTACCCACTTCAGTAAAATCCCCCAAATTCGCTTGGGATTTTTGTTCAAAGGACTCGTATTCAGAGCCGTAATGTATTGACAGTAAAACGTTTCGTTTTTAGATTGTGTTTTGCAACATATTAAGTATTTCTCGTTATTATTATTTCATTTACAGTGGTAAAAAATAAGAATTATAGATAAATGTTAAATTAAAACTTATATTTCTAATCTAAATCATATCTTCATATTTTCTAACATAAATTAAACAATAGTTCCTCTTTCTCAGCTTGTATGAACATAACGCACAAGAGGGCCCAGATAAACTGCCTATCTATTGCTATCATAGTATCCGACGTGCATATCTAAAAAATAGGGACGATTCCAAGCAGTAGATAGAATAATACGGATGTTTGACGATAGCTATCTATCGTGAAATTGAAGATTAATATTGGGAACGGCCATAAGACTAGAAGATTCTCTGTCGAATTAAGTCGATATAGGGATGCCGATTGGGCTAGTGACATTATAAGACAGATCTTGCACCGAATATTTATATATTTTTCAGGGAGCATATATAAGTTGGAACTCGAAGAAGCAAACAACAGTTGCTCTTTCCAGTTCCGATGCCGAATATATGACCTTGGGCTCCACTGTACCAGAAACACTCTGGCTTCAACAGCTTGAAAATGACATTTATCAAAATATTTCAGGGATGCATTACCTATGTACTGTGATAATCAAAGTGTTATCACCATTTCAGGTTCTGATGCCTATCAAGCTCGTATCAAACACATAGATGTCAGTTACCAGTAGGGTATTATTGGGCATTCTGGACCACTTTTCGCGAAAAGTGGTCCAGAATGCCCAATGGTCTAGAATGCCCAATGGTCCAGAATGCCCAATAGTAAATAATCGATAGATAACATTTCCGTTGATTATTATGTTCATTACGTTCATAATTTTAGTCCAAATCGTATATTATATTAACGGTATTTGTACTTAAGACTAACTATTGTTGTTTTGACCGTATATAGCATTAGACGTTTGCAAATAATGAAATTTGTTAAACAACCACATTCTCTTAATGTGGATGCAATTTGTGTTGAGCCCCAGTGTGGAACTCTTCGACATGGAGAGCTTTTACCGAATACTATTAGATGTATTATTTGCGGTCCATCTAACTGCGGGAAAACTAATTTAGTGATCGGTCTGCTTTTGCATAAAGACGGATTAAAATATCGTAATGTTTATCTTTACTCAAAAACTCTAAACCAACCAAAATATTTGTTTTTAGAAAAAGTGTTCGCCATGGTTCCTGATATATCATTTTCCAAATATAAGGACAACGAGGAGGTATTGAGTCCTCAGGAAGCTAGTAGTGATTCTATAATTATTTTTGATGACGTGGCGTGTGAGAATCAAAATAACATGCGAGATTATTTTGCAATGGGAAGACATAAAAATATAGACTCTTTTTATTTAAATCAAACCTACAGTAAAGTACCTAAACAACTTGTCAGGGACAATGCAAATCTCATTGTTCTTTTTAAACAAGACGATATCAATATGAGACATATCTATGATGAACATGTTAGCACTGATATGAAATGGAACGAGTTTCGTGAAATGTGCACGCAAATATGGACAGATCCATATAGTTATTTGGTCATAAACAAAGATTGTCAAAAGAACGAAGGATGTTATCGAAAAAACTTTGACAATTTTGTAGTTTTCAATTAAGAACTTCTATAAATATCATCATTCTTACAGTAAAAGTATTATTCTATTTGAAACATTAACAGAAGAACGAAGTATTTAGTAATGGATAAATCATTTAAAAGACAAATTATTAACGCTGCTGAAGCTGTGAAGAAAAAAGTTCGTAAAATGCGAAATATAGAAGTAGAAAATGAAAAAGCATTGGAAACGGTTTTTAAACCACTAATTAACCCCCTGAATCAAATAGCATTAAAAACTAACAAACGTTCATTGAAAGAAAATTCTAATATTAAACATGATGACAGTTACCAAGATACTATTTTACCTGAAGATGAAATTACTAAAACTGAAAATTGTTGGAACAATACTGAGATGCCTAATTCGGGCTTTGATAATAATGATTATATTGAAGAAGAAGAGGAGAAGAGTGAAGCTTCTGATAATGATTTAGAAAATAGTGGAGATTCATATAAAACATTAGATTCGATCAATAGCACCGATCAAGATTCATTGTCATGGTCGTTATCTCCGGAAATATATGAAGATGTTCCTTTCGGAGTAAGATTAGATAAAGGAAAATTAATGCTCGGTACTTCCAAAGTAATTATTAACGATAAAACCATTACTATAGATGAAACAGTTTATAAAAATACCCCAGGCTTAAGGGAACTATTATTTAAAAGAGATCCTAATTTAGTATTAGTGACGGAGGAAGATAAGCGGAATTATAAATTAATGTTGTTAGTGTCAAACGCTCATAGACGTGATTTTGATCCTAAAAAACCAATAAAAAGCAATAAAGGTAAAATATATTTATATATAATTAAACCTTTATTCAAACTAACGGATGATGTAAGTTGTAATCGAAATCCAAAAAAAGGTCAAGGCTTACCTATTTTAAAAAAGTGGAATAAGTTTGTTGATTATGTTTATTGGGATGATCCCAATGAATTAGTTGATAGATTAAAATTACTAATTGCTTCTCGAGATGCTGGAAATACTGGTTTAGATAATGAAATT
This sequence comes from Mimas tiliae, assembly GCA_905332985.1. Lineage (NCBI taxonomy): Eukaryota > Metazoa > Arthropoda > Insecta > Lepidoptera > Sphingidae > Mimas > Mimas tiliae. The sequence continues at coordinate 7,769,968 of HG995259.1, forward strand.
ATATCGATTATAGAAGAACTACGAGAAAGTGGAATCAAATTGATAAATACTTTGATGTTAGGCAATTTGATTCATTTCAATTTGATCTTATTACATTAACGGACATAATGAATATTGACAAATTTGGTCATCACATTCATAAAAGAATGCGATTATCTGATATTTTTAATATCAATGACAAAACTATTACAAAATCAATAAATGGAGAGTTTGATTTACAACAAAATCGAATTCGAGGCGTGATTGATCCTGTCGAAGCTGATCACGTTTCAAATAAACATTATGTTGATGTTATAATACAAAATTTGTGCAATAAAGACGATGTTCATAAATTAATAGATAAATCCAAGCATGAAATGTTAAGCGAGATTCATAGCTCTTTAGAACATTTAAAAGCAAATCTTATTTTATATATCAACCAGAATATAACCAACTCTTCTACTAAGAAGATTGATAAAGCTAAACGAAATGATAAAACAACAAGTGGTTAATGAATTACATCGATCTGCACGTAAAAATTTTATTCGTCGTCCAGTTAGGGCGCGTTCACATATAATGTCCGTTTTACAGGTCCGTTTAAACGTATGTATTATTCGCGTATGTAGTTGTATGAGCGAGTTCACACAGAATACAGTATTCCGGATCCAGTCAAAAATATCGATCCGCTAAAATAATCAACAATCCGTTTTACAGGTCCGTTTAAACGTATGTGTTATTATCGTATGTAGTTGTATGAGCCAGTTCACACCATAATACCGTATTCCGGATTCAGTATACTGATCCGTTTATCGGATCGAAACCGCGCGAGGCTTGGCACGCGGGGGTGCGCGGGGTATGGGGTGCTGCACACAGCCGCCATTTGCCGGTTTAATTCCCAGCGTTGTGCACGTGTCCAGTGCTCTCATAATCATGGCAAGCAAGACGTTTGAAAAATATATTGATCAAGAAGTCTTGATAAATTGTGTTGAAATTAGACCAATTTTATGGGACAAAACACTGGAGATTTATAAAGATAAAATTGCAAAAGCCGCTGCTTGGCGCGAAATATGCGTTATTCTAAAGGAGGATTTTCAAGCTATGGAACAAAAAGAAAGACAAGAATTTGGTAAGTAAGTATTTATTTTATATTGTAATTGAAAGAATTATTACACTTTGCCCCAACAAAGCTCCCCACCGGCAAAGGAAAAGTTAAATAATGAACAACGGTTATTTGATTGGTTTTGAATTTTATACCAGCGTGTGGGGCGTTTTGGTGGGGCAAAGTGGAATAATCCTAATGGAAACCTTGTTCTTTATTTTAAATAGCTTCATTCTGCCAAGAAACAGACCCGGATTCAGACACGAAATAGTTTTCGAATTCGGTTCTGACTGAATTTGCAGTTCGACCACCTCGTACTGTTTCATCATCAGGTAGGCTATTGAAATAAAATGCTTCAGATTCAGAGGTGTTGTCATCGTTTAAGCCCTCTTTTTCCCTTACAAAGTTGTGTAGAACGGTACATGCCTTAACAATCCATATAGCTGTTGTTTTGTTGACGTCTAGAGGCCTGTGGAATACTCTCCACTTATTAGCAAGAATACCAAAAGCACATTCAACGTATCGTCTAGCTCTGGTCAAACGATAGTTATATATTCGCTTATTTACGTCCAAATGCGTCCCGCTAAATGGCCTCATTAAATTTTCGTGTAAACCGAAACCTTCGTCGCCGATTATGACGTAGGGAACTCTCGTATCTGAGTCTGTTGTTAATGGGCATGGTTCTGGTATTTGTAAACTGCCGTCTAGCATCATTTTCCAAAATGTCGACTCCCGGAATATTGATGAATCACATTCTTTTCCATATGACCCAACGCTAACATATAGAAAACGATAGTTAGAGTCTACGATCGCTAATAATATGATGGAAAAAAATTCTTTGTAATTTAGGTACATTGAGCCACTTTTTGCTGGTTTTCGAAGTCTGATGTGTTTACCGTCCACTGCTCCTAAACAGTGAGGAAAATTTGCTTTTATGTCGAATCCATTTGCTATATGCTCCCATTCACTCACTGTTGTAGGAAGTCGCATAAACTCGTCACTCAAGTTGTTCCATATGCATCGTGAAACTTCCTTAATAATGTTGCTTATAGTTGACACACCGACACGAAAGACGTAATAAAGTTCTTGAAATGTACACCCAGATGCTGCATACCTAAAAAAATAAATTAAGCAATTAGTGTATACTATTAGGTAGGTACATATCGTCGGCGCGCTTGCAGATTCTTGTGTATGCAAAATTTCAACTTTAAATAAAATTATGTATTAAAAAATAAAAGTTTTTCTTTTTATTTTAATACTTACATATTTTTTGTTTTATTAAGTCGCGCTATTTGGTAAATAAATAAGCACATACAAGAATCTGCAGGCGCACCGACGATATAATATGAAACTAAAAAATATATAAAATTAAACTAAAGTAATTTTTTTTTGCTTCCCATTATTAACTGACCGATTAGTTCTTGCACTGACATTTTATATTGGTATTCTGTGCTTATCCACTGATCAATAAAGTAATTAATTGACAAGTCTATTTACTAAGCTATTGACAACCATCTTAATATTGTTATTTACTTTTTTCAGGAAAATACGTTATAAAAAAATGGAATTCCACTAGAGATGCCTGGATACGAACATTGAGTGAGAAAAAGAATTTGAAGAAATCTGGAGCTGCTGCCTCAAATATCAAGCCTTACAAATATCACAATCAAATGTTATTTTTGAAAAAAGTTGTCACCCCAGGTAAAACACACGAGAACGTCCCAGATAATGCTAATGAAACAAATAAGTCTGACAACATCTCGGAAACAGAAGAAATTAATAAAGCAAACGAAGAACCTGGTCAGATTATGGAACAAAGTAGTAGTGACAGACAAAAGGAAGGACAAAATTTAGCCCCTCCGAAACGCAAGGCAATGAAAAGAAATTTGAATGAAGTAGACACTAAAATGATTGAATACATGAATGATCAGTTAAAAAAAAGTAAAAATGAGCTTGAAGATCCCAATCTATCGTTCTTCAAAGGTATTTTGCCGCAACTATCTTCACTTAATGAGGATCAAATTTTAGAATTTCAGTCTGGAGTGATAAACCTTTTACAAAATATTAAAAGCAGGAGATATGGCCAGTCAAACTACGAGTGGTCTCCATATTCACAAAGTTCTAGCACTCCTCACTACCACACCCAAGGTTATTTTAGTAGGCCACATCATCCTGACTCTACACCAGCAGTAGAAGGTTCGCCATCAGTAGAATCTACAGTCAGCCAGGAGTCTGACTTACCAGATCTAACTCTGTTTTAAAATAAATCTTTGTTTTCGTAAACCTTTTTGTCATTTTAAATTTTAATTAATAATAACAAAAATAAAAGTTCTTACCTTAAAAATATCGCTAGTTTTACTTCAGGGCATAAGCTTTTTCTCCAGTTTGAGTCTTTCTTTTTTAAATCCTTTTCTAATCGTTTAAGAAGGTCATCGAAAGTAGACGTCGTCATTCGGAAATAAGCAAAAAATTTAGATTCGTCTTCTTTTAGCTGACGCACAAGTGCTGCACCTTGACAAAATGTTTGCCTTAATAATGGATGTATCCAATAACGCCGGGGCTTCCTCAAACGCAGGCGACGATAGTACCAATATAACACAACAACGTCCATCCTCGTTGAAAGTAGACGAACACTGAAGAACGAAAGTGCAACAGCGTATCTCCAGTAGCGACGGATCCGTTAAAAAAGATCCTGTAAATGCTGTGTACTATCTCCAGTAGCGATGGATCCGTTAAAAAGGATCCTGTAAATGCTGTGTGAATACTATCTCCAGTAGCGACGGATCCGTTAAAAAGGATCCTGTAAAAACGGACATTATATGTGAACGCGCCCTTATCCTAAAAGCTATAGACGACCTGTGGCAAGCAGATCTAATTGATCTAAAAAATATTAAAACTTACAACAAAGGATTTGGTTACATCATAGTTGTTATTGACTGTTTCTCTAAATATGCTTGGGGAGTACCTTTAAAGACAAAATCTAAAATAGAAGTATATCATGCTTTCCAGAATGTGCTAAAATTAAGTAGTCGTTCGCCGGTGAATTTGCAAACTGATTTGGGTACTGAATTTTACAACGACGTGTTTTCAAAACTGATGAAATTATCTTATATAAATCATTATTCATCTTTTTCAACGAAGAAAGCGTCAATAGTTGAACGATTAATTAAAACTTAAAAAAATAAACTTTTTAAGATATTTAACTTAAATGGCAGCTATAAATGGATAGGAAAGGTATTGGAAAATGTTTTATCAGACTACAATAATTCAAAACATAGAACAATTGGTCATAAACCAAATGAAGTGAATTTTATGAACGAACAAAAAATAAAACATATTATTTTACAAACACGAAAACCAATATCATTTAGACGCAATAAGTTCAACATAGGTGAATCAGTCCGTATAAGTAAATATAAAAACTGTTTTCAAAAGGGATATACTCCTAACTGGTCAACAGAAATTTTTAATATTACCAACGTAAATGACACAAACCCTGTCACATACAACATAGAAGATCAACGCAAGCAACCTATTTTAGGTTCTTTTTATGAACAAGAAGTGCAGAAAACAAAATATCCTGATGTTTATTTAATTGAAAAAGTTTTAAAAAGAAAGGGCAATAAGTTGTTCGTTAAATGGCTTGGTCTTCAGGAAACTGAAAATAGCTGGATTGATAAGACTAGAGTCGTTAATTGAGGGGTGTTGTATGTATATTAATAAGTACAGTGATAGTTACAATACACTTTTTTATGAACAATGAACGGAGGAGGACTAGTAAATAGTTTAATAAACAATTTACCAGTTGAACTACATTTGCCTGGCTATAACTATTGCGGTCCAGGAACTAAATTACAAAAACGCTTATTGCGCGGTGATAAAGGCATAAACAAATTGGACGAACCTTGTAAAGAACACGATATTGCATATTCAACATTTTTAGATTTACATAACCGTCACAAAGCTGATTTACAGTTATTTAATATGGCTAAAAAACGCTTAGGCGCTAAAGATGCTGGGAAAGGTGAAAAATTAGCTTCTTGGATTGTTAGTAAAGCAATGAAGACAAAACTGAAAACCGGTTCAGGTTTGAAGTCGTTTGGATCATTAGTTTCTAAAATCCGTTCACATATTAAGAAGTCCAAACGTAATAAAACAAATATAATAAAAAATGCTTATCTAGCAGCGAAGAAATTAATTCCGTTGCGTTCAAGTCATCGAATTTGTTTGCCGAGAGTTATACCGTTACCAAAAACCGGAGGACTATTGCCTTTGATACCTATATTTGCTGGGTTGTCCGCATTAGGTACATTAGCGGGCGGTGCGGCTGGTATTGCAAAAACAGTCAACGATTACAAAAATGCTCGACAAAACTTACGAGAATCTGAACGTCATAACAAAGTTATGGAATCCATAGCACTCGGTAAAGGGTTGTACATCAAGCCTTTTAAGAATGGCAATGGATTGTATGTAAAGCGTTCAAAAAACTAAGTATGAGGTTACCTAATCACGCTCTAAATAATATAGATATCCAGTCTCACGCACAAAATATACCATATTTTCGAGGAGTATTTATGAAAGATAGTTTACCTATGAAACCAAAATCTATCGAGAGTGGTGTTGTAAACTTGGATAATTCTAGTAATGAAGGAACTCATTGGGTAGCCTATGTTAAAATAAATAATTATTGTGAATATTTTGACAGTTTTGGAGATTTAAAACCGCCGATAGAGTTACTAAAATATTTTAAACATTGTAATATATTCTATAATTACAATAGGTATCAAACATTTGATGCTGTGAACTGTGGTCAGTTGTGTTTGATTTTTTTGTATAACTTTTGGAATAAAAAAAATATAAAATAAATTAACTTCTTTTATTCATATCAATCGCAAGATGTCTTTCACGCTGTCTATAACTGGTACTTCGTCAATACTTTCAACATACTATTCTCCAAATCTGCAACTCGAAGGAGAATATGAATGTGCATTATTACATTTGTCTACATTCAATTCGATTCCGAATGTTGATGATAGAAATAACAAATTATATTATGGTGATTATAATGATTTTATTACAATACCTGAAGGTGCATATGAACTACAAGATATCAACGATTACATAAAATCAAAAATAAAAAATGATAGTTTTGAACTACAGTGCAACAACAATACGTTAAAGACGAATATATATTGTACAAAAAGGATAGATTTTACAAAAGAAGGTTCTATTGGAAGACTTCTAGGTTTTGATAAAAAAATCCTTGAAGCTAATATATTACACGTGTCACCGTTTCCAGTAGACATTTTATCAACGACCGTGGCGAGGGTTGAATGTGATATTATTAGCGGATCTTATGTGAATGGTCGACCTAGTCATATTATTCACGAATTTGCTCCTAATGTGCCTCCGGGATATAGAATCATTGAAATTCCGAAGAATATAATTTACTTTCCAGTCAATCAAAATATTATAAACAGTGTTAATATAAGGTTACTAGATATTAATAACAATTTGCTTAATTTACGAGGTGAGGAAGTACAGTTATATTTGCACCTGAAAAGAAAATGATTAATTACCATTCAGTACATAAATATCACAGTGCACATACTAAAAGTTTTAGTAAGGCGCGAGCTACCTTCAAAGCTGCATTGCATAATAGTAAGAAACAAAAACAAAGAAAATTTAAAATTTCTTAAAATAATAGGTCTCTTAAAATGAATATTCTAGACGTTTTATCTACACCATCTTACGATAATAACATCGAAGGCATAGAGTATCATTCGTATAAACCCTACATTACTAGCTTCAATAGAAATGACGAGATTCGTATACCTATTAATCAAAAAGACTTGTACGTCCTACCATCAGCCAGCACTTTGTATTTAGAAGGAATCGTGAATGTTACGAAAAGAGATGCTAAAGAAAAAACGAGCGTGGACTTTACTAATAATCCGTTGATGTACCTTTTTCAAGATATAAGGTATGAATTAAACGGAGTGGAAATAGATAGGGTAAAAAATGCAGGTGTTACCACCACTATTAAGTCATTGTTATCTATGAATGAAAGTGAATCTAAAGCATCACGAGCCTGGGGATGGGATATACATGGCATAAAAAGTGAGAATGGATTTTTTTCTGCATCATTATCGCTGAGTAATATCTTGGGATTTGGCGAAGATTATAAAAAAGTTATCATAAATTGCAAACACGAATTAATCCTGCTGAGAAGCAATACAGATCTGAATGCTGTGAAATTGAATAGTGGAGAAGTCATAAATAACATCGAAATCAATAAAATCGTACCGATAAAGAAAAGTTAAACCTCTTAAAGATTTTAGAAAAAGACCGAGCTCTTCAAATAATATTTAGGAATTGGGATTTATATGAATATCCTTTATTACCTAAAACTACAAAGCGTACGTGGTCTATTAAAACCTCATCCCAAATTGAAAAGCCTAGATACGTTGTTATCGGTCTGCAAACTAACAGAAAAAACAATGCAGGTGCTGACATGTCCAGATTTGATCACTGTAATTTGCGTGAAGTAAAAGTTTATTTAAATTCCACTTATTACCCATATGAAAACCTAAACACAAATTTTATAAATCAGCAATTTGCTTTAATATATGAACAATATGTTCGATTTCAACAGTCGTATTACGGACGTAGACCAGAGCCTCTGTTAAGCGCTAAAGAGTTTAAGGACATTGCGCCGTTGTTTGTTGTAGATTGTTCTCGTCAAATAGATACTCTCATAGCAGGTCCAGTGGTTGACGTGAGAGTAGAATTGGAGAGTGTTGTTGAAATACCTGACCAAACGTCTGCTTACTGTCTTATATTAAATGACTGTATAATCGAGTATAAACCTCTGAGTAATACTGTAAGAAAAATATCATGAATTCGGACTGTATAATTTTAGATGTTCAAGGATTTAAAGACATGCGCAACAATTTTATAGTAAAGGAATTAGCTTTTGCGAGTCGTGACTATACACAAACATTTTTGATAAAACCACCATTTTTATTCAAATACTTGTCAAATGATGAAAAAAGGCATGTTAAATGGTTGGAAAGAAATAGAGGCATTTATTGGAACGAAGGGTATATTGACTTTAGAGAATTTCGACGTATAATTGTTCCATATCTAGAAAACAAGGAAATCTTTGTAAAAGGATCGGAGAAAGTAAAGTGGATAAAGGATCTTTGTGTCAATTGCAAGGTATCAGACCTCGGCGAAGAAAGTTGTCCAAATTTTTCCGAGTTGTATAACAAGTATTGTGATGGAACTACTAATTTCAATTGTACTAAACATATGAAGTATTGTGCTTTAAAAAATGTTTTGTGTATTAAAAAATATTTGGAGTTGTAGGTGCTTAATAAAAGTGTATTTAGTTATAAGTTTCATTTAATAAAAATCTTTCAAATTACTAAAATGTTCTTATTTCATAACATATTCCTTAAATTTAGAAAATAATAATAGATGATACCTTAAATCCATTATGAATACACTGATATGGATGAATAAGACACTATACATAAAGAAAAATATTTTATCATTTTTACTTATGCAAATAACAAATCATGACTTTCTAATTTAAAAAGGATGGGTAAAAATCATTATCTATTAAAGACTTTGAAATTTTCTTGATCAATGATTCAGTATCGTCCATGACACTGTCAATAGCATCTTTAACTATGTATTGTGCATTTAAGATGACATTCTCACTATCACTATCACTGTCACTGGCTTGAGGATTATTGTTACAAAGGTATAGACCTCTGTCATAGGACAGAAATTTTTATCAACTTGATGCCTCGTCGCTGTAATCTGCTCATGACAAAAGACTTGCTAACTTTTTGTTTCTTTAAATTATTATGGGATGACTTTTCCTGACGTCGTTTTGATTTTTTGTCTTTTGTGATTTGATTGCAATGCCCGGGTTCACTGCGTAGCATCTCTGAGAATCCTTCCAAGGGATCCTGAGCATACTGGCTAAATATAATATCTGAGTCAGATATCTATAACAAAAAAAACAAATATTAGAATTATCGTACAAATGTTAATTAAAATTAGAGAATATTGTTTCAAACAGAGATAAAATATTTTACTTACCGAAGACATGATTATGATGATATTCTGATAGGTTATGAATGGATGTAGATATTATTCAATTAGGTACCTACTCAAGACTAGTAATATATGACAAATGACAAAAAATAATACCACCCCACTATACGACATTATGGTATTAAACAAGTATGGACACGTTTACTATAAAATGTGAATTATGCATTTATGTCTTTAAAGACATTACAAACCAAAGATCTAAATAGATATCGTATGTAATTAGCATTCTCATGGTTTAGTACATCTCCATGGTACAAAAGTGTTATACTTTAGTTTTATTAAATACTTACGGTGTCTATTTAGATATTTGCTCTATGGAAGAAAAATGCTTAAGTAACATTTTTATTTAAAGTACATTGAACGGAAACATGTTTCATCAGGTTTGAATTGATGTATGTTTTATTGACAAATAATACTGTGATCGTGTTTCATTACTATCTATATTGATATTATAGTCTATTTTAGATATTTGCTCAATGGAAGAAAAATGCTTAAGTAACATTTCTATTTATAGCACATTGAACGGAAACATGTTTCATCAGGTTTGAATTGATGTATGTTTTATTGACAAATAATACTGTGATCGTGTTTCATTACTATCTATATTGATATTATAATTATGCGAATGTGAATTTGTCTGCACATTGAACTATATATATTATTATAACGTAATATAAATGACGCGAGGATGTACTAGGTAGGTACGTGATGAAACTTAAATCTCTGTTTTAGTTCATTACTTATATAGGTTCTTAAATAAATAAATTATAGTAAATAAAACAAGTAGTTACGATTATTCACATTTTTATTGATATTTTTACAAATGTTTATTAAAGTCTATAGGTATAGTCTATTTTATATGTTTAACAATAGGTACAAATAACTTGTCTATCCTTATGATATAATTAATATAATATACACATTATAACTAAGTATACAACTTGACAATTTTTTATTTAGTCTACTAGTAAACTATTTTTTTAAAATAAGAGAATGACCCCAGGCTTGTGTTGATATTTTATCTACAGATATCGCTCGTTTATCATCATTACTAGATAATGCAATTTTGTTGACACTTTGAGTAAATATTTCATGCTTTATTGATTTAAACATAATATTTTTACTACGAATTATTCCACCATTAAATAAAATATTTTCATAATCAGTTATACTTAAATCCCTTACTACACATGATTTTACTCCTTTTGCTTTTTTAATCATTTTGTTGGGAGTTTTTATAGAATACATTTTTGATCTCAAACCAACAAAATCCGAGATATATTTACCTCCCATTTCATCTTTAAATAGTCCAGGGACTTTGTTATTCTTTAAAGGTATCTTAAAATCATTTTGATCATCATAATTACTCGTGTCAAAATATTGCAAAAACTGAAATTTTAAGTCACAATAAAAATCATTCGTGTATATTTCATACACCAGAGAATCAGTGTCTGTATAACATAGCTTCACACGATTTCCGTAAAATTTCTTTACAACATTATAATGAAAGTTATACATGTGAGACTTAGAAAGTTCTAATACAGTGAATCCAATATAAATAGGTTTGTCCAAAATAATCTGATCAGGTTTCATTTGTATTGCAACTAAATTATCTGATAAAATACAAGCACTATGGAAATAGGGGTTGGCTATAAGTCTCTCGGCCGATAATGATTTCTTAGTTCGATTATTTTTATCGTTCCATTGGTTAACTAAATGAACAGTAACTCTATTTTCAGTATTTTCTAATGTCTTACCAAAAAACACTATTGTTTAACAATTTAAAAAAATCTTGCTCGAAGTTACTTTTTGCCTTTTGTCTTAATCGAGTGTTCAATTCTATATATTGTTTTAAATATGGACTCTGTCTAAAAGTAATAGCTCTGTGAACTTTACGTAATATTAAACCGTGTTCTATACATTTTTTTAAATGAACGTAGTGTATTACGTAATTATACTTATTATACAAATTTGCAATAAGTTTATTTGTTTTACCCCCCGGAGGCATACATTTTTCAGGACAAAACGGTAAATCGTTATGGCAATCGTGTAAGTATTCGGGATACAAAAGATCAATTTCTAAGATGAAACCCCACTCAGCATTATCTTCAATATTTTCTATGTGTAAATTACCTAATTCATTTTCACTAAGAAATCTAAAACTAGCATACGGTAAATATTGACACATGCTAAATCCGTAAAGATTATTACAATCAAGATATACTATGAAACATGAAGGATTTGACGCATTATATTCAGGCATGTATTTATGATTGGCTTTTGCATACCGATGGGAACACATGCACAAACCTCCTCTAATACCCCTTTGAATCATTCTGACGATTTCCAAATCCGACACGAGTTCTAACTGAACGCCTGTTTTAAGCAACATAGCATCGAAAGACAGACTAGGCGCTGTGATATAAAAAGCAGGGTCAAGTTTATAATGTTGTTTGCATGTTTTTCGAAATTTTTGGAATATGTCTGTTAATAAAAGTACGTCTGTTTTCAAATACAGATCCGTATACTCACCTAAATTACCTATATTGAACTCATTCCAAACAGTTTGAGCGTGATTATAATCTTCATCGCTTATGTCTTCGTTAGTCAATGAATTATGAAAATAATACTTAGAAGGTTACGATTTCTGATCATAAAATTTCCAATCTGTCATGTAATCATAGGGATATACACCTTTTCGTGTCAATAAATTAAACTGTCTTTCATCAGAAAAATGAGATCGAAGATTAATAAAATCTGGTATCTCCATTGTTTTAGCGAGTTTGTCTAGACTCGTTCCTAAAAAGTTCAAGGAATCTAAAAACCTGATTTGTATGTACTCATTATCTGTAATATGAATAAACTTTGAAAATGATATGTATTTTTCCTTAGTCTTGGGTATTATTTTTATTTGACCAGGAATTTCACCTAATTTTTTTATAAATAAATGACAATCATATCCAGATAAATTATGAAAAAATAAAGGAATAAATTTTGGAACTTTATGCTGTAGATTACAATGTCGATGGGCAGCACCTCGATATCGACCTGTAATATGACAGTGATCCCTAACTCTATCGGTCCACAATAAATTTTCACATATGTGACACTTAACAGCATAATTAAAATGTATAGCATCTTTTTCCGTGAATATCTTAGGCATGTTTTTAGACAGAATGCTATATATTTCTTTAACATCATGTACTAGAAATTCTAAAAATTTCTATCGGTCCACAATAAATTTTCACATATGTGACACTTAACAGCATAATTAAAATGTATAGCATCTTTTTCCGTGAATATCTTAGGCATGTTTTTAGACAGAATGCTATATATTTCTTTAACATCATGTACTAGAAATTCTAAAAATTTCTATCGGTCCACAATAAATTTTCACATATGTGACACTTAACAGCATAATTAAAATGTATAGCATCTTTTTCCGTGAATATCTTAGGCATGTTTTTAGACAGAATGCTATATATTTCTTTAACATCATGTACTAGAAATTCTAAAAATTTTAAGACACAATGATTACCGCGATAACTTCTGTAGCCTTCAAGTGAATCATTAAATGATGATACTATATTATAGGCAAACGCGGCCGGCACGTGGTGTAAGTATGATGTATTAGCGGTGGTGTTCGGTTCACTTTCGGAAAACGGTTTGAGCAACGTCTCAAAATCAGCATATATGACAAATGGAATGTTTTGCTTTCTGTCATAATATTTAAATTTTAAAAATGAACCTTTTTCTGGTAAAACAGTAACAACCCCTCCACATAAATGTCTATTAATTTGACTGAGAGTTGGAAAAAATAATAAGCACGTTTCGCAGAAGTATAATTTACTATGGTGTTTGGTGATCTGATTTCTAACAAGACGTGGCAAGTCTTTAATAAGACAATAATGGGAATATATATTATTTTCTAAAAATAATAAATGAATTACTTTAGATTTGTAATTAGTATTGTTCGTAGATTTATACAAAGGTCCAGTGATAGTCTTATTATTTTTCAATCCATACACCATAATATTCAGAGGGATTTTTTTTTTCAAAAGTAGCTATGTCCGAAAATGTTATTGGAAATGATAAGTTATGTACATTTAAAATGTTATGGAAGTGAGGGTAAGATGAAATTCTGTCAGAATGTCGGGTTGCGGGGTACAAGGCTGCTACAACACACCATAAAAAACAATACTTATCTTTGTTTTTAATATTCAAACAAGCTTTTCTATTTTTTATAAATTTTGGTAAATCTATAAATTTAGCTCCGCCGAGGGGTTGGTATTTATTAATATTTATTTCTATATATGAATTCCTCAAAAATGTCCAACCGCTATCTCTTTCTTGAAATTCTTCAATTTTTTTTAACAGCAACATAACTGTACATTTATATATTGCATCGAAATCGTAATTGACATGAAATACATAATTTTTTGTAGCGAACGATTTAATTTCTTGCTGATCATTTTTATACATAAGAAAAACAGAAAAAAGTTCAAAATAAATTTTCACAGATGTATGTATTTGAAGTGATCTATTTATTAAATTTTTAACTTGGTCACAAATGCTACTAAGAAACATCTCAGGAAAATTATTTACCTGCTCGTCAGTTGCAGTTATTCTATAAGTTACGATACGTCCTTTAAACGAACTATTAATAATTGCAATATTATCCTGAAATGGGGTCGCGCTATTGTTTTTATGTGTATTGCTACGTAAATGACCAGACCATCGTCGATTATCTACAAATATTTTACAAACCGAACAGTGAGGCATTATTAATACGTGTATAAATACTAAAATCAATATTAAATTATTTAACACTTACAACTCAAATACCTATATAGGTTTTCAAACACTGTAGATTTCTATTAGTTTCCAGTCCAAATAAAACTAATTGAAAGTGAATCATTCAACACGATCCAAACCGTTTCTGTCCTGTTTGATTTTTAGCTCTCGTTCAATAATTACTTGATCTTGAACAAATCACGTTGTTTATCAAAAATATTTCTGTAAATAAATGATGTACAATATTAGATAGGTACTTACATAATTTTGTGAAACCACAAGAAAAAGTTATATTAATTAATGTTTATAAGTACCTGTAATTTTTACTATTATTAGTTGTAGATGTCTAGTTCAGTTTTTCATATCAAACTTTAGGTGCCCACGAAGATGTTTTCTGTATCCAAATATTTTAGTTTCATATATTAATATTATTTTAGGAACAATACGAAACAACTGTTGCGGTGTAGGTACTGATAGCAGTGCCTACACCGCAACAGTGATTATTAGTATATACTAATAATGGTTTTATTCCAAGAAAATCAATTATTATAAATTATAGAGTAAATTCATAATTAAAGTTATTAATTATAAGAGTCATAATATTATTAGTAAACATACAATCTTTTTTCATTAGATAGATACACTGCAATATATGCTGTGTATGTTATAAATAATTTATAAGGGTGTAGTTAAACGGTGCGTCTAGTACGCGCGAAACGGAGCGCAATCTATTCATACAAGTAACACGACGCGACGCCGCGCTGCATATCGTTTATTCACTGACTTATACAAACTTCAGGTATATTTGGAGACGCGCGCAACCACGCGTAGTTTAACTGCTGCCTTAGTATTATATTTCAATACTTTGAACAAAATATTTGTTATTGCTTAATTGGACCGCGTTATGCAAATATGATTCAATCAATAAATTGTTTTTTTTTAATTATAACACGATAAAGTGATTACATCGCATCTGACCATAAGTACTACCAACATGCTATCAAATATAATGGCAACATAATCGAGTGTTAAATAAGCACAAAAACATACTGGTAGTCTAATATAATTTACCCAGCGAAACTTAACTTTGTCAAGATACCGTACAAGTCAAAAAATCTGGGTTATATTTTCGGAGCTATACATCAGATTAACTCAAAAAAAAATTAAAAAATGTTAGCTGGATCTTTTACGCATAATGTCGTCCAATAAGTGCAATAGACCTATTTTATTTTTCCAGTCAGCGAAAGCACATTCACATCAAACAGTTATTTTAAGTAAGGATGGCACGTATTCACATTTATATGTTATCTATATACAACGGTAATTTAAAATACTTAGGTATAACCTCTTAGAGATGACTTTTTTGTATCATACTGATCAAATTTAATTCTAGGACTTTCCAGTCATACCATTTTTTTGCTCTAAAGTGCATAACTACACGTGATTTGTAAAAAAGAAAGGGTGATAGGCTACATTGTGATACAAAGCGCATGAGGGGGCTTAGTAGGTGGCGCTATGAGGCGCTTGCAAATTAGAATTAGCATATATAATTAATTATTTTAATTTATGTATGAAAACGATGTCTTCAACTTTTTATTATAACAGTTTTTAAAATGATTTTTTTTATTGAATTATGACATGTTTGAAAACACGGTATAGTTTTGTCAACCCTAAGTGTTTTTGCTGCATCAACATTCGATATTGCTCGAAGTCTTTATTGCACATTTTACATATTATTACATATTATAATACGTACAAGGAAAAGAGTTTGTTTGAATACACTATAACTTCATCGTTTGCAACATCTTTCAATATAGCAAATTATCACGCGCTTTTGACTTATAAACAAAAGTTTTCGAAGGAAGCGACACAAACGAAATCAACTCGACTAGTGTGGAAACAAACTTGAAGAAGTAATCTACAATCAACCCAACCCGCTGCCTACTGCTGCCAGCTACCTTGCTCGCTGTCTCCGGCTTGTCGAACCCATCGTGCAGGTATATAAATTTATTCGACTGTTTGGAAAATGTAAGTATACTAACTTATTAATTAAACACTTCAAGACAGCAATTTTATGTATTTAAATATTTTATTCATGAAACATTACTGCTAACAGATATACATTCAAGTGCAATAAGTATAACATTAAAGTTTGAACACAGTAAAATTATTTATTTTAATTTTAATCCTCGCTACGGTGATTTGTACCTAACTCAGCTGTTTATTTATGCTGCTGGCAATGTTCAACGTCTCCAGATAACGCCCAGCTATTTTCTAATTTATTTTATTTATATGTGAAACTAAATGTTTATGTCTTTATTTCAGGTCGGAATCCGAATGTGAATTCTATCAACCGGGCTCGACCTCTGTACAAAAAACTAAATCCAACCGCAAGCAGATGGCAAACAATGGGAAGCGCAAATCAGGATCATTGACGAATTCAACTTGTACGAGGTAGGTAATTACGTTATAATAATACGTAGTAATTCAATAGATACGTGTTAATACAATTTAAATCATTTATAGTATGTCTTTAAAAATCGTCGCTTAGCTAACAACACCACGCAAGTTAAATTGGCTTGGTTTTCAGGAGAGACATAAAACGGAATAATTTTTTATGAACATGTCTGATGTAACCAATGAATTGCGCGGTGACAGAACTATTTGAATATCATGCTTTGTATGGTTAATTTATTTTTTTTGTGTAAATTTATTGGATACGCGGCAAAAACAATTTCTCTAATGACAATATCACATGATCAATTTTTTAGTTACGCGGTTTTGTTAGCTAAGCGACGAAATGTCGTAGGATTGATTTTAATTTGAACAAAAATTTATGTTTCCTTCTTTGTTTCAGTAAAAAACCTATGTCTAGTACCGATATATTCGGTATAAGTAGTAACCACGGTATTGACACAGAGCTCACCGAAGGCACATCGGGCAATCTATTATCATCATTTTTTGTAAACCGAGTGGCTAACGGTAACGAGCGGCGAACAACGAGCACCGTCGGTGAGTACTACATCGACTGCAAGGTGTACAAGACGAGTGACGCACGCGATACCGACTCCCTGGAGCTGTGGAAGAAGGCGCTTGTTCGCATCAAGTTCCACGCCGACACGGATTCACATCAGTGGCGAAAATTACAAGAGTTTGTGCGTTCAGCTGATTTATTGTTCGAAGAAAAACCTAAGGTATTTTGTTCTAAATAAAAATAAATAATTGAAAGCGTCTATGTTGTTTTACTAAATATTCTATGAACAAACCACAGAATACATGTTAGTACTATGTAGAATACATACAAAATCGTTGATATGTTTTAATTACAATTTTATTGATTCACAAAAACACAAAACAAAAGAACACTTTTGCTTCAAGAGTCAACGTTACTGCTTAATCCGACTATGAATATTTACTCTATACCCATTGTTTACGTACGTTTATCGTTTTTAGATCATTAAATACGTGTTTCTTATCATAATTTCAGTCGATTATTTACTATTGGGCATTCTGGACCATTGGACATTCTAGACCATTGGGCATTCTAGACCATTGGGCATTCTGGACCACTTTTCGCGAAAAGTGGTCCAGAATGCCCAATAATACCCTACTGTTACCACTTTGTGAAAGAAAAAATTGCATTATGTGTTCACTGAAAAGATGGTTGTTGATGTATTCTATTCTATAAAAGACTTGCTCATCCAACCTCCATGTCTTCACCACTGCAATGGTTTGCGTTCAAGGGAGGGTGTTGGAATAAACGCAAACAGCAGCGCCACCTAGAAACTCACTGACCGGTCGTCACAGCAATAGTTTCCTAGCTCCATCACAACGCTCTCTCTATTTCGTCTCGTGACATATACCGTTCGTGCATTGATATTCAAATTTTGTAAAATAATCGTGATCGAATCGGCTATTTCGAAAGTCGCATATTTTTTTTTCAAGATACTAAAAGCTTCTTAGTACTAAATGTGAAAGTTTGTATGTTTGTTAATCAATCAGACATAGCAGCTCAACCATGAGTTTTTCTCACGTATTGTCGCTAGCGACAACGTAAAATATTTCCATGACAAAATATACAGCGCCTCTACCGGTTACGTGAAAAACTAAAGTCGATACCATGAGATTAAAAAAATTTCGACACATAAAACACCTATCGAAAGTAATTCGATAGCGAGCGACAACGTAAAATATTTCCATGACAAACTATACAGCGCCTCTACCGGTTACGTGAAAAACTAAAGTCGATACCATGAGATTAAAAAAAAATCGACACATAAAACACCTATCGAAAGTAATTCGATAGCGACGGAGAATTTGTATGGTTGTACAAAAATGGTACCATGAGTTTATTATTTTTATCGAGCAATATCGTGTCGATAGCAGTAACGTAACTCACTGCCATAAAGAGTCGTGAAATACATTTAATATTAAACTTTTGGCTTATGGAATATCACGATAATGTCTGGAAGAACATATTTAGAGTGGAATATGTTAGCGATGGTGGAATATAAAGACAATCGCCGCGAACAGAGAAAAACTCAAGCTGATATTAGAATTTTAGTTGGATATCCACTATATAATATTAGTGAGAGGAAGTTTATGAAACTTTATAGGCTCAACAAAGAAGTTTTCGAGTATTTGTGCAAGGTATTACAAGAATGTACAGAATTTGAGTTCTGCAATTTAGCAAAAAAGTATTGTGTTTCATATACATAGGAATGTGAAATAATGTAAACTGCTGTTATAACCAATTTTTTACATTGTTACAATACAGGTTTTGTGTGTGTTACTATTTTTTGCCCATGGGGATTACTAAAGCGTTCTTGGAGAAGTAAATCATTTTTCCCAAGAAGCCATAAGGACATAAATTCAAGAAATCACAGGAGCACTAAACCATCGCTATGTTTTAAAAAAATACATTAAATTCCCAACTACCAGACAGGAAAGGAACAGACGTACTCGTAGGTAGTAAAAGCAAAGGAAGATAAATAAACTGTTTCAAAATAGACATATTAATAATTAGGTACGATTTCTTTTGGTTTTACAGTAAATATAGGATACCGGGTGTAATTGGGTGTATAGCACTGCGATGGAAAATTCGCTTCACTGTTACTTCAGCTATCTTTGGATCTCCGAGCTTCATCTTATTTGAAGCAAGTTCCGTATGAAAGCTATTGCCCCAGTGTCAATGCATACTTATTTATGCGATCGTGTGGCATCTGTGCTCTATATTTTGCATCATACAATTGCCACTAACCTACACAAGAAACCACATAAAACGCAAGAAGAAGTATTGCCCATCGCGAAGATTCGGCTTCAAAGAATTGCTGCTAGACGTGCCAGAGAAATTCTTTGTTTGAATGATGACAATGATGCTTTATAGTTAGATGAAGAACATGTTGACACAATGAATGTTTCTGATGTTGACTGTCCAAATGCGAACGATGTGACTACTATGCCAGTTATAAATGATATAAAGGAATGGGTTTGAAGTCCATCGATTCAAGATTATTAACTTTTTATGACATCACACTAGGTGGGGGGGGGGTCTCACAAATGTGATTCGTGTGACGTAATTTATGGATGGGCCCATAAGGCATGATTGACTAACAAACATCCAAATTCACAAACATCTAAACTTTCATATTTATTATAATATATAAAATACATATAAGGTACCTAACTAATGACACAATATTCAGATCCACCACCTGGTTCTATGCAGTATGAGTTTAATAAAGCACATGTTTCTGGAAGAGTTGTGATAGAAAATACGTTTGGTCAACTGAAAAATCGTTGGCGTTGTCTACTCAGATATAGAACATTACATTACAGACCGGAAAAATGTGCCGAAATTATTAGTGCATGTTGTGTTTTACATAACATAGCTGTACAATATAGACCTCCGGACCCTGAGGATTGTTTTTCTCAACAAGGTCCAGGTAATACCTAAAAAGTATGTGGACAGTATGTAATATTATGTGGAATACAATATATAACTGCATTCTTATTATAATTGTTTCTTTGACAGATTCTTATGAAAGACAGGTGATACAGAAAAATTAGGCTGCCGGTGATTTATTAATGGGTAGAGCAGTAAGGGATCAATTAGCTAGAAGACTATTTTCTGAAATAATTAATATTTAATTTAAAAAAACCTATTTTCTTCTGTTTATTGAGGCACACAGTCCTGAGTTGTAAGAAAAAACAAATAAATTAGGTAAACTCTGATTAGTATCTTATTATTATAAGTAGTTATTATATCCAAAGATATGAACCTGATACAATAAAAACATACATACACTCACATGTTGGTACATAATCAGTGGCGTGCAGTCCATAGAGACAAAGAGACATTGCCTACCCTGAGAATTTGCTAATTAAATAAACTAAAAATAAATAAATAAACCGCAATAAAATTTTATTTTTCGGTATTTCATTAAGAAATTGGTGATTATATACGGTTTTAAGTGCAATAAAGTTTCACTAGTGATAAATACAGTTGAAAGTTTTATTGTAAGTTGAAAATAATTTCGTGCCAAACCAAATGTCAAACGACGAGGGTAAAAGTGGCGTTGGCGGCAAGTCGGATGCTATTGCTTCGGACGAAGAGCGGTCATCGCGACCCGACCCTGGACATTCCAGTGGAGACAGCGAGTCTTCCTCGTCTTCGGAAGAAGAGTCGGGCTTTGCGTCGCCGCCACCGAACAAGGGTTGTAAGTATAGACATATTCCTACTGATCCACGTATTGACGGATTAATTAACCAAGTAAATTATATTTCCGGCTATCTCGCACAATTACCGTATGCTAGGCAAGATTCTCGGGGCGGGACTGCTTGCCCTGCCCCTAATAACGGAATCGATCGAGGCTCCCAATCATTATACCTCCTAAAGAATCCATGCTGTAGCTCGGACAAATTTCAATTAGGGGAGATAAATACGGAAATCGACGAGAAGAGGATTACACCTTCAGCTAGTAAGGAAAGACGAAACGTCGCATATGCAATTTCATGAGACTTTACAGACAAACTTACCTCAGGAACAAATAACTGAAAATTTTCCCAAACCAGCCTTGATAAAAGACGAGACATCATTACATTATATTGTGACCCCACGCTTAATTTGCCTCACATTTATATTCCCGAAATAAATGCGAAAATGATGATCGACACAGGCAGCACAAGGTCCTTTTTGAGCTCCCAAAAGGCATATCAGTTCTTTTATCATTACATTAGATATGAACCGTTTGAAGTTGTAAGCACTCACGCCTCTACTAGACACAGCGAGGCGATTGAAATTCCACTTTTACCAACATTCAAAAGTAATGACTTCCACAAATTTTATTTGTACAATGTTGATCCACACTACGACAGACTAATCGGAAATGACTTACTAAAACAATTGGATGCAATAATAGATCTTAAACACTTGATACTAAAAACTAAAACCACTTGCATACCAATAATTAATAATAATTTAGACTATGGGATCGAACTTCAACCGCGATCTGAGCAACGCGTTAAATTACCAACAGACCAACATTCGGGCCAAGCTATAATTAATTTTAGGAAATTTGGTCCTGACGTAAGGATGCCAAGTGCACTAGTAAACTGTGTTAACGGGTACGCCACTACAGTAATTCAAAATGCCTCAGATGAGCGAGTTATTCTCACAATCAATCAATCCTTACCAAGTATCGGATCATTTAAGCACTGAATGTGACCTTCACTTCACAAATGTAACAGACATACAGACCGACAAATTACTTGAAGAAAATTTGAATAAACTCCGACTTGACCATACTAATGACGAGGAGCGTGAGAAAATTTATAGACTATGTAAAGAATACAAAGATATTTTCCACTGCGACCTATTATAAAGTTATTGCCTTTAACTTTTACTAATCAAATAAAACATAAAATTCGTACAAAGAATGAAGATCCAATTTTTGTAAAACCGTAGAGACAGGCCCCACACGACACAAGCAGACGAAATAAATAGGTAGAAAAAAAAGCGCCTGGAATTGATGGCATAACATACTCTTTTCTTGCTAAACTAAGTGATTGTGCTCTTTCTATTATTTCGATCTTGTTAATTCATTTATGATCACAGGAAAAGTACCATCGTCGTAGAGACATCAGTGTTGCCAATTTTAAAACCCAATAAAATTTCCTCCGAAGTTTCTTCCTATCGTCCTATAGCTCTAACGTCTGTGTTAGCAAAAAATGCTGAACATTTAGTTAAAAACCGACTAGAATGGTTTATAGAGAGGAAAAACTTATTATCAGATAGCCAATTTGGATTTAGAAAGGGTAAAAGTAGTCTATAATATTAGCATATTTGTCACAGATATACGTTTGGCCTTTTCAAATCAGGAATCGGTAGTTAGTGTTTTTTTAAACATAGCTTCTGCGTATGGTAACGTCCGGTTATCAGTTCTCAAGGACAAGCTCTATAATTTAGGGGTCCCGGAAATGCTCATCAATTTTATAATGAGTATCTTATCCGAATGAAAGGCTACTTTAAATATCCCAAACTTCTTATTCTTTGGCATGGCTATCACTTGCATCCATATCAGAACCATCATGCAAAGGTACATTTTCATCTAATTCTGAGTTTGATTTATCACCTCGCGAAGTTTTCTTCTTGTTGGTTTTTGTAGAAGTGTTTTTAGCCGTAAATTTACCTCGTTTTGATAAAGGAACAATTGTAACTCCTAGTAAATCAGATAAAGGGGTAAGATATAATGAAGAGATTAAGTCATTTGCTTTGACCGTTTGTTTTTATTCCAAACGAGCTTACTCCTTTTTAAGAAAATGTGTGTGTCTCCCATACCCTTTAACACTCCGGAAACTCTTATCAATATATAACTGTAATGTCGGATTGATGTCTGAGGTACTCAATTTCCTAAAAACTTCGGCAACCAAAACCAAGAGTCAAAAAAATGTTGCTCTCATATTCGACTCTATGTCAATTAGAACAGAATTAAAATATTACGCCAGTAGAGTCAAATACTGGGGTTACGTGGACTATGGAGGCATTATGACAGAAGATGCCGAAACTTTAGCCACTGAAGTTCTCATTTTTCAAATAGTGTACACAGAAAAATTAAATGCTCTATTGCTTACTTTTTTATAAATAAATTATCAGCGGAGGTGCAGTCTCATTTAATATTGACTGCCACGCGTTTTTTAAGCGATGCAGATGCATAACCGTAAGGTCAATAACTTGTGACGGAACGGTAACAAATCCAAAAACCTATGAAAGGTTAGGATGTAGATTTACATATCCTGACTTCATAACTTCTTTTAAACATCCCCAGGAAAATACTAACGTTTATTGCCTAACGGATCCACCACATATGTTAAAGCTTTCGAGAAATCTAGTCGCAGAAACAAATTTAAGCTCGGAAAAGAGAAACATCAAATTCGAGTACATTAAAATAGTTTGCTAATAAATTATCTACCACACATGTAAACTTTTATAACAAAAATATGAATGTTCGCTTAGCAGCTCAGTTAATGAGTTTATCTGATGCCGATGCAGTTGATTTTTTGAGGTATTCCGGAAATAAGCGGTTTTTAGGTAGTAAAGCAACCGTAGAATATATCAGAATGATAGTTAGGTTGTTTGATATATTGTACATGACATGGTACATCAGCGAAAATACTAATAGCCGCATCAAAAGATTGTTCATTTGCGATATCCCTACAAACATGACTGACTGAGTTGTCGCATTCTACTAAGTCGAAGTGAACGAGTTTCAGGTGTTTCGTTTGACAAGTTATCGTGAATAAATCCGAGTCGGTGGGCATGTTGCTCCTCCGTCTTATTAGATAGACGATCGTGGATTAATCCGAGTTGGTGGGCACGTTGCTCATCCGTCTCTTTGGTAGTGATTATTTGCTGTAGCACCGAGAAAGGGAATATTTTCATCGATGTACAATCCCCACTTTCTAATATTAATACCATTTAATTTAGCCAGTTGTTCTAGGGTCACAGCCTCATATTGTCTATCGTGTTGTACAGAAGAGACATGGTCTATCGAGGTACCGTACAGCATGTTTTTAACTATGCTTCGACAGCTATTTGTATTTCTTCGTTTTATGATTTTGCCGAAATTTGAGGCCATCAAAAGGTTACGTCTAAGCTCAAACCATTCAACATATTCACTTTGTAAAACTGTTTCTTTATTGATGCAATTACGCTCGTCTTCAGTCTTTTGTGAGGAATGTTCTTTTCGCCAGTTCGAAAGTTCCTGAATCCATATCTGATTGATCTGCATTTTCACGGTAGTTTGAGTCTGAAGGCTAAGTTATAGTGAAAAGCCGCTTCATCTCTTTTCTTGCAGATTGTATCTTCATATTTCGTTAATCCTTTCTATGGTGTAATCTTGTTAAAAAAAAAATGAACTGTTGACATAAAGTTTTCCTGTATAGAAAGATATAATAGCACCCGCACATATGTTTTGTAGCCACACCTTTGAGAGTAATTAATTCTCTTACCACCAATTAGCGTAGCAACGACTCGATTAAATTGTTCGACAATATTGCTGTCGACATCCTCAATCAAACTTCTAGAATGCGAGGCAACGTTGGCAGCAAGCATTCTTATTCTTCGCCAAAGACTAGATACATCAAATTACGTCACTACTTCTTGGGTGTGGGTACATATGTCTTTTCTTGCATTTGGAATGATTCCCAAAGGCGTGACAAACGGAGTTGTGTATGTCAAAATGCAGGTTTTCATAGTTTTTGTCGACTTTGTTGAGTTTTATAGCATCACAAACGTAGTTGCGAGCTGGCAAGATTTTACCTTTTGTGATAAGCTTCCTGTCTTTCAAAGGTATCTTGTTTCAGTAATCAATATCTGCATATTATTGCAAAATCTACGCAAAATATAATTTCTGCTGTTTAGTTTTTCTACGGTAATATTGGGGTATGGGCGCGATTCAATAATTTTGCTGTATGTGTTGCTATCACCGTCTGCTATAAATCTAGCATATATAAGATTGTGCATTTCAACAGATCTTTTATAACCTTCTGCTATGATAGTCGCTTCCATGCCAGTAGATGGTCCCACATAGTTTTTATAGCAGAGATGATCTTTGAATGTTTCGCCATTTTTTTGGCAGATGCAACAGTACTTGTTTTTCACTGCCATGTACAGAACTTTACCAGTACGTCTGCCTAAAGTGCAGTGCAACCTGAATTCGCGGCATAGTTCATTTGATATGATCGCCTGCACCAACAACCGTCTACGATTACGTCAATCATTGTCTTTATTTGCGCGTGCTTCTTTTAAAGCAGCTTCTTTTTTATATTGGCAGCTTTAGACATTTCAGCCCATGCAGTTATTTCCCATTCATTTCCTACTTCATCTTGCACTTTTATATAATTTTTTTCTTTAATTTCGGGCAAGTCTACAACAGCTATTGGTTCAACTGAGCATAGCCACCACCACTTGCTAGTAGTATTTTAATGTTTCTATCAGTAGTCTTCATTTGAATTTTTTTCTTGAACATAAAACACTGCAAGTTTACCTGAGAATAAAGTCCTTTTTGATTCTCAAAAACTAATTACACTAATCGAGGGTAATCCACAATTAAAGAGAGATTTACGGTCGGCAACATGGTACATGGTAAGTAAAATTATGGTTTTATTACATATTTTCGGGTTTCTTAGTAAAAATAATAGATATAATGTAAAAATTGTAAAGGGACGCGGGTGTCCCTATATGCATCAAAGAAGACTTATGCTTTAAACGTATATTGTATGCATTGCTATTATTTTCAGTTCATCATGCTTATTTTTATATACTTTATTGCGGACTATGTCTTCAAATCGACATAGAAAGTTTTTGCTGCAGGAAGACTATATTTTCAAAGTCTTGATGGCTGACAACAGTGACGACGGGGATGATTTGCGCCTTTATGAAGAGGACCAAGAGAACTTTTTTAACGCATGATATTGATTGATGCAGGAATGTCGACTGTTGAAATTGAATCAAACTCAGCATCTCTAGAAGACACTACATTTGAAAATCAACAACCTGGCCTTACTGTTCCTTCTTTCAACTGGCAAAAAATCATATTCACCGCACAGTTCATCTGAGGCAGGCTCCCCAACTTAAGGCTTTTAGCCCTACATTTAGGGCTCAAATATGTGTAGTGGGCCTTTTTAGGGCCCAAAAAAATTGAGGGCTATTTTTAGAGCCATAAAATTATTTCTCGGTATATCATATTGTGAAAAACAAATTACGTAACCAATTGTCAATTGAAATGCTCCAGAGTGTAATGATGACAAGATTCATTTTAAAACGAGATGGTGGTTCATGCGTTACATTTACCATATCTCCAAAAATGTTACAGCTATATAATAGACATATATGACTTCAAGAATTCTCAAAGCTCAAATGAAATCCAAGTCCGGACTTAAACAATTTGTTTACTTTAATTGACGATGTAGATATTTAATACGCATTTTAAAATTAAACTTAGTTGTGTGTTATTTACCTTAATAAAACTGGGAACTTATGTTCCTGCAGGATGGGGCCACAGTGCATACTGCTAATGTGGTCATGAATTCAGTGTAGCATTTATTGTTTAATTTATATTATAGGAACAATAAAGATTGCTAAGTTCTCTCCCTCAAATCGACTATTTGATATATTTTTTGGAATTAATTTTTTTTTTTAGAAATTGTAACCAAAAGTAAAAAGTAGTATGTTTTGGCATATCTAATTTATGTCCAATTTCTTGAAAGTACATTTATTTACAATTATTAGAAAAGTCTAAAGTAATACAGAATCAACTTAAACATGTGTCTTAACTCTGAAGTAAAAAGCACTAACTGGCATTAACAAAAAAATAATTCAGATAGTTGGACCATGAGCAATTACAACTCAAACTTTAAATGTCATTTTCTCGAAATCAATTGGTACATTTTGTTATTACTTTATGGGCATAACTGGGTCCAATTCAAATTCAAATTCAAATTCAAATCATTTATTCTGTAAATTGGATCATAAATATCACTTTTACATGTCAATCATTTTTTATGCTACATTATATTTAAGACGGCATTTCGGGGCTAGCCATGAGAAGAAATGCCGAAACAAACTCATGGGTTACGGCCTCTTTTAATGTCCAGACATTGTTTTACAGAATTATGCGAGTGTAATGTAAAGAAATTCCTGGATTGGCCTTTTGAAGAAATGGCCAAGAGTATACCAGACATACTTGGCACTCGCACTCACAAAAAAAACAAAATATATAATAAATGTTATAAAAATTTTAAAAATCAACATGTCAGTATTGCCTTAAATACTAATATTGCGCCAATAGAGCAGTCAATATTAAACAATATATTATATAAAAGAAGAGACCTAGGTACACCCAATTTTGTAAGGAGTGAGCGGCTCAATTCCAAGCTGTTTTGTCTTCCAAGTAATCTTTCACACTATAATAACCTTTTTGGCAAAGCCTAAGTTTAATACATAATTTGAATTTCGAGATACAATTTATCCATAACTTCTAGCTAACTTGCCAGGACTCCCTAGCTAAACATTAATAGTAGATATTACTTGCACATTCAAAGAAACTCAAAGAAATTAAAGATTCCAAGAGACTAGGAAGAAGATACTAAAAAACTGACGAGAATTTATGGATAATTCCACAATCATGATAGGTACTGTATTGTTGATACATCACAATCTGTAATAACCTCAAAAACTGGACAGCAATGTCTTGAAAAATAATTGCTTTTTAACTTTTCTTCGTTTTATAACAAACTTTGGAACAACACTTCTCACATTTCCCGAAAAACACATGGTTGTTTTAATCAATTTTTAAAATCAAAACATCTTTGGTTTAATTCAATTATGTTTGCCGAATCCACACGGTAAAATAAAGTTAGCAAAAAGAATAATAGTTATTGTTGTGTTCAGTGATGCCAGATAACCGTCTCCCATTCCCCCCAGTCTTATGTAGATTCCCCCCAAAATTCATATTTATCAAGAAAAATCCCCCCAAAAGGGTCCAATTTTTTTTTATTACCAATTTTTTTATGTTTGTGTCTCAAACAATAACAAATTTAAACGTTATAATCAATATACATGTTGCGTAGCGACTAAGTCATGACGCCCTTTGAAAAAAAATATCTTGTAGTATATTGAGGAAAACCAGCTGATTAGTGGTGGATAATATATCGCATAGCGCCAAATTACAACACGCTATCTATTGCCAACAAATCAAGCGAGCTATAACAATCGGCGCTAGTTATAGTACTACGCTATCCAACTAGCATATTTAATAGGTAGCGTAACTAGCGTCTGTTGCGTGACAACTGACAATAATATTTATTAAAGCGCCGGAGCGCGCGATGACCAGTCGCGCTGCGCCATCGCACGCAGTCAGACGTATGCTCGTTATCGTATCGCTAGCTGTCCCGCCCAGCTCAAGCGAGTTACGTGTTTCGTTTTGCTTTTGTTATTACTGTATATATTTATTACTTGCATGGTTTTCAATGGCTGCAATTTATTACAATATTAGTAAGTAAGTTCAAATAAACTATACATTACAAGAATATTGGTTAACTGTCATGAACGCGAGCGACACACACAGCAGGGAATAGGGTATTCCCCGTATCGGCTGTACCAATATGTATTATTCAGCTAAATGTAGTTGCACATGCGATAGAATAGTTTTAATATTATTGATGTGTCATTCAAATTGTCTAGTATATATTATTATACTAACGTGAAAGCAAGTTGTAACATAAAATACGTATTCGATTTTTTGTCGTATAAACACTATAATAAATTTTTACAAAAAAATTGAGATGTAGGGCTCAGTGACCCAAACTTTAAAGCTTAGCTTAAGCGTAATACAAAAGACCCGTACCATACTATTTATGTAGTGTGTGATTCGAAAATGTCTGCAGACAGCGTTGCCCTATAGAGGCGCGGCGAAGGGATTAAACACATTAAAAAACTAAACCGATATCATAATCATCGCAATCATCAATTTCTGCAGCGATATATATTATTATTTTTTTGTATACAAATAAGATGTTAAGTTAGTTTAGGATATAAAGTTTAAAATAAATTCATAATTTACTTATTTCCTTTTTTGCACATCACTTTATTGCACTGTAAAATACACTGTATTGTTTCCCATCAAACACTGTATTTTTGAAGCAAATACCGTATTTTAATGTGGACAAGACGGGGTTTTCTAAAATCTGTCTTGGCAACACTGCCGTAGATATAGAAGCGTAGCGTGGCAATTCTATAGCGCCGCAGCGCGCGGCGATCAGTCGCGCTGTGCGATCGCACGTTGAATGACTTATGCTCATCACCGGTTACAACGAAGCGCGGGCGCGCTTCGTGATATATTAAAGCATTAAAAAAAGCGCGCGAGAAAAATATAGCGTGTAGTCCGTAGCGTGATAATAAAATATATTTGATTTGAACACTACTACAGCTGATTAGCGATCGCAATATGGTTTTCAGTACGGGTGATCAGCTGGAGTAAAAAATCCCTTGGGAGCAAGGCAGAAACTGTCTTTACCAACCATTAATAACATCCATAATAACTAAATAATCATGGACGCTCTGCCAACTCCCTGCAAAAAGTTATGATTAAAAAGTAAAAATGACTTCATAACTGGTAAAACATTTACCTTTTTTTATAGTATAGGCCGGCAAACGAGCAAGTGGGTCACCTGATGGTAAGTGATCTCCACCGCCCATATACGCCCACAATACTAAAATAATCATGGGCGCGTTGCCGACCATAAAGGAAAAAGATAAGTAAGGGATTGGGAAGGGGAGGGGTATTTGGGCCTCCGGATATCTCACTCACCGTACGAAACGCAGCAGCAAGCTGCTACTTTACGCCGGTTTTCTGTGAGATAGTGGTAACGACCCGGACGAGCCGGCCCATTCATGCTGTAGGCAAAATTGTCTACAGCGTGGCTCTACCACTCATAAAGCACCTCAAAACGGTAAAGAATTATACAAGATATGACCCGAAACATGTATTTGTGGATCACAAGAACATTGTCTCGGTGCGGGAATCGAACCCGCGGCCTCTCGCTTCACAGCCGGCTACTCACTCACTGCGCCACTGAGGCTGTCGCACTTATAATATTAATATCGTATCGTCACTTTCCATCAGGTGCAATTGCAGTCAAACGTCTTGCCTATTCTTCAATAAAAAATAGCTAAATATCATAAGTTTATATAGCAATATGTAAGATGATTTTCTCCAAACGGATCGAATGAACAAGGTCAATCCAATCCAAAAATACCCCTGGTCAAAAGTCACCTAAATTCACCTATTTCAATGTTTCCATATACTGTTCATCACCGTCAATGTTTATTGCACTAATCCACACCATTTCTAAACAACAAAGACAACTAGTTTAGCAATTCATTAAAATATAGTATTCTCAGTCAACATTAAAATAAAAGATCAAAGCTTTGATCAAAGGTATAAGATGAACCGTACTGTCAGAATACCCGCCAAAACTCCCCTTGTATAATCAGTTTGATTCAAGAATCAGGGTTGCCAACAATTTGGTTTCACTTTGACTGGAATATGGTTGGACTTTGACTGGAATTTGGGTAGTATTTGGCTGGATTTTAAAAATAACTGGAATTTGGCCAGATTTCGACCTCGAATTTGACTGGAATTTAATTGGACTTTTACTGGAATCTACCGGGCTTTGTCTGGAATGTGACTGGACTTATGCCACGATTTAACTGGAATTATGTTGGACTTTGACTGGAATATGGGTAGCCACCTTTGAGTGGTAGTCACGCTGTAGACACTTTGGTCTACAGCATGAATGGGCTCGCCCGTTACCACTGTCACAGAAAACCGACGTAAGGTAGCAGCTTACTGCTGCGTTTCGTACGGTGAGTGATATCTGGGAGGCTCAAATCCCCCCCTTCCCATTCCCTTAATTATCCCTTTCCTTCAAGGTCGGCAACGCGCCCATAATTCTTACGGTATTGTGGGCATATATGGGCGATAGAGATCATTTACCACCAGGTGACCCACTTGCTCGTTTACCGGCCGATGCTATAAAAAAAATCATTTTTTTATTTTCTTAATATTTCTAAGTACATCTTTGTGTAACGGTTCACTGAATACACCTACCATCCAAATGTTGTCTATAGTGCCAATAGTCTTTAGGTAGAATGGCTGTGACAGGGACGGACAGAAGGACATGACGATATTAAATACCTACTCCGTTTTGCTATGGAACACTACAAATCGACGCGAAATGGCAGCTTGTTGCGTTTCATATGGTAAGTTTTTTTTTTTATTTTATTATATTGAATGACGAGACGAGCAGGTCGCTCGCCTGATGGTAAGCGCCACGCTTGCTCATAAACAGAAGCAACGCCACACAGAACTTATAAAGCACTGCATGACACTGGACTGCGCTCGTCAACACGAGACATAAGGTGTTAAGTCTCATAATGCCCAGTAATTACACTGGCTTCAATGTCCTTCACACCGGAACACAACAGTGCTTACACACTGTTGCTTGGCGGCAGAAATAGACAAAGCGGTGGTACCAACCCAGCCGGTCTCTCGCAAACGAGGGACCTACCACCTTGTAAAATAATTAAGTAATTTCCGCAGGACCCGCTTTTTAATCCCTATTTCTGCCTTTAATCCATATTTTAATTGGTACCTACCTACCTACCTAATTGGTTTCATAGGCGATGCTATAAAAAATAGGAATAGATTCATAAATAAATAACATGAATGGGTGATGCAATAAAATAAAGGATCCAAAGAAATAATATTCTTTATTCAGCAAAACTTAAAATTACAAACCAAAATATTAAATTGTCTAATAACGAGTCGGACGGAATTTTAATAATAACACAAAATAACACATAGGATCAACAGTATCCTAAATATTGCAAGATATAAATATTAAATCAATAAACAACATGACCGATTGACATGAATGTAGGAATGTTTTAATCTTATTCACATATAATTTATATAATAGCTTTTGCTCGCGAGAAGGATTTGGCGGGATAAAAAGTACCTAACCTATGTCCTAATCCAGGTCATGGTCTACCTATATGCCAAAACCGTTCAGCCGTTCGGCCAATCATCCAAACTTTCGCTTTTATAATAGTAGACGGATAGGATTTTGGAACTACGTTCAAAAATTAATTGAGTTTATAGCGACTTATGGCTCATTTCAATAAACGTACCTAGTTTGATTCTACAAACAGATCCCACAAATGAAAGAAAATAAAAAAAAGAAATTATAAAACTAATTAAATTATTTTTAATTAAGACTAATTAAAAAATCCATCAGAACACAGTTTAAAGGCCACGCGAACAAATTACTTAGTTTTGATTGGTTAATTTCCGGGATCTGTAAGTTTATTGAAAACCGCCATTAGCACACACAATTTAGTCTTCTTTTAGAATATCGATGCAGTGATATGCTACTTAATTTCACGACCAAACGATGCAGCCGACAAATCGCCGATCACAAGGATTGGTCATGGTGGTTCTGCTCTTTTCGTCGCACAAAAGTTACCCGTTTTTAAATTTTATTATTTCTAAATTTTGCCATCTACCAACTTTTCTCTGGGTTCTGTATTGGTGTTTAAAATATTAACGTAAATCATTGCCACAAAATAGTGTCATAAGCTGTCTGTATGGCATAATGTCAGAGTATGCAGAAATACGTCATACTATAATTGTGCTCACTAGCGTGGGCAACATCTTGCGTAACTTATTTTGCAACACGCACTGTACACCACACCCCGATGACGTCAGCCTGGCACGCTTAGATTCCATACAGATTGTAGTACTTACACGATCGTTTTAAACCAATGTCTATGATTGAAATTATATTAAATACATACAATTCAAATAAAGATACATTTAATTCATAGCAACGATAAAAAATAACAATTAATAAAACAATCTAGTCCCATACAATTGCTGTCAATAATACAATAATTAAGGTAAACTCAAACACTAAAGACCAGAATTTGGACGGATGTCATAATATATTTATTACTTACACAAACTAAACATAAATAAATTAAGTTATGAAAGTAGAATAATTTTGATGAGAAATGTAAGGCACGATTGATATAACACTTTTAACTAAAAATATACACCAGTGGATCAAAATTATGTTTCATTTAAGGCACAGTGATAGATATATATTGATTCATTTGTGCACCAAATGTACATGTCTTGCTATGTATGTGTGTGTGCTGGTTTGTAAATATGTAGGCTAGATTTGTGTGACCGTAACGGGTCGGCCATCATACTTATTGATACACACAGTAATTGTGTTTATGCACACATAGTAAGAAGTGTAAGAATAAGTTGAAGTGAAGTATCTACAAATCTAGAAGGAACGTCATTAGAGGATCAAGACCACTTATGTCGAGAGGTGACGACATGACGACATTACTTGAAGACACATGTTGGATATATCGTATCAGAAATGTTAATACCAAAAATTATCAATTTGTTGCAGAGTTGACTGCCTCGGTGGCGCAGTTGTAATGCGTAGGTACGCGTTACGATTGAGGCTAACGCTGAGGTCTCGGGTTCGATCCCCGGGTCGGGTAAAGTGGTATTGGGTTTTTCTATTACGAAATGCTCAGTATGAGCCCGGAGTCTGGAATTTGTGCCCGGTATGGCGATAGGCTCGCCCCCTATCACAACGTGGGACGGAGATACGCTCGGCGAAATGTGGGTGTACTGGTTACACCTCTGCCTACCCCTTCGGGGATTACAGGCGTGAGTGCGTATGTATGTATGTATGTTGCAGAGTTTAATGTAGTGATGTCGTCACCACTCGATACAATGGACAGCTATTTTAGTAAATATGCCCGTTAATTACATAGTATATTCACTTAGTTAATGATACACTGTCTAATATTGCTAAGATTTCAGGAGAGAAAATTATATGAATTCAAGGTGGTTTTTTTGAGATTTACGCTCGTATACTGAATCGCAACTCAAGCGTTTAAAATGGTGTTCAACATGTTAAGACGCTCTTATATGTCAAAATTGTATTAAAATAAGTAACCATTACAGTCGATCGTTGAATAGCGTTACAGAGTTCGGGCGTTAAAACTAACCAACTGCAATAAAATTTAAAGTAATCATATTTTACAGCTTTAATTAGTAAAATAAACTGAAATCTTAGGAAATATTAGCTCTCATGTTATTAGCTATTACTTTATCAAAATTGTGCGATTTCATACACTTTGACTTGTACCTCACATTATTTTAATTTCCTATGGTAATTTTTTTTTTATAGACTTAAATTTTTCAAATTATTACATCTTTAGTTCATGTCCCAATTTTGAACTACATCCGCGTCTCACCAATACCAGCAGGTTACAGAATTGCCGCACTTATGATCAAAACAGAAAGGGTAATTTTTCATTAAACTAAAATCCATAGTTTTTGTTTTTATCACAAGTGAGGCAGAGAATATGAAAGGACAAAACATACCATATTTAATTTTTCAGCTACATGTGATGTCTTTCGTATGCCTGGTGGGTTTTTCATTTATATGTATAAATATGTACAAAACTAACCTAATATTTTATTGTTTCTTACAACTATATTGCAATTTGATTATAAGGCTGAATTTTCTAATAAATATAAAATTTAGCAGCAAATCAGTAATGTATTTCTCATTATGTTATGTTAGTCGTCATTTAAAAATCATTATAAATGTGTCGTTCAAAAACAATGTCAGTGCCAGTTTATGAATTAATTTTTAACAATGTTTTATAGATTTTATTTTATTAAACGCTCATTTTATTAATTGCTATGCCTCCAGGACAAGAATATTTACTGATCACACAAATATTATATGTAGTAGCGGGAGGCACATTGGTGATTTTTTCCCCTACTGTGCATTAATTCTATCATAGACATAGGTTCGCGCCAAACTACGACGGACAAGACGCAGACGATGTTTCATTTTATTTATTTTTCCGTACTAAAAGATGGTACATTGTTAGCGTCATATACGTTGTAGTCTAACGCCAACCTTACGACTTATGTCATACAAATTAAATTACATGTAAATATATTACTTGCTGCTAAGTTACTATCATGAAAAATTTATCTGACACTAAAATGTGTTATCTTAATAAAACCTAATGATTTTTACAACACTTTGTGCTTAACTATATACATAAGTGTAGTTTATACCTACATTAAAAAAAATATTAACCGAGAACTTTGTTCAAGCAAATATACATAATATGTGATAAAAATGTAAATAATGTTACTTATAGTAATTATGTAATATAGAACGACTTTTATTCGTACAATATGTGAGATATGTAGGTTTCATCTACAGTGCACTTTTAAATATTAACTACACCCCCACTAAGTGTCGTAGCTGGTGGTCGACCATAGAGTCTAACAGTCCGTCTCCACAGGACCCGTGGAGGGCTAAGGGTCCCGCCGTCCTATAATATAATTGTGCTTGCACTGAAAATTTTGCGATTTATACGTCATCCATATTTATTTATTTATCGAAAATATATCCGGTGTAAGGGAAACCTCCGAAAACTACAAAATATGGTAGTGCTGATACAGACTTGATTCTATTCTTTTTACGACCACGCGCCGGTCGCGTATGGCCAACGGCCGTTAACTCCGAGCGTCAGCGTATTTTTTTTATAGGTTTATAATTCTGTCAAAAAAACCTATTTTATTAATTATTTTAACGATATGATACGAATAACTGTCATATTTATCTATCCAAACATGATGCTGCGTAAAAGAAATAAGTAGTTTTATTTCGCGATTTATTTAGTAGTGTCATGTCCGTAATCACCAGCACTATCACCCGTCTTAGTTTTCGGAAGCGTTTCCATTACACTGTACTATATGCAGATTCGTACAGCGCCCCTAACGGATTGTATTTGAAATGTACTAGCTTCATACATATTTCTTGTATGCGAATGACGTGACAGTTATGGAAAAGACTCGCACTACGACTATTAAGTGTACGAGACATGATCGACGTTACCTTTAAATTTTTATACCTACAAAATGTTGAAAATGCATGACAGGCGATAGCTCATACTATTCGGTTCAGTGTTAGTGGGGCGGGACCCTTAAACCAACAATCAATATTTTAGCCCCTTTACTAAGTTTAATCTGTTTTAATAGCCTTGGCTTACTTAGCATGTTGACCCTAGTTACGACTCTGCTCATATCTAAAATTTGAGTTTAAATTGTGCATATTCAATTGAAAAGGCAAAATTATTAAATATTTTGTCTCATAATAAAGTATAAAAATGTATTAATAAAAATCAGAAACGCATACATACAGTCATCAGAATCAAAATATTTATAATATTTTTAAAAACACAACAATGTAGTGAAGTAACATTTTCATTCATTATAAATATTTGTGACCAACATTGGTCAAGAAGTTTGTTTTTGATTTTTATTAACACAAATGCTGAAGTATTTAGAGATCAACTATGTTCAGACTTATTTTTCTTCAGCAATTCATTATTATTAATATTTGATTAACTTCATCCAATTAATTTAAATGGTGTGAATTATACGTTGTTTCGTTATGAAACCTTCATCGAATTCAGATGATCAATCGTTATGGGCCAATTACATGAGGCCAATCCATTAAACCTATCCATTATTGGCCAAAAAGAGGTATGCAAGGATAGTACCTAGTTGAAATCCGATGTACCTGCGTATCCCTTAGAGAAACAGGCATAAGCATTATATGTATATAGGCATTCTGCGACAGTCCAAATGAATGGTCTCAATAAATGGCCTCATGTAAATGGACCAACATATATCGCAATTTCATGGCTTAATATCATTATAATATATTCCATAATATATGAAGTATACATTGACATTTTTTATTAATATCAACAAAATTCCCATGGACCAAAGAATTAAATAGACGCCGTATGTCCTACTATATCGCGTGTCGAATATCTAAAGCAACGCGCACTATATTATGTAGTGCACATCGTAATGTCACATCATTGTACATGTCTATTTGAATTAATAATTAAACACACTAAAGGTAATTGTGGATGTTGCCAGTATTTTTTCATGGTATATTAAATTGGCACAATTTGTTGACACGTAGATTGAGGTACTTACGGATCTATTTAAATCTTCGTTCTGTGGTAGAAACATCTACTCATTTTTTACAGTAGCGGCACCGAAAAATTACACTTAGTAGATGTAGTATGTAAAATTACATCACGTGCCAACATTTAGCACAACTTTTTGTGTAACCCGCCAACTCGCACTATATGGTTTAGGCGCACCTCACCAACGTCAATCCATATAAATAATTAGCAAGTTTGGTTTACATACATATTGCAGTACATACGCGATCTATATATTATACAGGTCTATGGTTACAACATTATTGCACGCGGCTGTTAATTAAGATAGTTTCAGGTCCTTTTAAAGAGTAAAAAAAATATATTTTTATATTATTACCGAATTTTTTATTGTAGAATAATGTTGAGATGTAAGTGAGCCACCAACATCGTAGGTCCAAATCCAACCTCATTTCCACGTGGCATACTCTGCTGATAAACGAACGAGGCAATGGCGAAACTTAGTCAGATGGCGGGTCGCCCCATATACCAATTACCGTCAAATCTAAGGTACGAGAAGGCGGATCCTGGCATTGAAAAAAGCATGTCCAAAAAATGTAGTAACGGTGCCGCTATTATTAGTCCTGTGTACTGAAACCCATCATACCTCAGTGCTATGCGTTTGAATCCGTACCTTTTTCTGACTGCCGTTCCTGTTTAGGGGCGGCGAGTGTCCCGAGTATCCCGGGTTCTGTATCCCGAGTCCGGGCTGTTCGTCCCGGGGCCGGGGCTTCTTCAGTGAGGAGCGCAGCGGCGAGCGCGTGATGGTACTTGCGTCAGACAAGCCCGTGAGAGTGGTCGCGGTGGTGTTCATTGACGCGACGCTTCCGTGACCGTTCGTGCTGTACGGCTTGCCTGACGCGTCAGTCATTGATATGCCTGGAATTAAATAAATAATAAATACACCCACTGGCTTAAGTCCATCCTCGGATCCATCGCCATCAGAGGATGCCGAGATTTATATTTGGAAACGTATTTTTTTAAATATACAACGTGATACAGAAAAGTCTGGTCATATTTAAGAGTCGTTATACAGTATTTAACAAAAACCCTTTGGCCCTTTCTAGGTCGTGGAGATAGACATATATACAGCTTAATAAAAATAGTTAAATAAAAATAAAAAAAACAGAAGCGAGATATTATGCTTACACAGGTAGCTTAGAAAAATGAAAATATTAAAAAAAAAACTGCAAAATGATGAACTGAGCTGACTCGACTATTGACGAGACCAAACACACGCGGCACGGCGCCTTTGATACACGTAGACGCCGTAACTTGCTATCTCGCTCTGGCTCCAAGACATCGCTCTTGCAGAGGTAATCAATCGAAATACGGTTCGCAGGCAATAAAATAATTAAATCTTTAAAAATTTAATATGATTACTTTTATAGTCCCATTTTTGTATGTGAGTTAATTCATTGCGTTTGAATATCGATTCTGATTATCACAGTTAAAACGCCCAACAGGGTTTTTCTTACATATTGTATACTGAGTGTTTCTGTACGAACCGATCGTATCATAATCTAGAAATTTCAGGTAAATTTTTAACCACTTGTTTATTACGACCGATAAGATCGATCACATCCCCATAAATCAAATAAAGTGCGTAAGCGAGAATAGCAATGCTGGATGGAGTGAGGCAAAAGCTCAGCTGTTTATTATTTACAGTTGTCCCAATCTTGAAAGTCGAATATCGACATGTTACACATTCGATAAAAAAGAATAGGCTTTATTTATGTCCTAGTAATGCAATCGGATGCAGGGTGGGATACTTATTCCGTAAACTATACGTTGCTTAAATTTGACCACACCTTTCTGTAACACGTATAAAAAAAAGTGTAAGTACTGTACCACACCCAAGAGTGACACACATTCTTGACTCCACACAACAAAGAAAGAAAGATAGTTTATCAACTAGTTTTCCTGGATGTAAAGACTGTGAAAATCATTATAGGTCGCATACACCTCCCTCATTCTAGTAAAAAAACAAGTCAAAAGTGCACAAACTGGTTGTCCGAAGTAGGGCTATAAGCATGCTCGGGCGGGTCACCCACGCATGCATGATATAATAGTATGTAGAAAAGAGGGCTGCCTCTGTGGCGCAGTTGTAATGCGTACACGGTACGACTGCTGTGCTGAGGTCTCACGTTCGATCCCCAGGTCGGGTAAAGTGATATTGGGTTTTTCTATCATGGAATGCTTAGTATCAGCCCGGAGTCTGGAATTGTGCCCGGTATGGCGATAGGCATGCCCCCTTTCACATCATGGGACGGAAGTAAGCTCGGCGAAATATTGTGTACTAGTTACACCTCTGCCTACCCCTTCGGGGAGTACAGGCGTGAATGCGTATGTATGTAGAAGAGCTGTGCAAGTATCGTAGTGGAAATCCGTTGTCTCTGCCTACCCCTCTGGGAAGACCTACATATTATTGGAATCCAGTTTAACAGCTCACGTGATAGGTCATAGGACACACTTAATAATATACGTTGGTGCTTTAATTTTACAATTGTGAATGTCCTTGAGGTTGATACCTTCTACTAGGTGGTAGGTCCCTTGTATGCGAGGGACCGTCTGGGTTGGTACCACCGCTTTTTGTTTTTCTGCCGCTAAGCAGCAGTGTGTAAGAATTGTGTTTTGGTTTGAAGGACATTGAAGCCAGTGAAATTACTGGGTATTATGGGCAAATTCTTATCTCTCAGGGTGACGAGCGCAGTTCATGCAGTGCTTTATAACTCCAAGTTTTGTGTGGTATGGCTTCTGGTTATAGACAGGCGTGGCGCTTACCATCAGACGACGTGCTATCGTCATTTACACGAATAAAAAGAAATGAAATCAATGACAATGAAGATGGTGATGATAATGATAATGATGACGGTAATGGTAATTATGGTGCTGACGGTAATGAAAATTATGGTAATGACGGTAATGGTAATGACGGTAGGTAATGATAATTATGGTAATGACGGTAATGATAATTATGATGAAGCAGTGTCTGCGGTTACCTTTCCCGTCCTTGAATCCAGGATTGTTGATGGTAGTGTCAGGCGCGAGCGGCGCGGTCGGGTCGCCGCCGGACCGACGAGAGAACAACGAGTCGTACAGAGACATTATGAACAACAACGAGTTCAACACTATACACACGATCTGCAATATACAATTACAACATTATAACAACTAATAACTATAATAATAACTTCTTACTGCCTGGCGTTATCCCGACTTAAT
Organism: Mimas tiliae; assembly: GCA_905332985.1. Lineage (NCBI taxonomy): Eukaryota > Metazoa > Arthropoda > Insecta > Lepidoptera > Sphingidae > Mimas > Mimas tiliae. The sequence continues at coordinate 7,810,395 of HG995259.1, forward strand.
TATGGTTTAATTTAATGAGACATTTTTTTAGAGCCACGCTGCAGACAATTTTATCTAGTGCATGAATGGGCCGGCTCGTTACCACTGTCTTACAGAAAACCGGCGTAAAGTAGCAGCTTGCTGATGCATTTCGTACGGTGAGTGGCATATCCGGAGGCCCAAACCTTCTCCCCTGCCCAATCTCTGAATTATCCCTTTCCTTAAAGGCCGGCAACGCGCCTATAATTCTCAATTATTATTGGTAGAGAACACAAATCTAAATACATCTTAGAGTTGGTTAGCGGGATCCTAGCCTGATCACCTTGAATAGTTATTGTGTAAATAGAGACTATCCCGCCCACACATCCGCCACTGTAACTCCTGTAAGCCAGGATCGACAGTGGCACGCATATTTAGACACCAAGCAATGAAGGTCCGCGAGTCTCTGGGAATGCAAATGTATATTTATCCCGTAACGAAATTAATCCAATAGAAAGCTAGGGATGAGTTTGAAATAACAATTGTCCACATCCCTCCATAGCAAAACGGGAGACAAAATAATGAACTAAGGTCTCAGCCTCCGGCACAAGGATTGTGTAAATGTTAAAATGTACCTGTACATAAAACGCTTCTCCCCTTCTCACTTGGAACCCTCTGTCATCGCCTTGGACAGCGAAAAGCCCTGCCGCGGCTATCGACAGTAACGCTGGAAGTTATAAACATATTATATCAATGATAGTTTACCAGTTTCACCACATCTGCATCTACAAGTTAACAAATAAAACGTCTAGTTAACAAATACAATTTTACAACTTTAAATACAAAAGTCACACTCTCATAATAGAACCGAAACAAAGAGTTATTTTAGGTACTTCTGTTACATTTTCTTAGGTATCGTGCTTTAAACTTTTTCCATATATATTTCTACATTAGGGTTGTTTCCTATATTTAATTTTATACGTTATTTTATAAGCAACAGAAAACGATACGCAAAAGAAACCCTTTTATTAAAACACAATCAAAATTGGTTCAGAAATATGCCCGCAGTTTTATGACTTTAAATGTTGGTATGAGGAAAAGTAGGTGCGTAGTAGGGATATCTCACTATCTCGCTTGCACGCGTACACCATAGTGAACATTTTACACAGTGACGTCAAAGTGTGCGTCGTCTGTCATTCGACAATTACCCCTTCTACAGGATTTGAATGGCTTCTAACTTATTTATTTTTGGTCCGATTTATAAAATTCTTTCTGCAATAGATTTCGAGTAACGTAACTTATTGATTTAAATAATAAAAAAAATCTGGTCAACTACCCTATTGGTACCGTAACGTGCAACAGAATGGTGTGGTCATATTTAAGGGCCGTACATAAACCTGACAGTCACTGTTTATGTCCCGGATCTTAGCAAAATCTATACTTACATCCTTAATTTTCACATAACTGCGTGAGCGAGAATAACAATAGGTACTAGAATGAGACAAAGGTCAGCTGTTTATCATTTAGTGTTGTCCAAAGTTGCAAATCCAATATCTACAAACTCATTCGATAAACAGAAATTTCTTTATTTATGTTCTTTGTTACTACGGGGGTGAAATACTTATATCGTTCACTATATATGACCACACCTTTCTGTAACATATTGTATATAATATATACCGGTTTTCTGCTACAAAATATTATAATTAGATTTATTTCATTTAAGACCTCACCATTCATAATTTCATAATAGGCAATATACAATTTACTAACACAACAGCGTAACGACCTTACCCATATAGAGATTTAGTGGCCGACATATGACGTCATCGACAGCCGCGAGACGAGCCAAATATTTGTACTATTCTACGTCGTTCATCTGAATAAAATCGATGTTCAGTTATACATCGCTATGATCAATGAACTAAAATATTATAACATTGAATACCCCTCTGCGCAGCTTGGTAGTTGGTGGTAGATTTATTTTCTCACAATTGTTTGGGTTTCTTTTTATCCTTGTATGGTAAAGTGACTACACCTGGTTAGTACAGTGCAGACTTAATATAATGACAGTCAAGAGACACAGTAGTGACAGAATTATTCCGGCCTGAATTAACTCGATAAGTCGATATACACCTATTGACCCCGGAACGAGCCACTATGGCCGGTTCTTCACCATGTGTACGATAGTCGCTATCTAGCCTGGTACAAGCATGATACACCCTCCCACCATCAAACCATTTAAAGATTATCATGGTGTAAGGCCATCAGACCCAGTTTCTAGTTTATCCGATAACAATTTCAAGCACTTACTGGCTAGCGAGGCCAACGCGAGCTTCATCATGACGAGATGCGTGTACTTCATGGCGACGCGCTCCTTCGACGATATCATGGCCAGCTGCAGGACGGACAGCACGCAGTATACTCCCAGCACTGTCACGCCGATAGAGCCTACCACGCCTGCGAAGTACACCGCCGCTGTGGAAGAATAATGAGTTATTATTGTAATTGTTCCAAATGTGTGACTTAATATGAAATAGACACAATAAGATTATTTTATTGCAGAGACCGACAAACGAGCAAGTTGGCCACCCGATGGTATCAATAAAAAGAGGGGAGCACGCTGAGCTTGCTAAAAGAGACTGAAGGCTGGGGATTTAGGATCTAAAGATATGACGCGGTAGCGGCGCATGCAACTGCTACGTAACAGAATTATACCGACTTGAAGTAGTAGGGATGATATGGTAGCTCCCTCTTCTGCCCTAGTCGTTTTCAGCTACGGCAAGTCCGTTATTGGTGTCGTTCATGGTGTCGCATATCATCCGATGATGACCACGATCCTGAATAGGGGCCGACTACAGAGAGAGATGGCGTCGCATGTGGCTAACGTGGCCAATATTGATTGAAAAGATCCGCACGAATTGTACGAGCACTACGAGTGCTTTAATCATAGTTAATTGCCGCAGACAGTCGGATTTCCAACCTATCGCACCTGGTACAATACAGCGGCGTTTATCCTCATAGTCTTGGATTCTGATTGTTATATGCATACTAAAGATCTCCATATAGTGTAATGATAATCAAAAACTACGAGGGGCTTTCGTCCTCAAAAACTTCGATGACACAAATATTTTGTCCAGGAGCCGCCTCGGTATCAAAGCCCATTTTTGTGAAGTTTAATGCAACATGTAACAATTAAAATTGTGTTGCGCCGATCTTGAGTGGGTGTGGTATATGGGCAGATTTTTTAATTTATCAAAAAATAGCCTTATATAAAGATGAATTCAACTAACAACATGTGTTTTAGGACAACGCTACAACATGAAATAACTTTCTATGGTATTGTATCTTAAATATGAAACAGATAAATAACGAAAATAATGGTGCGTGTGTTCACACCATATTAGTATCTAGCGCGTGTGATCAACAAGACATAACTACTAATTAGATATGTATAGTTATGTACACAAGGCACGTAGTTGCATATTAACCGCAATCTTAGACATTTACAGTATCTAATCTATCGGCACGACTGTTCACACGTCCATAAACATTACTGACACTCCATCAGTTACCGATTTAAGGGCCGCGACTAATCACGACGGATCAGAAACGGCCAATCAAAGGTCGGTTACATCATTTCATACAAAAAGCTCTTTTGTTCCTGATCGAAGAGATATAGCGCAATTCCTACAACATTTTGAAAATTTAAGACTGATGGCGTCTTTATTGGATCAATATGGCGAGGTCCTAACAGGAGCGTCAGTGACTTCTGTCTGTCATCGCCATCCTGAAGCCGCAAATGACGCCTTGTCTTAGTCACACTACCGTCTAGCAGACTCCCACAGATTTATGTAGTTTTTTATAGCATAGGCCGACAAACGGGTAAGTGATTGATTGCTAGTGATCTCCACCGGGCGGAGATCCAAAATATCAGAAGAATCATGGATGCGTTGGGATCCGCACGGGATGGGAGATTGGAAAGGAGAGGGGGGATTTGGGCCAACGCACATCCCACTCACCATACGCAACGCAACAGTAGGCTGCTATTTCGCGTTGGTTGTCTGTGAGACAGTGAAAACAACCCGATTGATCCGGCCTATTCATACTGTAGACAAAACTGTCTACAGTGCGGCTCTATCGCTTATTAACTTCTAACACTTATTTATTAAAGTTCACAGTACACTTGCAGTCATCTATCTTCATACATTTGTCCTACGATACGTTATTCATCCTCTCATCCGTAGGTAGCAAGCTGTCGGTAACTTACAAAACATTTTTTATTGGAATGGTTTTGACTTACGCCTCGTAGAAAATACTACTATTCGTAAGCTAAACAAATAGTTTGCTGTTTATAGGAACCGGGCGTAAGTAATCAGGAGCACAGTATGAAGCTTATTACTTCACGCATTTGTTTCAAGGTTTCTACTGCGCGGTATGTCATGTCTGCCGTCACTTTTCAGCCTAACAGCCTGTCTCGTTAACGAATGTTTAGTAATTTTGTTGGCAGCTATTGTTTTCATAAATACGTGACTTGCTTATGGGCGAGTCGCATTTTAAATAGAAATTAGGTTAATATGAAATGATCGTGCGAAACTTTATGATGTGCTAAATTGTTAGGAATGCTTGAAATATTTCAACTGATGGGTTTAGCTAGTATAGCTAAAATATCAAAACACACACATCACTTGAAAAACATAAATTGTGCTCTACTAAAATAAGCCACGAGCTCGCTTCTCTACTGGCGTGAGTGCGGGTGTGTAATACATTTTAAATTTAACTGGAAACTTCGAAACCTAGACGAAAAAGGAATAGCGTAGCTAGTCCGTCAGCTGTGTCGGAAAGCACGCGTTGCCACAACCACCAAACAACTTCATCACAAACCAAAACATACCTTAGATTAAATAATCCCGAAAACCTATTGAATGAGCTCAAACACGATATATCTCTGCTATTAAATAATGAACAGGTAGAAGCTGCAGACAGCTTGGTTGCAACATCTGAAGCTTACCTAGTTAAGAACACTCGATTAAATTAGCTTACAAATAAAAAAAACCCATCCTAATCGGTCAAATTGGTGCTACGACGCCCCATACCAACAGACAATGGGGTCAATATTAAAACACCCGTAGTTTTTCATTTAAACAAAATATTTAACAAATTCAATACCCATATTATGTTTTCCAAATAATTTCCAGTACTCCAAGGTATCAAGTCTCGACAACCTCTGTAGCGCACTGCGCGAGTAGTCGGCTGTGAAGCGAGAGGCCGAGGGTTGGATTCCCCTTACCGAGACAAATGTTTATTTGTGGTCTGGGTGTTTTCGTTACAGAAGGGTGGACGTCAGGCAGGCGACCCGTCAAAAAAACTAAAAGCCAAATCTTTCTATAACATGTGCTAAAACTCTAAAAGCATGCTGCGCTGACCCCGTTGCGAGTGGGATAAAGGCACGTCGAAGAAGAAGATTCAATGGTACCAAGTCTCCTAAGGTCGATTTCATTAAAACATAACCATATAATGGCGCTATAAAAACAACCACCGTAGCGAGACAATGGGTGACATTGAAAATGCAACCGGTCGTAGATGATTGTCTTCATGAAATTGCAAGATGCAATGACTGAGGAAAATTGTTTTTCCATGGAAACTGCCTTTACAATGTTATACTATAATCAGTGTGACTGCCTCCGTTGCGCAGTTATAATGTGTACGCGTTACGATTGAGGCCAACGCTGAGGTCTGGGGTTCGATCCCCGGGTCGGATAAAATGGTATTGGGTTTTTCTATTACGAAATGCTCAGTATCAGCTCGGAGTCTGGAATTTGTGCCCGGTATGGCGATAGGCCCGCCCCCTATCACATCGTGGGACGGCGATACGCTCGGCGAAAAGTGGGTGTACAGGTTACACCTCTGCCTACCCCTTCGAGGATTACAGGCGTGAGTGCGTACGTATGTATGTATATAATCAGTATGTACACTAGCATGGTCTGTATCCGAAATCACTGGTGTCACCATATTGGTGTCTCCTTAAGACCAAATACAGCTTTTATATTAACTGGAAAGACGAAATGAGCTGGTCGCTTGCCTGATGGTAAGCGACACCTTTGTCCATAACAGAAGTAACACCACACATAACGTTAAATTACAAAAGCACTGCTTGCACTGAACTGCGTTCGGAAGCCCGAGATATAAAATGTTCAAGTATAAAAATGCCCAGTAATTTCACTGTTTTCAATGTTTCCCGGCAGAAATAGACAATGCGGTGGTACGAACACAGACGGCCTCTCACATACGAGGATCTTAACACCTAGAAAATACAGACAAGTTAAGAGTAGTAGAGCCACGCTGTATACAGTTTTGCCTATAGTATAGAAACCAACTTGAAATAAGCCGCCTGAGACATATATAAATATCTCACTCGCCATACCGTGTTTCGTATGATGAGTGAGATATCCGGAGGCCCAAATTCCCCTCCCCATCACAATCCCTTCCCTATAAGGCTGGCCACGCGCCCATGATTCTTCTGATATTGTAAGATTTCGTTGGCGATGGAAATCACTCCCCATTAGGTAACCCATCGTACTTGCTAGTTTGCAGGCCTATGCTATAAAAAAATAACAAATTTCGCTTCGAAATTCATTACCCATCTTCTTCCCCTTGCCCTTATCCCCAGCAGTGGGGTCAGCGCAACGTGCCCTAACACATGATACAGAAATTTGTCTTGTAGTTTTTACGACCTGCTACCTGCCTGACGTACCTCTGGGGATAAATATAATCCATTTACATACATTACTAATGCAAGAAATAAGAGGAGTTGGTACTCCTAAAGGAGAGGAAAAAATCAACAAGTTATCTATATTTTATTTAAGGTGAAAGATCAGCGCTAGTCCGCGAAATTTAAATTAATTTTGGTTTTTTGACAATTGCAGCTCGATCCTTCGATTAAATATGGATAAACATTATTTTGTGCAAATAATCACCATGGATATACGGAATAATAACAATGAAAACTATAAATATTGCTTCTAGAGTTAATGAATGTCCAGAAACTTAAATTTTTCTCAGACTAGTCTTTTTTATCCATATTTATTCGAAGGATCGAGCTGAAATTTTCAAAAAAAAAAACAAATTAAATTGAATTGCGCTGGCTAGTGTTGATCTTCCACCTTAAATCGGCACTTAATAGGGTTTTAAGTTTTATAACTATTTAAATCAGTACAGGTACAGCGAAATTTTTAAACATTTTGTTATACAAACAATGTGAAAGGTAATGCTGCATGACGTAATATTTGTGTATATTATGTATCTTTAGATTGGACCGGTTATGTTCACAGCACGGGTCAAGAGTTTAAAAATGTGCTATAACATCATCGATTACGAACTAACGCGTAGGTGTGTGCATATTTTGAAGTTCAAAGCCTCAAGGTATCGCACCACTCGTTTTTTACACTCAATTTGTTTGGAACTAGATCGTTTGAATAGTTATATTGTTAAGACGAAACAAGTTTACCGCCCTGCTTTCCATATCATTTTTGTTTTCGAAACTAAACTAAATAAGGCAGTTCGCTCGCCTGAAGCTGAGCACCAAGTCAGTTCATAAACAATACCACTAAGAATTTTGCATTACAAGTAGGTACGTATGGCACTGTGCTGCGTTCGTTACCTGGAGATGTAAGATATTAATTCTTCTAATTCTCAGTTATTTCTTCAATATTCTGCAAACTGAATCACAACAGTGGTTACAGGCTGGTGCTTGTCGACAGAAATGGACACATAGACGGACTATGCGAGAGTGCTACCATCTAGTACTTAGGTTGAAATTAAAATAATTAAAACCTACTAAACTAAAATAAGATCTGTGATAAGCCCATGTTTAATAGCAGATTCATACGATTTAATTTTCACTAATACAGACATTTCACAGCACATTTTCTAACTTTGTTTTATAACATACATAAAACGTCTTGTGTCGAAAAAAGAAATTGTTTGCGAATTGGAACACCATTTAAACGGTTAAAGCCTTTATACAAAAAACTCTCATACAAATAGCATTGGTCAGAAAAATATCTTCAGAGTAAATGTATATTTGGATGCCAATGGTAATGCACTATGTTTATAAAACTGCATAATAGACGAAGCTGGCATATTTGTGCACGTTCGCCGTTGCCTTGATGAGTCATTATAGCGTAAGCAATAGTGTTCCTGCACAATAGACATATTATGTAGTCAGTCCGATGATACCTAATATTTTCTGATGTCTAGCGGTACCTCGGCTTGATGTTATTTGCCAGTATGCCGTCTCTCGCCACTTCGCCCGGTGTTAAGCATTCTTTCATCCATAAGAAGATACCTAATAAACAAGAAGATATCTAATAAAGATATCAAGTGCACCGATTTTTTTGCAACATTAATGCTGGGTCTCTGGTATGGTCATAATTATCACGCTCGCAACTTGATGCTCACGATTGGATATCCAAATTTATGGTCATATCTATGTATGCAAATAAATGTATCGAGGATCTATGTGTAATATTTTGAGTGTAAAGATTATTAATATTTATGATAATAAATTATAAAATGAGGCATCCATCCCATCCACAATTTTTCAAAATGCTCAATACCGTTAGTCATCATTTAAACTGAGTGAAACAATACACAGCTGTAATTATTGAACTTGGCGATTCTATCGAGCTCCATAATAAATCTCCGTGGCCAGTCAATACGGCAGTCACGAACCTATCTCGACAGACGCCTATTATTTTTCTGGTATTGTGGGCGTGCATAGGCGGCGGAGGGTCTTAATGTGTATAACAGGAACTTAAATGCTTGCGTTGCGTTTCAGTACTCGGGTTTAAGAGCTATGCATCTTTTAAAGGTCATGTCAACTACTCATATACCAATAAGCGTTTACTATTTTTTATAGCTTAAGACGGCAATCGAGCCCGGTTGTCACCTGATGGTAATTGATCTCCATCGCCCATGAACGCCTACAATACTAGCAGATAGGTCACGTTGTCGACCTTGAAGGAAAGAAACGCAACAGCTAGCTGCAACTTCACGTAGATTATCTATGACCCATGGTAATAATCCAGTCGAGACGGCCGATCTATACTGTAGAAATAACCGTCTACAGCGTGACTACCACTTGCATCAGCAAAAATATAAAATATGCCACATAAAATCGTTTATGTAAAAAATTTTTTTTATCAATACTATACGGTAAACAATTAACTCGTCTACCGCTTTGCATTCAAGTCGAAGGTATTTATTTTCCTTACCGTGCAGTGTAGTGTTTGAACAGATATGGATTGAAGGTTTCACCTTGCATCCTAATTCATGCCCCATTGGAACACCTGTGTTTGACTTCGTATGCGATGATCGTTGTAACACCGATTTGGAACATCGGACGCGTTTGCCATCGAATAGTTTAAATTCGATTTGCGCGTCGATTCGCTTTGGGAAACAATCGATTCGTGTCGTTATACTGATAGCAAAACGTTGCTGGTATGTGGTTCGTATTAAAACTGTTTACAATGTGATCGTATACGTGACGAGTGTATATTCTGAGAGAGCCTCCGTGGCGCGGCGGGCGAGTAGCCGGTTGCGAAGCGTGAGGCCGTGGGTTCGATTCCCGCACCTTGACAAATGTTT